>CAUYUJ010012470.1:100000-202500 GCA_963575745.1 Prorocentrum cordatum | reverse complement strand
CACTTCGGTGGCGCGAAAGGGCGGTGCAAAAGTGACCTCTGGTGCGCGACCTCAGGTGGCCGCGGGGAGGCCGAAGCGGAGCGCGCGCAGGCCGCCGCCAACGCATCGCATGTACCCATCTGGGGGCCCCGGTAAGCCCGCACCGAAGGCCACTCCTCTTACGTGTAGCCGAGGCAAAGCTCTTGACCTCCTGGCCTCCTCCCTCCAGCGGAGCCACGTTGTCGGAGACCCTCGGCACGAGGGGTCGGGTGGAAGGGCTTGGGGTTGCACAGCCCAATTGCATGTTTCCCCTTTTGTCGTGTGTGCACTGGCTCCTACACCACCCGCTGCTGACGTTTCCATCAGATCCCCAGCCACCCCAAATGAAGGCCCGCTTAGGGCCAAGGGAGTCTTTAGCCCACCAATCCTGCGGCCGAGATCAGATCTGCCTTGGACATGGGGCTGCCTGAATCCAATGAACTCACAGCCCACTGGCTTCTGGATGGGCACCCTCTGAAGGGTTGCCCAGAGCCCCGACGTCATATCTTTTTTCGCAAAGTTCGGGGGCGGCCAAGAGGGGGGCGTCCAAGAGGGGGGGGGCGCAAATCATGGCCGGCGGCATGTGCGCGGCCCAAGGGGGGGGCCAGGGACGTAATGAAATAAGAAGAGGCGCCATGAAATCAGAGGAAATATCATGGCCCACGTCATGATATCCACCCCCCCTAGTCATCACCCCCCTCTTTGCCGCCCCCGGACCCCTCGAGTTTTCGGCCCATTCCCCGGGACTGGTTTCTCATCCCGAGTCGTTTTTTGACGATCCCGAGGCCAGGTGAGGATCTCCGGAGGCCGAGCATAGAAAAATCTTCCGTCGTGATTTTGTTCATGACCTGATGGGCTCTGGGCTTGGAGGATTCAGGAAGCTGAGGAGGCAACCACTGGGAGGTCTTCGTCGGAATGAACGAGGATTAAGCCCCATTGGGGGGCTGTTACGCCAAAGTAGGCCTCGGATTAAGCGGGATTGAACCAGATTAAGCGGGACTAAGCGGGATGAGGCGGGATTATGCTGGACTAAGCCGGAATTCGGACCAGGGCAACATCAGAATTTAAGCTCCCAGGAGTTGCATCCGAAGGAAGGACTCTGACCACACTGCCGAGGGCAGACGTCGCGCGCGTCGTGGCCACCCCAAGCGCAGACCGCGCGCCGCGCCGCGCGCCGTGCCGCGAGCCGTGCCGCCGTCCCCTCTTGCGGCGCAGTGGGCGCCCTTTGGTATTGGACGCGTGCGCCTTGGACCCAAGTCTGTGGATATCGCGTCTGCCGCCCGTCCTCCCGTCTTGCCACGAGCTCCCCCCGCGCATGCCAGAAGAGGGCGGCTCAATGCCGCAGCCAGCGACCCACGAGGGCCCTGCGCCAATTCGGCGCAGCTGTCTGACGCGAAGGACTACCACCTTGGTTCGGTGAGTCTTGTAAACGAGGGTGGGATCTAATGTAGTAGGGGACTCGACATGCTGCTCTCACGGACCTCACAGCACCCAAAGTGGTACCAAATGTAGCACTTAGCTTACCTCGGTTGCATCTCACCTCACTGCGCCCTCCCATTGCACTCATACCGCCGCCGCTCGGGGCGCGACGTCTCCTTGGGATGCGTGCCCTCCCCCTCGCGAGGGATGGCGCTGTTTGGAATTTTGATGCGTGCGCCTGGAGCTTAGCCTTTGGAAACGCCACGACCTCCCTCCATCGATGAGCAGATCGACTGCAGAACTGATGTGCCACAACATTTGTCCTCCAACCTACCCAGAAAAGCGAACACTCAGCAAACAGAACAAGTATGCGGAACATCGATTCTGCAGCCGATCCCCTCCGTTTGCACCCACCAAGGACCAAGGGGGGAGGGGGGGGGGGGGGGGCGCACCCTCGTGTAGGGCGACGGGATATGTACACATCCACTGCCCCAGGCCTGGCCCATCTGGGGCCGAGGAGCGGTGCCTACGCCCTCCTGGCTTGGCCATGGGCCCAGCATGGGCCAGGCCTTGGGCAGTGGATGTGCATAGATCTCGTTGCCCCATCGTGTCGGCTAGACGCAAGGGTGGCCCTGGGTAAGAGTGACCTTTGGTGCGCGGCTTTTGGGGGGCCGAGCCGCGGGGGGACCAAACTTGGACGCGCAAAACAGCCGCCACTGTTTCGTTTTCAGCCATCTGGGAACCCATCTGTGCCCGCACCAAATGTAACTCCGGCGAAAGGTCACTCTTACGTCTAGTCGATCGCGTTCCTGCCCCAGGATCCCGGCCTGGGACGTACTGGCCACACCCCGCGGCCGCAGGCACGAGGGCCGCCTCGCGAGAGGTAGGGCAGCCCCCCCGCGCCGACCCCCAGCCAAATGGCCCCCCTCCGACTCCGAAGGAAACCCAACACCAGTCGCCCCTCCAATTGACAAGCGATACCGTTCTCTACGATCCCCCTGGAGTTCAGGGCAAGTGTCTGCTGATCAGGCAAGACGGCTGGTCTGGCCGAGAGGAAATTAGTCAGTCGAGAAGACCAAGACAATCCTCTTACAAAGTTCGGCTAACTTTTCTGTTTGATCCCCCTCCCGGGGACCGCCCTAACGATGGGAGGCCTCCCGGATCGGGTCCGAGCTGATGGGGTCGGAAGATCGATACGCATCGCCGATGCATCGGCAATGCATCGGCGACGTCGTCGGTGCCACGGCGACGCCAGCGCGGAGAAAATCGGGCTCCTCATCGAGCCGCATTGGCAGTGCATTTGCGATGCGGCGCGCGCCTCCGACACTGTCTACTCGAGAATCCTACCTCTGAGGCCTTGGCCCACGCATGCTCTCAAGACACCTTCTTGGCCCCAGTCGCTCGGATGGCCGACAGTCAGAAACTGATGGGCCTGTTTTCCACCACCACCATCATAAGTTAGAGGGGGAGGGGGTCCTCCTCCTCCTCCTCGTCCTCGTCCTCCTCCTCCACCTCCTCCTCCTCCTCCTCCACCACCTCCTCCTCCTGCTCCTCCTCCTCCTCCTCCGCGTCCAACTTATGGTTGTGGTGGTGGAAAACATGCCCACCAGAAACATTTCGATTCCGGCGGCCCCTGGCCGCCGCGAGAGCAGAAGTGCGCCCTGGCGCTCAGGCAGGCCCGACCCGCGGGCGGCTGGCCGCGTCATTCCAGTGACCCCCAGCCTCCATCGCTCTCGTTCGGGGCGCAGGTGGACACGCTAGAACTCAGCGTCGCTGTTGGAGGCGCACGTCCGACCCTAACAGGATGCAGTCGAGAATATACTACTATATCGTTGCCCGAGCGGCATGGCCACAAACAACCCGCCGCGGAGCTTGCACTATGAGATTTCTACGAATGCGCGTCGCCCATGCGTGGCCGACGCACATCTCGTATTGGCATGTCTGGGCGATGTCGAACGACAAGGTTTGGGAAACACGGGGCGGCCCTGGAGGGCCTCCGCGGGGATCAAGACTCTAACACCAGGACCCCGCGGAACTTAGATATTGTCAGACTCGGGAAGCCGTCCCCTCCACGGAACCAGGCGGACTCCCTGCCCACTCGGGTCATCATGGTACCCCCCCGTTTCTCGACGTCATGTCTCAATCCGGTGCGCCCAAGACTACTACTCCAGGGTGAGAGCCTCGTCGCTGCTGGCACTGCGGACAGAGACTGCACGCACTTGGCGATGCCCATGTTCATCCCCGACCACGCCTGCACCAGGTCCAAGATCGGGTACAGCAGTCAAGAATCGATTGGCGAACTTAGTGCCTGCAGCGGGCACCACAGGCGGCGCACAAGGACGGCGACCGCCTGTCCGTGACGCGCCTCCCTCGGGAAGGCGGACAACTCCAAGGACGCGGCCAGGACTTCAGCTGGCACCTGTTGAAGCACACCGAGATACCACATCGAATCCAACGGAGCGCATCCGCATGCCTTCTCAAAGTCGAGCAGGGCCGTGGCCGAGTGGAAGGCGTGCGCTGCAAGGACCCATCATTTAGCATGTAGCATGGAGTCCACACCGCGCGTTCGCTGTCCTGCCTGGCGGCGCCCAATCGAAGGGCCGCAGGTGCTCCCTCACGTTTTCGAAATCCAGGGGTCTCTCAACGCCCCCCTGGTGCGAACGGGACTGGGAAAGCGGGTGAACGGCCTGCCGCCCCCGTTCTCCTTCGCGGCCAGGGAAAAAGGATCAGCCTGTGGATCGCGGTGGGCCGCGAGCACATGACTTCGCACGCCGTGAGGATCTGGGCCCGAGTCCAGGCAGGTTGCTGGGTGACCGAAGCGCCCGACATGTCATCCATCGATCCCCAGGCAAGACTTCCATGTGTTGCTCCTGCAGATGGTCCGAAGTCTGCTGGCCTCGATGGTGAGGAAAGCGTCGAGCCTGCTGGCGCCGCTGGCTCGCAGTCTCGCCTTCAAACCACAGCTCCTGGTCATGACCTTCCCCTGCTTGCCACACGTTACCACGCTCTGCGGCCTCTACTGCGACAGTTTCCTGGGGGTCGGGCGGGGGCCTCGCCGCTGCGCATTCTTCACCGACGAGGCTCTCTCCTGCGCGCCTGCCTCCAGCGGCACAGCATGCGCGGGTAGCCACCGGGCCCACGGCATTCTCTGGACAGCCCGCGGATGAAGCCGTCATCAGCGGAACCTCGCATGTTGCCGCCCTCTATCTGCAAAAGCGCACGATGAGGCCGACGATCCTCAGTGGCGGTTGCCCACTCGTCCCAAGCACGCTTGCTCAGCTCAGCGCGTCGTGGAGGGAGGGCCCCCGGCCGCCCATCTGATGCCAGTGGTGGCCAGCGCCCAGGGCCCGACGCCAGCCTTCGACAAGCTGCCGCGCCGTCTCGACCTGGTAGCTCTCCATGGCGAGGGAGAGACCTTGACTGCAGGCGGGGTCGGCAGCCTCCCCGCGCTAGGTCCTGGGGTGGCCTCTCGGCGCGAAGCGCAAGAATTGGCCAGCCCGGGCCCGCTCCCCAGAAGGCCACTGCCAGCCCCCTCCGGGCCACGGTCTGCCGCGGGGCCGCAGTGCTCGGGGGCAGGCTGCCTCCCCGCCACCTCTTTGCCGCGGCGCCCCGACCTCGGCGCTCCTTCGCCTGGGCCTCGCTCCAACCAAATGAGTCTCTGAGCTCGACCTCCGCCCCCTCGCCGAACTTGGCCCGGACCTCGTCGAGCGCGGCCTGGGCGCTCACCCCCTCGGCCGCGGGGGAGGCGGCCAGGCGCGGAACTCGCGCCGGCGACGGGCGGGCGACAGGGCGCTGCTGTCACCGCCCCGTGGTCTGGATCCTGCAGGCCGCCCCCGCTCGCCTCGCAGATGCCCATGTCAGGCAGCGAGGTCTGCAAGGCATATTTTCGAAGGGCTGCGCTGCGTCGAAGACTCCCGCCAGGCGCTCGCCCATCCAGAAGAAGTTGATGGCCCTGCCGATGGCGCAGTCGATGGCCTGCCTTGACGCCCTATTCACTCAAGTTTCTCCTTCACTTGCCCGCGCGCGCACGTGGCCCCTGTCCGCCTAATTCCATGGGCTGTCGGCCATGAACATGGGCTCGTTGTTCAAGTCCTCCATGGCGATCCAGGGCAGTCGCAGCTTGATGATCCAATCCACGATGGTGTCCAAAACTATGCATTGACTACCCCTGTCACGGGCTTGCCTGTCTACAAGAACACCGAAAAGATAGCGAACCAGCCGGTGGCACGGGCCTTCGGGAGCCCAAGGCAGAGTCTGCCTGCACATCCCTCGAGCGAAATGCCCCAACTCGTCAGCCCAGAGGCTGGGCAGCAGCGCGTGATGATGGCCACTCCTGCTGAGCGCCCGCCCTCTGCAGCGCTGACGGCTGGCGCCCCCGCAACTCGCCAACCCTTGGCCTCCTCGGCCGCGCCCGAGATGATCGGGCAGTCGGAGGACTTGCCGCGCCCCTGCGCGGCCTCGATGGGGACATCCCCCTCGCCGATGACGGAATGGACCTCGTCTTCCAAAAACTCCAGCACCCTGTTCAAGGACAGGTTGGCGTTGAAGGTCATCATGACAAGACGGCGCCGCGCCCTGAACCCCTGTTTCCCCCCCGCGCGCTGCAGCAGTGGCGCGGCAACGCGATTCCCACCCCAAGCCATTGGGAGGGCCCGCGCGGGTCAAAGGGAGGGATCGTCTGCCATGGCCGTCGCACGGTGGCTCTGGCTGGCTCGCGGCCCCCCTAACATCCACACCAGGAGCCACTGCACGGGCGCCAAAAGGTCCAGCGCCCGCGCCAGGCGTCGCGGTGGCCTGCACCGCGCCCATGATATTGTCGACGGGCTCCCTGGGCACGGTTGTGAAGGCCTCAAGCACATTGGCTTCGCCAGCGCCTGACTCGGGCGTCGTCTCCGGCAGGAGCTTCTCCAGGCCCCCGACGAGCTGCTACAATACCGCGGCGCCAAAGCAAGGGCTCCTAACTTCGCGCTTCGCGCTGCGCGAAGTGCGAATAACCTCGCGCTCTCGCGCCGCCTCCCAAGGGAGAAAAGGAGGATGAGGAATCGGAGCCGAACAGCGAAGCGCGAATAACTTCGCGCCCTCGAGGGCGCCCTAGCAAAGTGCGGTGCCACCTGCGTCGGCTGCTCCTCCTGCGGCTTCTTGGCCAGCGCGGCCCTCTCGGTCTGCAGCTGCTCGTACCCTGTTACCCAGGAGGGTCTCGAAATCTTTGACGGCGTGCAGTTGCTCCTCCAAGTCTGGCAGCACGACGTCGCGATGGCGCTCGGACTTCTTGCTGAGGGAGGCCATCTTGCTCTTGAGTTGCTGCAGCTTCGGAGGCGACGATGGGGGCGAATAGATCAGGGGAGAGCATTGCATGTACCCCCCTGGGAGCCCCGCTGAAGACATGGATAATCGGCACCCAAGGATACCATGCATTGCTCCCCCCATGGGCTATTCGCCCCTTTCGTTGCCTCCGACAGCTGCTGCGCAACAGGCGCGCCCGCACGCCGTTCACCCACCAGGGCAGCACGCGCCGCCCGCTCGCGCTCGATCCCAACGTCCACGGAAGGGGCCCGCCGGGGCCTCCCGGGCGCCGCTGACCTTGACGAGCTTGGCGAGGGGCTTGTCCCCGCCAGCTGGCTGCCTGGCGAAGAGGTTGGTCCCTGAGCCGTGCCAGCCCCATGCAGCGGCGCCGCCACCGCCAGGGGGGCCGCCAGCGCCGCGAGCAGAGCCGCGAGAGCCGCCACCCTCAGGCTTGCCCCGCTTGCCACGCCCCTTGGGCGGCGGGGGAGCGCGGGCCTGCAGTGGCGGCGCGCCTGAGGCCGAAACGTCCTCGTGGATGCAACGCTGCCTATGCTTCGAGGCGGGAGCCCAGCACGATCAACACGGCATCTTCGTGGCGGAGTGTGCCCTGTTCCGCAGGCCCCGCACGTCCTCGGGGCGGCATGGCGAGAACTTGGGGATTCCCGCAAACGAAACAGGTCATTGCACCGGCCTTGCAGGCGTGCTGCAGCGGATTTCTGCATGGATTTCTGCGTGGATTTGTGCCCGAAGCGGCGAGCGAAAAACGAAGTGAATTTGGCGTGGATTCTTTTTGGTCTTCATTCCAGGCCCAACAAAATCCGCGACACCCCGGGCCCACCCGATCGCTTTCCGAGCGAAGTCCGCTCTGCGATGTTGGCGCCTTGAAACGGGGGGGCACGCGGGGCCACACAAGAACGGATTTCCCGATGCACAAAGGGACTGGAAACAATGCCCCCGGCGCCCCCTTAGGTTTTGTCGCACAGCGGCGGGGGCCACAAGCTCGAAGCCCAGCAGCGCGGGCTTCACGTCGGAGCAAGAAAGAAAAGGCCACGCTTCTCCATCCTCTCGCGTTCTCCCCCGTCTTCCCCGATCTTCCCTGGCGGCCGCCCTTCCCCTTAGATCGAGCTGTTCATGGGGCCCTGGATGGACAGGGGCCGGAAGTGAAACGCGAACGCCTCGAAAGAGACATCCCCACACTCTGGCCGCGAAACAGCGGATGCAACCATCCCTGGCGTCACCCGCATGGGGTGCTGTAGCCAACGCCTCGTTCGAGACATCCAGACAATCTGCCCCGAAAGTACAGAGGAGGAGGAGGAGGAGGAGGAAGAGGAGGAGGAGGAGGAGGAGGAGGAGGAGGAGGAGGAGGAGGAGGAGGAGCATGAGGAGGAGGAGGAGGAGGCGGAGGAGGAGGAGGAGGATTCCAAGCCACCCTAGCAGACAAACTGCTCGAGACGTCCCCACGCTCTGGCCGCGAGCGGGCTGGCGGCGGCTCGCCCTTGGGAGTCCTGAAACCAGCACCCCGTTCGAGGCATCTTCACAATCTGCTCCGACAGCAGAAGAGTCTCGGCCACCAAACGCGTAAACCGATCGAGGCATCCCCACAATTTGGCCCCCTTGGGGTGCGGAGGCCAGCGCCTCGCTTGAGAAATCTCTGCAACCTGCTGTAAAAGCAAAAGGGTCCAAACCACCAAACAGGCAAGGCGCCGGAGATATCCTCACAATCGGCAGCGAACGCAAACGACTAAGTCGGCGCCACGAAAATGTTGACTCGTTCGTGCTTCCACCGAGACACATCTTAGACGGAAACGCCATTGCAACTTCGACTTCGAAATGAAGAAGTGCCGACCTCGATGCTCGAATAAGTCCTGGGCGTGGGCGCCAGTTCGAAATCGAACCACGAGGTACCAAATCCCTGTTTTCAGGAAGCCTTGGGCGGGAACGCCATTCCGCAATCGAACCTGGAAAACTCCCACTTTTACTTCGGGGGGGGATCCTGGGCGGGAGCGCCAATTTCGAAACGATCTCAGAATTTTCGGTTTCGACTTCGAAACGGCGCTCACGGCCAAAGTTTCCTTCAACAAACGATCCCGATTGGATTTCGAAACCACCGGACTCGAACTCGAAAGGGCGGCTTCGGTGGAGACTTGAGCGAAGCAGCGCTTGGACAAAACGTTGTACTGGGGCCCCGCGGCCTCACGGACCCCTTTGACGTCTCCTCTCTCCCCGCGGGCGCAGCGCCACTGACAGCGTCGCGCTGGGGCCCCGTCGTCTTACGTGAGGCGCTGTACTTCGGCCGAGCCTTCGCAGCGGCGACATGTGGGCACCCAACCGGGCAGACCGCATGAGACATCTCCACAATCTGGGCGCGAACGGGCCCGTGCAGACACCCTGGTGGCTCCCCCCTGGGGAGTGTCGGAGCCAGCCAATCACATGAGAAATCTTCACAAACTGCTCCGGAAGCAGACGGATCTGGGCGCCGAAGTGAGCAAACCGCCGGAAGTATCCCCACAATCTGGGCGCGAGCGGGCCCGTGCAAACACACAGGCGGCTCCCCCATCGGGAGTCCCGAAACCAGCGCCTCGTTCGAGACATCCTCACTGCTCCGAAAGCAACGGAGTCTCGGTACCCAAACAAGCAAAAAGAATGAGACATCCCAACAATCTGGGCGCGAACGGGCCTGTGCAAACACCCCCACCCTTGGGAATATTTAAACCACCGCCTCGCCTGAGATATCCTCGTTCTCTGCGAGTCTGAGCGTTTTCGATTCTGACAACGAGTATGAGTATTAGGGCGAGTGAGTCTGAGCGCGAGCGAGCATGAATACGAGTGAATATGAGTGTGGGTGAGTTGGAATGTGGGTGGGTACGAGTGTGAGTGAGCATGAGTGTGAGTAAATCTGAGCATGAACGACTCGGAGTTGAGTGAATCTGAGTGCGAATGAATCATAATATGAGGGGGTCTGAGCGTGAGTAAGTCAAAGTATGATCGCGTCTGAATGCGAGTGAATCGGAGTACGACTGAGTGTGAGCGCGAGCGAATTTGAGTATGAAAGAGGAGGAGGAGCAGGAGGAGGAGGACGAGGAGGAGGCGGAGGAGGTGAGAGGAGTCCGAGGAGATGGAGAAGGAGCACGAGGAGGAGGATGAGGAGGAAGAAGGCGCAAGCGCCAAGCAACGAGCACCAAGCGCCAAACACCCAACAATACCACGCCGCGTGTGGTACTTTTTTTGTTCAGGCAACTCTTCATCTGCACTCACCTTTACATCTTTCTGCCTTGGCTAAAATCGGCAGCGTTGCTCCGGAGGTGAACGCGCGCGTCGACTCGCGCTTGGATGCTAACCTTGCCCCCGTGCGGACCGAGCTAACGAGGGTCGGGAACGCGGTGGAGGATCGCTCCAAGAAGTTCGCGGAGTCGGATGCGACATTCGAGGAAGCCCTGCGCGTGGACAAGAACTCGCACATCCCGGGCCCCGTGCGCGCGAAGGCCAAAATGAGGGCATCGCCATCCAGCGGTACGACGGACGGCAAAGATGGCATCTTCGTCGCCGCCTCGAACGTTCTCCTGAAACCCTTCGCGGAGTTCGACACTCGGAAGCAGACGGGAATCGATCGGGCCGCGGGTGACCAGCTCCTCGACCAGGTATCCGCGATAGCAACTACCTCTGCGCCCACGAAGAGGAGGATGTATTCCGACAAGGAGAAGCTTGTAGGAGGAGGGAAGTTGGACACCATCCTGCTGCCAGCGGAGCCTGGCTATGCCGATGAGGTTCAGGAGGACATCAAGGCCGCTCTCGAGACCATCGGCTTCCAATTCAACGGTCTCGACGTGTGGGCGCAAGTAGAGAGGGCCCCGTGGATCCAGAAGCGGCGTGCGACTTCTGGGAGAGCGCGGGCGTTCTCGCAACAAACCTTGGAGACCAACGAAGGCAGCGAAGGTGAAGTCAATGCCTGCATTGAGTGCACATGGCAGCCAGGCTTTGTTACCTTGGCCACGAATCTCGATACCGAAGGTGCCGCGGCGGTCGAGGCCGGCTTCATTGAAGAGGACGCCGAGTGCCACTTCAAACGCGAGTGGGCGATGTGCGAGATGTGCATCTCCGCAGAGGGGCTCGACGCCAAGTTTCGGGTCTTTCGACGGCGCCGCCGACAGCGATCCCATCCTGTCGGACAAGACTTGCTCACGGTTTTGAACTGAACGCCCGCCGCCGGGGGGAAAGAGTCGGCCGGGAAACTGGGGAGAGCAGTTCGAGACTCGTGGGTGTTGATGTGGCGCTTCTTGGAGAAGTACCTCGCTATGGTGAGCTGCGTGGGAAGGGATATGCAGGTCACGTAGTCGACGGGAGCGTGGGGAGCGGCTGCGACATCATGGTGGCTAGAATGTTGTCACCCGCTGTCGGAACACACCGCTTTGAAATCTACTGTGGTGGCAGTGCGGCCAATGGCTGTTTCCCCTCAATTCACACATCTCAGACCATCTCTCTGATGGAGGGCAAGCGCAGACAACATTTGAGGGCGCGCACACATTCATTGCGGACATCCGCACTTCATACCCCGAGATTGTTTTCGCAATGGTTATGGGCTCCGACTTAAACGTTCAACGACCATCTTTGTTTCAACATCTTACTGTGCAGTCCGTTCTACGTGCCCGGCGCCGTCGCGGCGAGAGACGAGC
Source organism: Prorocentrum cordatum (assembly GCA_963575745.1). NCBI lineage: Eukaryota > Dinophyceae > Prorocentrales > Prorocentraceae > Prorocentrum > Prorocentrum cordatum. Next base: position 191,110 of record CAUYUJ010012470.1, on the reverse strand, counting down.
AGTACCCATCCGAATTTTTACGCAAGGCTTCAGCCTACGAGCCTCGAACACGCTCGCCACTACACCGCGCTGCGCGTGGGGGCGGGGCCGGAAAGAACAGCGTAAAACGCAGGTCGAGTCCATGCGTTGCACGCCCACGGTCGCGGGCTCTGCGCGCCCGCTGGGAGGGCCGGGAGGCGCGCCGGGCAAATCTGACCATATACCTGCCCTGGCCTCTCTCAGTTGCCCGAGCGCCGCGATCCAACGCAAAGCCCATGCAAACACACATTCCCTCAAGGCCAGAGGCCGCAAGATTCCGAGGCAGGAGCGGAACTGCATCGACGAGTCGGCAAATTGCTTCAAAATGCTCCCAGTTTGGCTGGCATTGAAACTCAACTCCAGGACTTCCATCAAAAATCCCGCTTGCCACGAGCGCAAAAAAACGCCGGCAGTGAAGGGGCCCTGGGACGCACAAGTAAATTGACACAAAGAATGGGATTCTCTATATTTTCCCATATGTTTTGGGGTTTTGCCTCCCCCCACAATTCCAAACATTTCCCACGTTTCTTTGGGGCTCGGACTCGGGGATTCGGACTCGGACCTGCAGCGCTGCAGGCGGGCGCCATGGCGCCATTGTGTGAAGCTAGAATGGCAGCGGGCTCGGCGCCGGTCGGGGGCGGCACGCGCGCGCGGTGCGGCAACCAGCGCTATGATGGAAAACAACCAAACATTACCCTGTGACGTACCCAACCCATTTGTATCATGGGAAACGAGGAGTTGGCCGAAACTTGCATGGACAATCAAATTGCAGGATCCGTTGTTTGATATGTAAGCTACTTGGGACACGCGCCTATGGCATGATGCGCAGGAGAACCATGCAAGAAAGAGGGGCGACAACTACAGGCTCGAAGAAGACATGGGGAGTCGGGAACGAAGAGCAGGAGAAAAACGTGCGGGAAACCCACTGCGCTGGGCCCCTCAGCGGCCCTCGAAAGTGGCGACCGTTTCACATATCGCAGCCCCCCAGGGATTGCGAGGTCTAATTTGAGTCTGCGGTGAGTACCCACTGTGCTGGGCCCCTCAGCAGCCCTCGAAAGTGGCGACCGTTTCACAGATCGCAGCCCCGCAGGGATGGCGAGGTCTAATCTGAGTCTGCGGTAAGTACCCACTGTGCTGGGCCCCTCAACAGCCCTCGAAAGTGGCCACACCTTCACATATAGCAGCCCCCCAGGGATGGCGAGGTCTAATCTGTGTCTGCGGTGAGTACCCAGTGTGCTGGACCCGTCAGCGCCCTCGAAAGTGGCGACAGCTTGACATATCGCAGCCCCCCAGGGATGGCGAGGTCTAATCTGAGTCTGCGGTGAGTGCCAACTGTGCTGGGCCCCTCAGCAGCTCTCGAAAGTGGCGACAGTTTCACAGATCGCAACCCCCCAAAGATGGCGAGGTCTAATCTGGATCTGCGGTGAATGCCCACTGTGCTGGGCCCCATCAGCAGCCCTCGAAAGCGGCGACCGTTTCACATATCGCAGCCCCCCAAAGATGGCGAGGTCTCTAATTTGAGTCTGCGGTGAGTACCCATTGTGCTGGGCCTCTCAGCAGCCCTCGAATGTGGCGACAGCTTCACATATCGCAGCCCCCCAGGGATGGCGAGGTCTAATCTGAATCTGCGGTGATTACCCAGTGTGCTGGGCCCCTTCGGCAGCCCTCGAAAGTGGCGACAGTTTCACAGATCGCAGCCCCCCAGGGATGGCGAGGTCTAATTTGAGTCTGCGGTGAGTACCCACTGTGCTGGGCCCCTCAGCACCCCTCGAAAGCGGCGACCGTTTCATAGATCGCAGCCCCGCAGGGATGGCGAGGTCTAGTTTGAGTCTGCGGTGAGTACCTACTGTGTTGGGCCCCTCAGCAGCCCTCGAAAGTGGCGACAACTTCACATATCGCAGCCCCCCAGGGATGGCGAGGTCTAATTTGAGTCTGCGGTGAGTACCCACTGTGCTGGGCCCCTCAGCACCCCTCGAAAGCGGCGACCGTTTCATAGATCGCAGCCCCGCAGGGATGGCGAGGTCTAATTTGAGTCTGCGGTGAGTACCTACTGTGTTGGGCCCCTCAGCAGCCCTCGAAAGTGGCGACAACTTCACATATCGCAGCCCCCCAGGGATGGCGAGGTCTAATTTGAGTCTGCGGTGAGTACCCACTGTGCTGTGCCCCTCAGCAGCCCTCGAAAGTGGCGACAGTTTCACAGATCGCAGCCCCCCAGGGATGGCGAGGTCGAATTGGAGTCTGCGGTGAGTACCCACTGTGCTGTGTCCCTCAGCAGCCCTCGAAAGTGGCGACCGTTTCACATATCGCAACCCCCCAAGGACGGCGAGGTCTAATTTGAGTCTGCGGTGAGTACCCACTGTGCTGGGCCCCTCAGCAGCCCTCGAAAATGGCGACAGTTTCACAGATCGCAGCCCCCCAGGGATGGCGAGGTCTAATCTGCGTCTGCGGTGAGTACCCACTGTGCTGTGCCCCTTCAGCAGCCCTGGAAAGTGGCGACAGTTTCACAGATCGCAGCCCCCCAGGGACGGCGAGGTCTAATTTGAGTCTGCAGTGAATACCCACTGTGCTGGGCCCCTCAGCAGGCCTCGAGAGTGGCGACAGTTTCACATATCGCAGCCCCCGGCAGCCCCCCAGGGATGGCGAGGTCAAAGGCAGGGGGGAAGAGAGGGACGGGAAGGAAGGTTCGCGCGAGCAGTGCTCTATTCAAAACGAGAACCCAACGCAGGAGAATGGGAAAAAGAGCTTCGCATCATTTACTGACAAATCTGCTCTCCATCGTTCCCCAAACGTCCGTCGCGGCAACATCGTGCCAATCGTATCCAGCACAATTTGGTTCTGATGCGATATATTGTCGCAGATCATCAGACAATCGCATCTTCGGGTGGCCTGGGCGCCGGCGAATCTCACGATCGACGTTTGCCTCCGGATTCCACGACAACGCCCGCGCCGTCCTGTTGTTGGACAGGAGAAACTTGCGAGCCCATGTCCATGTCCGTTGTCGTTGAACCGATACCCAATCTGCAAGATTGAGTCGTCCGAGGGTGCTTTCTGCTTTCTCTATTGATCTGCGGATCCACTCCGCCCAAGATTCCAACCCGCCGTCTTCGCACTCTTGTACCGGGTGGTCTGGGATCTTGTCGTCGGTCGACGCTGCTGCATCTCCACAATGGTTTCTGGTCGCCCGTCGCGGCGGTCACCTGCTGAGGTGCAACGTCTCGGCGTCTGCAAAATCATGCGTCGCAGCCATAGGGTATCGTGGGTGTAACCGTGCCGTGAAATAGCTGGATCCTGCTGTTGAGCGAGTAGTGTTTCTCCATCAAGTCTTGTCTTTGCGCACAGAATGTTCGTCGCCCTGCAGAGATTCGGTTTTCTAGCTCGGCTGCGAGGAAATCTCTGGATTGAAGCATTCGTCCTAAATATTTCGTGGACTTGTAGGTGGGTAAGATCTCGATCGGCATTCCATCTGCCACTGCATGGCTCGGCACCCTGCGCCTGCGTGATCTCCAATAAACGTTACGCAGAACATTGTTTTATCTGGGCGTAGGAGAAGACCAGATTTCGCAGCTTCGATGCGGAGGTCGGAAGACATGCTCGTGATGTGTCCCAACGAACCTGCCACCAGCATAATACAGCCGGCACAACGAGGGTTGGTGAGTCTTTCGCTCCCGAACTGCAACAAGATGTTGCGCATGATGTACTCGGTGGTGCTGTTGAACAGGAGAGAGCTAAGTGGATCGCCTTGCTTGGTGCCCCTCTCAGCGTTGCTTGTCTTACTGCATTTGTCGGTCTGGACCGACGCAGTCTGTCCACAGTACAAGTCTGCAAGCACACGCACGCATGCCAGTGGCGTGCCCTGTTGGAGCAACGCGTCCCACATACTCATGTGGCTGATACTGTCAAAAGCTTTGTTGAAGCCGACCGCCGCAGTCCACACAGGCATGGTCCACTCGTCGGCTTTTTTTCCTGGATCTGAGTGAGAGTGCATAGGTGGTCTGTCGTAATGCAATCGGGCCGAAAGCCTGCTTGATCGCGGTTGTTGAGAATCGAGGATCGGCAGTAACCGATTGTACAGCAGGCGAGAAACCAACTTAAACAGCACGGGGATTGTCGCAATCGGCCTGTAATTCTGAGGAAGCTGCGGGTCGCCACTTTTGTACAAGACCTTGATCACCGTGTGCTTCCAATTTTTCGGCGTCGTATTGCCAGGGCTCCGGATGGTGTTAAACAAATCAACAGCATGTGTCGAAGAGCCTTCCCGCCTGACTTGAGCATCTCTGCAACGATGCCTTCGGCGTCGGCTGCCTTGTTTGATGTGAGTCCTTTCGAGGCGTGTCCCACTTCAGAAATGGTGAACGCTGCGATTGGTGGGTTGTCGGGCCTCGTTGTCGTATGTGCCGACCTGTTGGTATCTTGATACAGCTGTTCGTAAAATGTAGCGAAGACATCCGCGATATATTGCCTATCGTTCTGTGTGCGCCCGTCCTGATCCAACATGCTTGTGATGTGCTCTTTCTGCTTGTACGTTTTTGCCCTACTGATCTTCTTCAGCTCCTTGTATTGCGTCAGGATGTGGTCGACTCGGGCTCTCTGCGTGGCCCGCCTGATGGCCTGGATCTCCTGATTGATCGCCTTGTTCAATTGTCATCGCTGCATGGTGTCCGTCTGTGGGGCCGCGCGTCTGTCGCACAGTAGGTCGGTCAAGCGCTCCGTCGTTGCTTGCCGTCTCCCGCTGGTCGTTGTTGTAGTTGCGGAATGTACTTCTGCCATGGTTGTTTTGATAGCGTCCTCGATGTCCTCGCACTTGAACTGGAGTTGGAGGTCTAATAATATGTGTTCCAATTGGTCCGTCAGTGTTTTCTGGTACTGTGATACATCACGTGGTGGCCATTTAGGCGTACATTGCTGTATCTTTCGCTGTGTAGCTTGTGGTGCCGTCGGCGCTGGTATCTTCACAATGGCCCGTATGGCTCTGTGGTCGGATCCCATATCGACATCACCTGTTGACTCGCAATCGCGAGCTGCTGTCCATACCCGTTTGTTGACCAAGAAATAATCAATCTGCCTGTGAACATGTAGTGGAGATTTATACGTGCAGACATGCTCCGGCCTTTTGCGGCCTTTTGCGGAAATGTGTGTTCAGAAGTCGTAGTCGATGCTGGCCGTGCGGTGGTGCTGGGTCCTTGGGAATCGCCGATTAATTGTGTCTGTGTTTTTTGTTCCCCTCCCGAGACAGGAGATCTCAATAAACAGCGGCGATCGGAAGGCCAGCCGCCGGGCTACTGCCAGCAGCAGGGGGCGATGAGCGGCGCGCGGCCGCGCGCCGCGGGAGGCAGCTGAGACGGACCGCCCGGGCGGCATCGGCAGCGCGTAAGCTGCTCAGAATCGACGCGCCTGGCAACGCCAAGGTCGTCGCCATGCCTCTTTCTGTTCACGCGGCGGACGGGGAGACCACTGACAGGAATGGTTATGCGGAGCGCTGCCGAAACTTTCGGAAAACAACGGTTCGGGGATGCAGAAAATCCGCCGACCCCATCGGCGTGTGGAAGCGGCGGTTCCGTTTGACTCGTCGTCGTCGTCGTCGTCGCCTTCGCCGCTTCCCTCCCCTTTCCCTAGGCTCGTCGCCGCTCCCTCCACTTTCACCGGGCCCTCCTCCTCGAGCGCGCCAGCCACAGCGAAATTCAGTAACGTCGTAGTTGAGTCGAAAGGAGGCCCCTTCCCTTTGATCCCTTCCCCGCCAAGGGGAGGGGTCCCCGGGGTGGGGTCCCAGGGGGGGTCCCAGAGGGGTCCGGGGGCAGATACGACTCCCCATCGGGCGTTTCGGCGGCCAAGACAAGCCGCAGGACGCGGCAAAAGTGCTCCAAGATGTCCCCAATACGATCTTCGAGGGTTCCATATCGATGAGGTATCGGTACAAGTCGCCAAAGTACTCTCCAAATGGCACACAAGGTTTCCACCACGCCCCAAGAAGCTTCTAAGAGGACTTCCAGGACGGCCTCCAGGGGCAACAATCACCGACTTCCCGTACTTTTTGAAAAAAAATCGGCGTTGTCACCTTGTCAACTTTCCGATGATCCAAGACCGGCCAATCGGCCCCCAATACCGCACAAAGATGGCCAAAAGGCATCCAAGAGAGTTCCAAAGCGACCCAAGAGGGCCCCAAGACCGACCAAGAGGCCTCCAAGACAACCGAAGAGGCCCCCAAGACGGCTCCAAGGAGCCCAGACGGGGGACCCGAACGAACATTTCGAGCCCTCGGCCTCAGATGCTCTCAGGAAGCCCCCAGAGGCCCCTAAGAAGCACCCAAAGAAGCCATCTCCAAGAGACCCCCAGGTAGCCTCGAGAGGCTCCCCCGAGCCTCCCACGCGGCCCCCAAGAGCTTCCCAGAAAACACCCAACCCAGGAGCCCCCAAGACGACTTCAAAGAATGTCCTGACTCCGGGGAGTCCCCAAGTGAGCCTCCCCATGCTCGCCTTTTTCCTCCTCCGCCTCCTACTCCCGCTCCTCCTCGGCCTCGGGCTCCTCATCTTCATCCCCTTCCTCTTCCCCCTCATTACCATCATCCTCACGTTCCTACTCCTCTTCCAACTTCTCCTGCCGCCTGTTTTACACCCCTCCCCCCCTCCCTCAACGACATCATCATCGTCATCATCACCGACATCATCCGCGTCGTCATCATCACCGTCAACATCCTCGTCATTGTTTTCCTCCTCCGTCTCTTGCTGCTCATGCTCGGCACGCTATACCCACCGCTGCCCCTCCTCCTTGTCAGCCGTCCTTCTCCTGCAAATGCGTCCCTGCTCGCCTCGCTCTTCCCCCTGCTCTCCCCCCCTCCTCGTCTTCCCATCCTCGTCCCCCCACCCTCCTCGTCCTCCTCCTCCCCCCTCGCACCTCCTCCTCCTCCTCCTCCTCGCCCCTCCTGCAACCTAGCGTTCTCCGCCACCTGCTCCTCAACATCCTCGTCGTCCTCGTCGTCGCCGTCTTCAAGGTCGGCGGCACTGGCCATAAGGCCTTCGCAATCACATCGATATGCAAGATGCTCGATTGAAACGGATTTTCAGCGTTGGTGAAAATGAGATTTGGGATGGGAAGTCTTGCCGCTATTTGAATTTGCTTGAAGTTCTGCAAGCCTGGGCAACACTACGAGAGGGTAAAGCTGTCGGGGTCGACGGGGTTCCACCCGAGCTGTACGAATACATGTCGTCCGCCAGATGTCTATATTATTGGTCTTGCTTCAAATATCGCCAGACAGCAGTTCACCATGCGTCTCCTGAGTCTTGGAAGCTTCTCGAATACATTGGCACACCACAGCCTGACGCCGGTCAGATTTACACCTTGGACAAGAACTTGAGATGGATTGCCAAGACAGCTGTCAGTCAAAAGTGGTATCACCATGCACTTCGTGAGCAATTGCGGCGCAATGGTTGACCTAGTCATACTTGCAATTTCGGGTTCAAGAACGGTCGCCGGAACACAGACGTCTCAGCGGCGATCCGACTAGTTCTGCACGCGGCCTGGACGTTTCAGGGTACATCCGTATGCATCGCACCGCTAGACACTCAGACCGCTTTTGGCGACATGCTTTTTAGGGTTTCAGAGAAACTCTTGGCGTGGGAAGGCGTGCATGCCATGATGACGCACCGCGTTTTCCGCGAGCTCGGCGCCGTCGCTGCCAGAATCACCGCTCCTTGGTGTGACCCGAAAGCTTGGCTCTCTTTCACCTGAGGGGGCAAGCAAGGTTGAGTCGATACGCCTGATCTTTTCAATGCAATGATACAGTCGAGGTACTATCAGAAGGAACGCTAAATAAGCGTCTTGGCTGTAGAGTATTTAATCAACGACACAGTGCAGTTATGGTTCAGCCGAGGCTCCGGATGCACACTGGCAGAGGGGTCCGCGATTTCCCACAGGCTTTGGTGTGACAGCAGATGGTTGCTATCGGGCACCCAGGACGACTTACAGCGCATGATTGATGAGATCGCAAGGTCTATACATATGTATATATATATATATAGAGTCAGGTAGACTTCGTTGGAAAGAAGCTTATTTCCAAATCATAGCTGGGGGCGATGCGTCTTTCGAAGACATATGCGGGTTCGCTTGCCGAACACCTGCCAGCGACCTGGCATTCGCACAAGTTGCCCACATGGTCATCCTCGGCGAACTCATGGACACCCATGGCACAACCGTGACCAGCGTCGACTATAGACAGAGCAAGTTCGAGGGCAACTTCTGGGCGCACTCCCGCGCTCTCCTTGCACTGGGCACGATCGCTCGAAAACTAAACGCGTGGCGCCGAGGTCCCCGAGCATCTCTTCTTCACGGCACATGAACTTGGCATTAGAAGTGCCTGCTATTACAAAGGCTGTGGACTTGGGAACTGCAGTGGCTCAGGCGGGCTCTTCGTCTCCGGAGGAAGCCCGACGAGACTTTCGCAACATATTTACAACGGACTGCCGAGCGCATCAAGGGCTGGATGGCCAAAACTGCATACAAACCGATTCACGTGATTATCTTGACTGCGTTTTTTGCGGCAACCCGTCGCGAAAAGGATCCATTCGATTCAGCCGGGGATTCGCTGGCTGGCAGGGATAGGGCATTCCATTCCCGGGACTTGTGGGCACTCGTCAAAGACGCGGGCGCCAAGCGGCGCTGGCTAGAAGGTTTACTTCAAGGATCTGGTGGTCAAAAAGCTTTTTGGGAGGATCCGCTCGTCGATTTTTGTTGGGCGAGAAATGGCGGCCGATACGAGATGAAGGCACCGTGAGTGAATGGCGACAGCGGTTGGACGAGTTCGCGAAACTTACTGATGCGCTTCCTGAAAGGGACGCCAGGGTTGTGGATGCCATGACAATGGACACTCGAACAATCCTATCATTGGATTAGTGATGTGTTTAAGATGTGTAGAACATGTTCTAAACATGTTTCAACATGTTCTTAGCACATTTAAAACATGTTTGAAACATCTTCCTCTCCATTAACTAATCGACTTCCACGACGCCAGGGAAAAGGAGAGACTCCTGAGACCGCGGCGGTGCAATTTGAGACTTCGAGGTGCGAGCGAAAGCGTCGTGCGACGACCTTGCGGGCGAAGCCGAGCGGACCTGAGACATGGGCATCGCCCGCCTCAAGAGTCCCTTTCCCTGGGGTCCCATTGTGCGGACGCCCGAAATGGGTACGGGAAAAATAGGCAGAATGCCCAAAAACAATATTGTCCCAAACCAACAGCGGCCGCTGTTGGGCAGGCGGCCTTCTGTCTCGAATGGACACAGGCCGCGGCGGCGCGGACAGCGAACCCTGTTCAAAATGAACAGGAACTGCTGTTCGGCAGTGTACCCATTCTTTCCATACCCATTTCGGGCGTCCAGACATTGGGAACCACCTGACTCACAGGTCCACATGTGCGGTTGCCGGTCCGACGCCAGCGGCGGCCGCAGACTCGGTGCCAAGCGAGCGCCGGCCAGGGAGAGAACGGACAGGGCCGGGCGCAACAGAAAGAGCAGACGAGTTTTCGGGCGGAGAGAGCCGGACACGGACGAATGGAAGGACACACTTGCGCCAACGATCTGCTGGACCTCTGCTGAAAGCCAGCTTGTATTGGCAATCGGCTCAAAGTCTATGTGCAACAAGCGGTCTGCGCCCACGCGAAGCCGCGTGACCCGACCCTGAAACCGTTGATTACTCGGGTGTTGGACGGAATATGGAATCACATGTGTAATGTGTGGAAGCATCCTGGGCTCCATCAGGACCCTGTTCAATGGTTCCCACGAGTTCACAATCGAGTAGCTGATGGCCTGGCTAATCGAATGATGGATCGCCGAAGCACGTGGCAGAAGCGTTCTCCTGCCAACCTCTGTGTACAGGACTCACATGTCATCATCCAAACGGACGGTGGTGTGAGGCAAGGGAATTGCGCGGCCGCTGCATGGACCATTGGACTTTTGGGATTCGCGGGCAGGAGTGGCTATTTGAGCCACTGCTTGTGCATGTAACTTGTATGCGCGTGCCTTGTACTGCTTTTTTTGCTGCTGAGTCAATCGCTTTGGACGAAGCATCAAGCGAAGCTGGGAAAATTCTGGCTTCCAATCTCTCAAGTGATACACACAGCTGAAACTGATGTTTCTTGAGCCCTGCCAGAGAAACTAAAAAAAGAAAGCAATGGCAACAACCCCATCGGGGGGGAGATAGGAGAGCAGTATTCCGCAGTCTCTGCGTAGACAAGCAAATGAGGCGCGCTGGCTCCATATATATATATATATATCCTACCCCTTCCACTCATACCTTTAAATTGCGTTTTGTTGTTTCTCTACCCGCCGACGGTTGTCATAGCCGACCTTGAACTCCAAGGAGGACCCCACCGTGTTATGCGCAATCTGAGAAGATGAAGCTGCGTACAGTGGAAGGGGAGGTGGCAGATGCGCAGGAGGACAATCAGGATGAAAAGGCGGATGGGAAGGAGGAGGAGGACGAAGACGAACCGCAGCAGCAGGAGCTGGGGCGGAAGAAGCGGGAGGCGCAGGAGGACCAGAGGAAGGCCGAGGAGGAGAAGGAGGGCGGCGACAACGATGAGGAAGGACTCGGATCCAGACGCTGGAGCGAGAGCTCCTCTCTGAACAACGGGGGCAAAGCGCCGATCTGATAATGAGGCCCCCGCTGCGGCAAACGACGACCGGATTGCAACAACAAATAACAAGGGACACCCATACCTAAAAGCAGGTGTGGGACAGCAGCGCCCGAAGGGGGTCGGGCGACTCCTCGGCCATCTTCGGGCGACAGAAGAGAGCAGTATTCATATCAAGCTAGGTGCGCTCGCGTCGTATCTGAGTCATACCCCTCCCTGCCATCCCTTTGCCATTGAGCAGAGCCCCAGAGCCCCTCTCAATTCGCACAGTCGTCGGATGTCGAAGATGACAACGACCCCCAAAGGTTCTCGATGGATAGCATGGCATAGCATTGCGTAGTCGGTCATTGCACACATTGCGTTGCAGCGCAGAACATAGCATCGCATAGTGGCACATAACATAGCATTGCATCCAATTGCATAGCATGGCACTGCGAAGCCCAGCGTTGCATATCACAGAATTTCTGAGACAAGCATGCAACTACATATAGCGATACAAAACATAGCATTGAATTGCATACCATGGCTGCGTGGATGGTGCAACCGTAACACCATGCTGGAAGACCAAGAATTTGGAGGTCAGGTCAGTGCTGCAGCGGGAGCACCTTCCGGAATACCGAAAACGCAGGAATGAGACCAACGCTGCAGCGGGAACACCGTTCGGAAGGACCGAAAACGCGGGAATGAGGCAAGCACCGCAGCGGGAATACGATTTACCAGGAGCGCGGAAAGGAGGCCAGCGCTGTGCGGAAACACGATTTTGAAATACCGAAAACGACGGGATTGGAAAACACACATGCGAAAGACCAAATCTTGAAACCCTGTGTGGGAAAAACACATTACAATACGCGGAGAAAGCGGGACAACTTCGGGACAGAGCCAGGGGAGAGAGGCGGAGCATGAGTGATTGCAGGGCGGAGGGAGGAGGTAGGAGGGACGAGGAGGAAGGAGGAGGGACGAGAGGAGAGAGGAGGACGAGACATGGGAGAGGCGGAGCCTCACTGCAGGGGGGAGGGAGGAGGGACGAGGCCGAGGAGGAGGGACGAGGAGAGAGGACGAGACGGGGGAGCAGGCGGAGAAGGAGGAGGCGCGGCTGCACGGTGAAGGCCGCCAGAGCGGGCGGCGGCGCGGCCGCGTGCAGGGCGCTCCTGCCAGCCCCCGCCGCCGCCCTTGCCGCCGCCGCCCTTGGCGCTCCTGCGCGCGGGGAGGAGGCCCTTTGCTGCGGTTGCGGGGCCTCCGCGCCCCAGCGCCTCCAGTTGCCGGACCGGCCCGCAGCGACAGCGACAAGAGGAGGAGGAGGAGGAGGAGGAAGGACCAGTGCGAACCCAAGTGTCATCGACGATGTTGGAATTAACCTTCCCTCCAAGCTCCCTCTTCATATGCCCCTGCAACGGTTCACTTCCATTGAAGGAACTGCCTCGTTGGAAGACAACCGTTTGAAGACCTTGAATTAGAGGGCGAATCACGTTTTTAGATAAATGCTTCCGTCACCGGGGGCGCTGCCCCAAGGCGGCTGGAACGTTTCTATCTTGACGTGCCACCGCAAGGGTATAAACTTTCCAGCCGACCTGGGACAAGCACCCCGGAGAACGAAAAAGAGTAGTTTATACTTCTATTCGCCCGTTAATCGAAACATACCAATCTATTGTTTTCGGGATTTCCACGCCACGGATCGATCAACCTGACTGCTGCGTCCTGACGGTACGAAATCGTCCCAGAACGCCACTTTTAGGACCTCAGCACCGCGAATCAACATAACTGCTGCGCCCGCATAATCTTGAATCCTTCCAGCACCATTTCTGGTACGTTGATCATGGGAATTCTTGAAACTGGCGAAGAGAAGTGGGGGAGGAAGAGGAGAGGAGGAGGAGGAGGAGGAGGAGGAGGAGGAGAAGGAGAAGGAAGAGGAGGGGGAGAAGGAGGAGGAGGAGGAGGAGGGGCAAGAGGATTTTTAAACCCGCGTGTTCCCGCCCGTGAGTGGGTGCCCCTGGTCTCGGCACTCCGCGCAGGCAGAACGGCCCGAGGCGGGGTGGGCCAGTGGCCTCATCTCACGGCGTCTTACTGCCGCCACTCTGTGACTCATGGAGTCGCCCCGTGAGCAGCGGCAGTCTGAAGAAATGCTGCCGCCGCCCACTCAGAGCTTGAGGAGCAGCCAGATGGACGGCCGCAGCCGCTCCTCCGCTCTGCGCTCTTCCAGGGACCGCCCTGGCTGCTGGCCCCTGGACTCATGGGCCTTCACGACCGCCCTGCCTGGCGCAGAGCTGTGGCCTAACCCCTCGCCACGCTGGGGCGCGTTGCGGCCTAACCCCTCGCCGCGCAGGGGTCCTCCGTGGCCTAACCCCTCGCCACGCTGGGGGTCGGTGCGGTCTAACCCCTCACCGCGCCGGGGAAACTCGTGGCCTAACCCCTCGCCGCACTGGGGGCTGCTGCGGTCTAACCCCTCACCGCGCTGGGGTGCTCCGTGGCCTAACCCCTCGCCACGCAGGGGCCTGTTGCGGTCTAACCCCTCACCGCGCTGGGGTGCTCCGTGGTGGCCTAACCCCTCGCCACGCAGGGGTCTGTTGCGGTCTAACCCCTCACCGCGCTGGGGTCCGTCGTGGCCTGACCCCTCGCCACACTGGGGGTCGATGCGGTCTAACCCCTCACCGCGCTGGGGAAAATCGTGGCCTAACCCCTCGCCACGCTGGGGGCTGCTGCGGTCTAACCCCTCACCGCGCTGGGGTGCTTCGTGGCCTAACCCCTCGCCACGCAGGGGCCTGTTGCGGTCTAACCCCTCACCGCGCTGGGGCCCCATGTGGCCTAACCCCTCGCCACGCAGGGGCCTGCTGCTGTCTGACCCCTCTCCACTATGGGGTCCTCCGTGGCCTAACCCCTCGCCACGCTGGGGATCGTTGCGGTCTAACCCCTCACCGCGCTGGGGTACTCCGTGGCCTAACCCCTCGCCACGCTGGGGCCTGCTGCGGTCTAACCCCTCACCGCGCGGGGGTACGCCGCGTCTCGCACTGTCCCCGTCCTCGGTGCTGCTGCCCCCTGGCTCGGGCGGGGTCCCACGACTTTGCCACTCGCTGTGTTCGCGGTTCACGTGGTATCCGCGGGCCGTGCCCTCCCCCTCGCGTTCAGTCTGTCGGTTTCCCAGGGTTTGGGTCCGCTCTGTTAGTTGCGAGGTCCTGTCTACCACACTGTTGGTCAAAAGGTCCGCGTTATGCTCACTGGGCACTTCATAGGCTTCCGCCTCAAGCCTCTGCTTGCCTTTGGTCCTGCGGTCTACCCCCTCACCGCGCAGGGGATTTCCGTGGCCTAACCCCTCGCCGCGCAGGGGTGCCTTGCGGTCTACCCCCTCACCGCGCTGGGGAGGGTCGCCGACGATCTTATTCAAGTCCCGCTGCAGGTCTGTGTCGTCGTAGTCTGCCGCCTTCTCAGGCTGCGCTGGTTTGTGGCCTAACCCCTCGCCACGCAGGGGAGCGCCGAGTCTCGCACTGTCCCCATCCTCGGTGCTGCTGCCCACTGGCTCAGGCGAGGTCCCCCGACTATGCCACTCGCTGTGTTCGCGGTTCACGTGGTATCCGCGGGCCAAGCCCTCCCCCTCGCGTTCAGTCTGTCGGTTTCCCAGGGTATGGGTCCGCTCTGTTAGTTGCGAGGTCCTGTCTACCACACTGTTGGTCAAGACGTCCGCGTCATGCTCACTGGGCTCGTCAGGGACCTCCGCCTCGATCCTCTGCTTGTCTTTGGTTATGCGGTCTAACCCCTCACCGCGCTGGGGTCCTCCGTGGCCTAACCCCTCGCCACGCTGGGGTCCTCTGCGGTCTGCCAGGTGGTACCCTATGCTGTGCTGTACATCTGGGAACCGCTGGTGGTTGTCATCGCTGCTTTGCTTGTCTACGGCTTGCTGGGGGCTATCCTCTCTGTTCTCCTCTTCAGGGACGTGGTCGAGGTCTGCCATGTCCTTGGTGCTGCGTCCTGCTGGTGGGGGACGGGCACCCCTCTGCGTCCCGTCTGGCGCAGGGCTGTGGCCTAACCCCTCGCCACGCTGGGGTCCTCCTCGGCCTAACCCCATCGCCGCGCAGGGGTCCATGGTGGCCTGTCCCCTCTCCGCACAGGGGCCTCCTCGGCTGTCTGGCTGGAGCCCTGCTTTGCACTCGCCCTGCTGCTTGCGGTCGCGGGCTGCGGCTCCTCACCTCTGGCTCAGTCACGCCCAGGATCTGCTCAGCCGTTGCTCTGCGCCGCTCTGCCTCCTTCGGGTCCTGCTGCTGGATCTGTCTGCGCTCCTCTCCGCTGTTGAGCCATGCCAGGCGGCAGATCTCCTCCGCCGCCCGGCGCTGGCTGCGCTGGCGGTTCGTCCCTGACACGTGGCTGAAAAGCCTCTGATAGACGCCAGTCTGCAGCGCCCTCAGCACATGGGGCACGCACGCGGCCTGCCACGATGGCCAGCCCAGCTCGCCCTCTTTCTGGCTCCAACAGCCTGCCAGCGACTGCATGAGCTGCTCGAGCCTGTTCCTCTCGAGCCACGCCACCTCCTGCTCGGGGTCCTGGTCAGCTTCTCCTTTGTTGTGTCGAAGCCTTGGGTGGAGCAGGCCGGCCTCGTCGGCTTCGCTCACGAACTTCATCAGGTCGGGCCCCACTGGCTTGGTCAGCGTTACTGCCACCTGCACTGCCGTCTGCATCAGGCTGTTGGCGTCGTGCCTCTGATCAGGTCCCGCCATGGTCTCCATCTCCTGGCTGCTCGGCTCACCCTCCAGCTCTGGGGCTTCACTGTCTGGGGTCGAGTCATCATCGTTCAGGTTCTCTGGTGACCACTCTCGGCTGGCCTCCGCTGTTCTCGGCAGCGGCCTGCGCTCACTGCTGGGGATGCTGTGCGCTACGATGTTGTTCCTTCTGTTGTGGAAGGCGTCCATGTGCACTCTAGCTGCCTGCTGCCTTGTACCGTACGGGAGGGTAAGCATCCTGGTCATGAGCCTCCGTCGCGTGCGGTGCGTGTTGCGCCAGACTTCTTCGCAGAAGTCCTTTATCTGCTGGATCTCCTGCACGGTGACGGCCCTGGTCTGCTCTTGCGTGTCCGTTCTGCCACCCACATAGGTGATGGCCAGGAGGTACGGTACGCAGTGCTCCATCCAGTCGTCCATATCGTCCCAGACCTCTTGGTCGACCATGTTCATCCACTGCTCCGCGTAGCCCTCCATGTGGTCGACGAGCCTCAAGCTGGCGTGGACGACAGAGCGCGGCTGGCTGGGTGGCTGCTGCGGAGCTGGCTGCGGGCCCCCTGCCTCTGAGCTGTCCCCGTCCAGATCGATCACCTCGTGGTTACTCAGGCCGAGCTTGAAGTCACCTGGCATGGTGATCTCGTCGAGACCCTCATCAGCTGGGTCTGCTGCTGGCTTAGCTCCTCTTGGCAGCTTGCCCCTCTGCATGTCCTCCAAGACCCGCCGCCCTGCTGCTGTTGGGGGCTGACATGGCCTTGCCAGCTTCCTGGCCACTCCTGCCACGATCCTACTCTTGTGGTCCCCAAGGTAGCTGGTGCCGCCACATTTCTCGCACCAGAGCCAGCCATGGGTGAACTGCGTCTTGTGGGAGACGTGCACCACCTGCGTGCCGATCTGCACCGCCTTGAAGTCGAGCCTGACGTTGCCGTGCTGGTCCTGGTGGCCGCCGTACTTCCCGAGGCATTTTCCCGTCTCTGCCAACCAGTCTCTGATGCTTTGTCCTTTGGCTGGGCCACTGCGACACGTTGCACACCACCATCGCGGATGTAGCTTTCGCAGGTCGTGTCCCTGCTGGGCTGCCCTGTCCCTCGCCGTCTGCGGCTTTCGCCGCTTGGCCTTGGGACGCTGAGGGGCCTTGTTGGGGTCCTCCACCGTCACCGCCATGTTGATGGCCAGCAGCCGGTTCTGCACCGCCATGGTGATCTGGTCTCTGATCTGCTGCTGCACGATGATGGCTGGATCCAGTGCTCCGTGCTCCGCCCCCCAGCCTGCGTACTTATCTGCCATCTCGTTTCCTATGACCCACCAGGTGGGACCATTCCACCTCTCCAGCTCGGTTGGGTGCTCAATCAGGTGGCTCGGGATGTGGTGGCCCATGATGGTGTCCGTGCTGTTCTGCAGCTGCTGCTTCGTCTGGAGCCAGAGGTCGTAGTTCGTGCTCCTGTAGTCCAGATCCTCAGGGTCCTGGATCTGCTTGAGTGCGTCCAGGGCGTATTTGCAATCGCTGACTATGTTGAGCCCCCTGGCTGTCGCCGCCGTGGTGTACCCGATGGCTTTGCTCATGGCGGTGAGCTCTGCCCGTGGCACCGTGTGCGGTGCCCTGATTGTGCCGTACCAGGCAGCCACTTCCTGCGGACGTCCTTGTTCGTCGAACCTGAATGCCACCACTGCCCAGCCGCAGCGTCTGAGGCGGGGGTCCCTGGCCGTTTCCCCTGCACCACCTGAGCCGTCCGTAAAAAAACATAGTCTGCTCGCACCTTGCGCCCTGACTGGGCTGCAGCTTGAGCCTCTTCGCTGGTGCAGAAGATCTGCGCCGCCTTCGCCGCGTCCTCGTCTGGATCGACCTTGGCTGCCCAGGCCGCTGGCGGGATGCCTCGGAGCCAGAAATGCAGGTCCTGCCGCTGGTCCAGCGCGTCCTTCGCCTTCTTCGCCAGGTCGGTGTCATTGCTGTGCCCTATCTCTGCGTTGGCAGGGCATGCGTAGTAGCGGTGTTCCTCTGTCTCTATCGCCTCGCCGCATCTCGCTCAGGTGTCATCGCCTGATTGGTTGAGGTTGGCCACCCTGCGACGCTCCCTGGTCCAGACGCCCGCCACCGCTATGGTCTCCAGCACGGCTGCCTCTGCATGCTGTCCTTTACGCCTCCTTCTTCTCAGGTGGCGCTGCAGCTGATAGAGGTCGCCTCCAGCCTGAAGTCCTTCTCCACTGCGATGGCCAGCTGCATGCTGCCAGAGCTGCTGCTGCGCGCTCTGCTGGACCTCATGCAGGAGCGCGCCGAAGTGGGGAATGTCATCTGGCTTGTAGGCCCACTCGTCACCTGCTGGGCTGATCCAGCTGTCCAGGCGTCGCGGTATCCAGCCTAACCCAAGCAACTGCACAATGACCCCTGCCATAGGCCCCTTGACCTGCTGCCACCTGCGGTTGGGTTCCAGGGCGCCCAGCTTGGCATATAGCAGGAGCCAGCCCCTCTGGTACCTCTTGAGCTCCGTCGGGTGGTCGACTACGGCGAGCCAGAACTGCTTGATCTGGTCGCCGATGGCTCGGGTTACTGCCTCTTGCATGCCCCTCTGGATCAGGAGGATGGTGGACGTGCAGCGTCCAGC
Source organism: Prorocentrum cordatum (assembly GCA_963575745.1). NCBI lineage: Eukaryota > Dinophyceae > Prorocentrales > Prorocentraceae > Prorocentrum > Prorocentrum cordatum. Next base: position 173,177 of record CAUYUJ010012470.1, on the reverse strand, counting down.
CTTGTGTCCGCCTGTGAGGAGCGCTGCCTCCGTTGCCCTGACCAACTTCGCCTCCGTGGGCGTGGTGCCGTGCGCTGGTAAGTCCCAAGCCTGCTGGCAGTAGGCACCTGCTGAATAGACCTTTGCCGCGCCTCTGGCGTCCGTCTTCGCTAGGTCCCTGAGCTTGGCCACCCTCTGCTTGGCCTTGGCCTGGCGCGCGGCATGGGTGGGTCGCCGCAGCTGCTTTCCAAGGCTGGTGTCCACGCCGAGGTCGCGCACTACCCCTGGTTGCTTGTTGGGGGTGCCCAGGCTGTCCAGGATGCTGGCGACTTCTGCCTGGAGGTCCTTGTCCGAGGCCACCACTGCCGTCTTGACAGAGATGGGGATCGCGAGCTGCTTGAAACCATCGTGCACCAGCGCCGCCACATGCTTGATCTGGTCAATGACCTGCCGCCGCGCGCCCTCTACCTGCAGGGCCAAGTCGTCCAAGTACTGCTGCATGACGACGAAGATGTGGTGCCTGTGCGCTGCCTCCAGGATTCCATACAAGAGCGGTCTGGTGAGATCTACCGCTTGGCCACAGCCTGCTACCATGCTGTTGGCAGGCTCAAAGATGTCCGAGAAGAGGCTGTGGGCCATGATGGCCCTGGGCGCAAGGTACATCTGCACGGCCATTGCCAGCGGCAGCAACGGGTACTGGAGGGCACTGGCCTTCTCGATCAGCTGGTCGAGGCCTATGTTGTCGTAGAAGTTTGCCGCGTCGTAGAACACTCCTGCTGCATGAAAGCCCATCTCCGTGGCGGCTTCTGCCCTCATCAGTCTGTGCATTGCCACTCGTAGCGCTGAGGAGCCAGCTACTGCCGTATCCCAGAAGCCCGCCGCTGCCTTGCTCCAGGTGGCTACTATGGGCCTCCTGGCTGCGCTCCAGATGCGGTACGGCATGGGCATGAGGCCGATGGGGCGCTCTCCACCGATTCCTGGCTTCTTACCCAGCAGCAGCTCCAGCACCAGGTAGAATTGCCACGGTCAAGCTGCCCGTTGCTCACAGCTGGCCAGGCACTGCACGAAATCTTCCAGCCCCTGGGCGCCCATGGCCTTGAGCTCTGGAGCCCTCCACCAGTCCGCTCCTTGGCCTGCATTGCTCTTCAGGTGCTGGATGATGGAGCCTATGATGTCCTTGCTGATGGGCTCGAGGGCATTCTCTTGGGCCAGGGCAACCTGCCTCAACTTGGCCAACGCCTCTTGGATCCTCTCGGCCTTCTGCGCATCTCGTGTCCACCTGCGTTGCCATGCTTCTTTGCGCAAGTCCACCAGCTGCTGCGGGTGGTTGATGACCTGGCCCTCGTGCTCGAGGATGTCCTCCAGATGGCTGCGCTCCGCTGCTTTGGTGTAGGCGTGGGCCATCTTCGCACTGCCTGCCGTGGCGTCGTGCACCCAGTGGATGTACGCCTTCTTCACCGCCTTTGTGAGTAGCTTGGCCATGCTCTTTACCTCCTCTGCTACCCTGCTGATCGTCCCTGGGTCCACGAGGGCGCCCTCTGCTATCGCGTGCAGGTCTGCGAGGAGGGCCTGTTGCTGGTCCTTGGCTGCACCTTCATCGTTCAGCCTGCCTGGGTCTGGCTGGTTGAGCTGCTGCGCAAGCTGCTGTCTTGTGTTGATCTGCTGCTGCGTCTGGCGGCCACTGTGGGTGCGGACCTGCTGCTCTCGGCGGCTACTCTGGCCACTGCCTGTACCTGGAGCATCATGTAGTTGTCTTCGCGCTGCTCCTTCTGGTGCTCTTTCGCCTATGACTTCTCGCATAAACCTCCGCAGGTTTGCGAGCTCCCTCCAATGGATCATTTCCAATTCGTGCCTCCTCGTCGGCTCCTCTCGCGCAAGTCCTTGGAGAAAGCCTCGGCGTCGTGGTTCTGCATGTCTCCGTGCTCGCTCGCAGAGGTCCCTGATGATGTGGCTGAGGTCGGCCTGCTGGTACCTACGCCTGAGCAGTCTCACCATGCCATTGTTGCCTCCGCCTCCCAGGATGGTCTCCAGGAACGGCACACATATCTGCATCCAGTTGCTGTTGTCCGTGGGGAGCTGCACCAAGTTATCCATCCAGATGACCGCCCAGTACTCCAGGTCGTCTCTCATGGCCACGTAGTCTTCCCGCTCCCGCTGGTGTTGGTCGTCATTCCAGGGGTCTGATGGGGGCAGGCCCATATCTCGTTGCTCATCTGCCTCTGGGCTTGGTGGCGCTTGGTTCTGACTCCCCAGGTGATCGGTACCCTCTGCCTCCAGAGTGCCAGCTGGCTGAGGAGGTGAGCAGTGCGTGTCACCTGGGGCGGTTTCACCAGATCCAGCTGCCTGACGACGAGAGGTCTGGCCGTAGCCGTTGCTGTCCTGCTGCCCCTCGATACGCTGGTGGTACCCATCGCAGTCCTCCTGGTCTGCGGTCTCCTGGCGGTTCTGGAAGCGGTCCTCCTCCTCCTCGAAGGGGTCGTGGTCTTGGACGTCCATGGTGCTGCGTCCTGCTGGTGGGTGAGAAGCAGGTCCAGCTGCTCGACGGCGAGCGGTCTGGCTGAACTCGAGGCTGGCCTGCTGCCCCTCGATGTGCTGGTGGTACCCATCGCTGTTTTCCTGGTCTGCGATCTCCTGGCGGTACTCCAAATAGTCCTCCTCATCCTCGAAGGGGTCGTGATCTTGGATGTCCATGGTGTTGCGTCCTGCTGGTGGGGGAAGGGCACCCCTCTGCATCCCTTCTGGGCAGCTATCTGCGATGCTGTGGGTTTGCCCCACGTGGAAGTCTGGGACGCGTCCCGCGGCGGCGCACTCGGGGGACGGGAACCCCTGACTCATCTCAGAGCAGGGGCCAGCTGCCTTCCCAAGGCCCGCTGCGCTCGCCTGGTCCTCAGCCTGAGGGGGGGGGACCTCCTCGGGCGCTGGCTGATTCGCGATGTCTTTGGTGCTACTGCCGTCGCCTCCTGCTGCGCCTCCACTGCCTGCGCTCCGCTGCTGCAGCTCGGGGGGGCCCTTGCCCCGCTCGATGGGGGCGCGTTCCACCGAGCTTCCTCCCGAGCTCTTCGATGGGCCCATGGCTGGTGCGGGGTCCCCTTCTTCGTGGCCTTCCTGGCTGCCAGACATGACGGGGCCAAGCTCCGACTCCAACGGGCCCTGTCCTCCTCCCGAGTCCTCATCGGGAAGTGCATGGGTCTTGCCCTGTCGACTTGCCGCTGCCTCCTGCGCTCGGGCATCATGGTGCGAGAGCTGCCGCACCAAGGAGGAGATCTCCGCCCACCACGCATGGATCTTCCTTTCAACCCCTGCCCATGGCGTAGAGGTGACGGTGTCCTTGATGCTCACGCTCTTGTAGCTCGGGGGCCTGCTGTGCCCGAGATGTCGTCCTCGCTCTTCCTCTGGGATGCCGGTGCTCTCGCACAGGCTGAGCTCGAGCGTGCTTGCGAAGTGGTCGTACTGTTGCCCCAGGTCCAGCATGTCCCGCTCCATCATCTTGCCGACGACAGTGTGCTGCAAGTGCTGGGGCAACTCGTCGTAGGCACGCAAGCTGACCCTCTCGGAGGTGGCCTGCCACAGCTCGTCAGGGATGACGTGCTGGACCTCCTTGTCGTAGTACAGCTGCGGCACTGGCTCCATGTCGTTCTCTTCCTGGTCGCATCCTGCCTCTGCCAACGCTTGCTGACGTCGACGCATGGCCTCCTGGCCTCCTCGCGCCGCTCGCCTGCAAGCGGCTCTGGACTTCGGCATTCTCTCAACTGCGACTGGTGGCTTTATGGCTGCTGGCCTGCGAAGTACCCTGCCCTTGAGCTTTAGACGCCGCCCTTTCAGCTTCAAGCGGATGCCGATGTGCGGCTTCCACGGCACGGTCCTGAGCAGCTCTAGCTGGTCAAAATACGGCGCCAAGCCCTGCGAGATCAGCGCGAAATCGATGCACCTGGCTTCGCCTCCTGCTGGGAAGCACGTAGGGGCGCCATCCTCCGCCGCTGCTACTTGAGCATTCAGCACCCTGGGCCAGATGCTGTTGTTGAGCTCCGACGGCGTCATGTTGAAGTCCCCCAGCGCTGCCCATGGCCCTCCCCAGACGGCCATCTTGTCCCGCAGGTCGCAGAGGATGTCGACGTTCCTCTCTCCAAAGCCCGTCCCACACTCAAGATAGACGAAGGCCACTGCGAAGCGGACCTTGTGCAGGTTGGAGATCACCACCGTGACGTCGCTGCCGTCCTCGTGCAGGTAGTGCTCGTCGAAGCCCGCGATCCTGTCCTGGATGTCCAAGGATCCTCGCGTAATGGCACACGTTCCTCCTCGAGTGCCTTCTCCTTATCATGGCCGTGCCTTGGTCCAGTAGCTGTGCATGCCATTCCTCCTGAGCGCTGCTCTTGCCTTGCTTATCTGCGCAGGCTGGCGGAGGTGGTGCTCCGCGATGCCGATGATGTCCCTGTCCTTGGTGTCGTTGATCTCCATGAGGTAGCCCTGTGCCTGGGGGCCCCAGGTCGTGACATTGAAGAAGTCGATGTGGCAAGGGCGGCGAGCCTTCTTCGCGCTCGCCTTGGGGCGGCTACCCTGCTGAGTGGTCACCTTGCCCTTCTGCGTCGACGACTGTCTCGGCGCGCCTGGCCTGCGAGACCTTCTCTCGCGCCTCCTGGATGTGGGCCTCCACTCTAGCTCGGCGTTCCTCTGCTTTGTCATGTTCTGCTGCACCTGCTTCTGGTTGGGCAGCTGCTGCGGCGCCGTTAGGCGCAGCCGCGGCAGCTGACCCTGCTGCCTCAGCGCCTGTGGTGGCACCTCGCTGAGGGGCTGGGCTGGCAGCGCAGACACGCTTGCCTGGTGGGGCTTCTGCTGCTTCTGGGTCTTGCTCTCCGCTCTTTGACAGGCGCTTGGTGCGGGCCTGCTCGAGCTGGCGCAGCTGCTCCTGGTGCCTGGCCGTCTCTTCCTCCAGAAGTCGCAGGTGCTTCGCCGTCTCCTCCTCGTGCTCCTTGACTGTCTGGGCCATGCGCTCGCCCTTGGCCTTTGCAGCTCGCCAGACCACCTTGTCGGGCTCGGACCACTTGTGGAAGTCGTCAGGCTCATGCTCGAACTGCTCCAGGAGGGCTGCCAGCGTTGGTTTCTCGGCTGCAGGTTCGGCTGGTGCCTCTTGCTTGCCGACTGTGGCCTTGAGCTTGTCGAACTCATCTTCGGCTGCAATGGAGGCTCCCATAGCTTCACGAAGCTTGCGTTCACTCTCAGCCAAGTACTGCTGGGCACTCTCCACTTGCTCCCCTGCCGATCGTACCTTCTTCTGGAGTTTGTCCAAGCGTCGAGCTGCTGCCTCCACTGCCTTGAATCCAACGACTGGTTGATCTGCTGGTGGCTAGGCTGCGGCGAGCTCTGGCCAGAGGGCCTCGTAGTGCTGCCTGAGCGGGTCGTCCTTGCTGAGCTTGCTGTATGCTGCTGCGGCTGCGGCCTTGAGATCGGCGGTCTTGTCGTGAGGTGGTGGCTGGCGTTGGCCTCCTTGCCCTTTCCCGCCTGCGCCACCTCCTGGCTGCCAACCATCTGCCCAACTGATCCTGGGCGAGGTTCCTCCTTGGGGCTGTGCTGCCACCCACCCACCATCCTCGTCACGGAAAACATGTCCGTCAGGGACGAGGCAGGCGAGATTCTTGCCGCAGATGCAGAGGTCGCCCCTGCTGGTGATATTCTTGCAGTAGCGCCATCTGCTGCACCCGTCACACACCACGTAGCTGCTGCGAGGAGGGCGACTGCCACTGCTGCTCCTCTTCCACGGGGGCACTCTCTGGCGATTCGGGGTCCCCGACCAGGCGCTGCCCGCCCCGCGTCCGCCGCCGCCACTCCCCATGGCTGCAGCAGTGCCGCGCGCGCGCCCGACGCCCGTCTGGGAACTGTCCTCGGTCCAGAGGTCTCCCTTCGGCCTGGAGGCTGGACAGCCCCCCAGGTCGCCATCTTGAGCCAAAATGGCTACGGGAGGAGGGGCAAGAGGAGGGGCAAGAGGAGGAGGAGAAGAGGAGGGAGAGGAGGGGGAGCCAAGGGCTGCATTTAAGGACCACGCTTCCGAAACCTAGGCTGTGAAAAAAACAGGTGCCGTGTCGTGCCGTCCCCGCAAATTGTGCCGTGAACGCGCCGTGCTCTAGACCCAGAATGCGAAGAATGTGCCGTGCCTTGCCCGCGCCGTGCCTGAATCCTAGAGTGCGAAGAATCCGCCGACCACCCACGCCAAGCACGCACCCCCTCCCCCTTCCCCCCAAAAGGACCCCGAGCGCCTTCCGAAGACACCCCAAGAAGCATCCTGAGGACTTTGGCCCACGTCAGCATCGTCGTCGTCGCCGCCGCCGTTGTCGTCGTCATCTCCCTGCAGGGTCGGCGGCACTGGCCAGCCGTAAGACCGCAATCAGCAGACCACCCACGCCAAGCACCCCCCCCCCCCCCCCCCCCCTGATGTTGACTCACCAAGGAGTGTCCTCATGCAGCGTTGCTGTTTGGGGCCCCTTTTGCACGGTGTGATCATCCAATAGACTGTGAAACAGCGTTCTCAACCCCTTCAGGCTGGCCTCAGCCCACAATGGCACAAGTCGCCGCGAAGATCGTCTGAAAGGCCTCCACGGGGACTTCAACGCGGCCCAGGGGGGTAGGAACGCCCCAATATGACCCTAGAGGTCCCTTAAACGGCCAAAACGACCCTCAAGACAGCCACTCGGAACGCGCAAGACGGTCCAATAACTTAGCGCCTTACAAAGCTCCAAGGAACCCCCAGCCCACCCTGAGGGAGCTCCAAGGCGCCGTTTGAGGTCCGAGTCCCCAAGCGGCCTCCAGGAGGCATCGCGAGAGGAGGGGGGGAGAAGAGGAAACGAGGAAGACGGCGACGAAGACGAGGAGAAACACCTCGACACAACGCGTAAGAGTGCCACACCTACGGTCACATCAAAGCTAAGGGCAGACGGTGCTATGCGTTAACTGCAGCCTTCTGGGCGGTGCTCGAGGGGTCGCAGGTAGGCACGTGCGCAGGGAAGTAAAGGAGGGGGAGGAAGAGGCGGAGGAGTTTTAAACCCGCGTGCTCCCGCCCGTGAATGGGCGCCCCTGGTCTCGGCACCCCGCGCAGGCAGAACGACCCGAGGCGGGGTGGGCCAGCGGCCTCATCTCACGGCGTCGTACTGCCGCCACTCTATGACTCATGGAGTCGCCCCGTGAGCAGCGGCAGTCTGAAGATGTGCTGCCGCCGCCCTCTCAGAGCTTGAGGAGCAGCCTGATGGACGGCCGCAGCCGCTCCTCCGCTCTGCGCTCTTCCAGGGACCGCCCTGGCTGCTGGTCCCTGGACTCATGGGCCTTCACGACCGCCTTGCCTGGCGCAGAGCTGTGGCCTACCCCCTCGCCACGCTGGGGCGCGTTGCGGCCTAACCCCTCGCCGCGCAGGGGCCCTCCGTGGCCTAACCCCTCGCCGCGCTGGGGCCTGCTGCCGTCTGGCCCCTCGCCGCGCCGGGGTGCTCCGTGGTGGCCTAACCCCTCGCCACGCAGGGGTCTGTTGCGGTCTAACCCCTCACCGCGCTGGGGTCCGTCGTGGCCTGGCCCCTCGCCACACTGGGGGTCGGTGCGGTCTAACCCCTCACCGCGCTGGGGAAACTCGTGGCCTAACCCCTCGCCACGCTGGGGGCTGCTGCGGTCTAACCCCTCACCGCGCTGGGGTGCTCCGTGGCCTAACCCCTCGACACGCGGGACCTGCGGAACCTGTGGAACCTATGGGACATGTGAAACATGTGGGACCTGTGGGGCCTGTGGGACCTGTGGGGCCCGCGAGGCCTGTGGGACCCTTGGGACCTGTGGGACGCGTGGGACCTGTAGGACCTGCGAGACCTGTGGGACCTTTGGCACCTTCTTTGCGACTTGTGGGTCCTGTGGGACCTGTAAGACCTGTAGGACCTGTGGGACCTGTGGGACCTGCGGGACCTGTGACACCTGCAAGACCTTGGGACCGGTGGGATCTGTTGGGCCTGAGGGACCTGTGGGACCTGTGGGACCTGCGGGACCTGCGGGACCTCCGGGACCTGTGGCACCTGTGGCACCTGTGCGGCCTGTGGGACCTGCGGGACCTGCGGGACCTGCGGGACCGGCGAGACCTTCGAGACCTGCGGGACCCGTGGGACCTATGGGACCTGTGGGACATCTGGGACACGTGGGACCTGTGGAACCTGTGGGACCTGTGACCGCCGAGGACCCAAGTAAGGCCCTGAATTCTGGGACCGCCAGGCACCCAAGTAAGGACCTTACTTGGGACCCCGGGAATTCCTTATTAAATTTGGTGGATCGACAGATGTCTCGCACTTTGGGACCATCGAGGCCCCCCGGGGGGCATTTATTAAGGAACCAGAAGTTTCCTTACGTCCACCATGTTTTCTTGGAGCGGAAAGACCCAAAGTTCAAACGTCCCGGCGTGGCCGTCGGAGGCCCCCAACCAGCCACCCAGCTTGGAAACGCGCGGCAAATGTTTCGCCGAGGCTGAACGCGACTCTGCTGCCGTCGCCACCGTAGCTGCACTGCATCCGGTGATCCACTGGCCTCAGGGCCCCGAAGAGTAAGCCTCCTAGCGGTGTCCTGACGACCTCCTGGAATCTGGGGGGGGACCGCCGGGGGACCTCCCCTGGTCCTCTTGGGGGCCCCCCGCAAACTTCCAGAAGGGGGCTGGGAGGTCTCCCAGAAGCTTTTTCTGGTCCTTGCAAGCCTGCTGGGAATCCTCCCCGAGGACCAGGGTCCGGGAGCCTCCCCCAGACCTCGAAATCTGGCAGGGCTCCCTCCAAGGGGAAACTTCCGGGGAGACCAGGGGAGGCCCCCTGGAAACCTCCCCTGGTCCTCCCGGGGCGCTGGGGGGAAACTTGGTGGAGGACCAGGTGAGGTCTCCTGGAAGCTTCCCCTGGTCCTCCCGAAAGCCTCCCACAGGAGACCTCCCCCCTGCGGGAACTCTCATCGGAGGCTTCCAGGTGAACCAGGGGAAGCCTCCCAGAGACCTCCCCTGGTCGTCCCGGAAGCCTGGGGGAGGCCTCGCCTGGTGCTCCCAGGGGCCGTGGGAAGCCTCTCGCCACACCTTGTGGAAACCAAGGGAAGCCTCCGGAAGGCCTCCCCAAGCCCTCGGGGGGATCAGAGGGAGGTCTCCAGGAGAACCACAGGAAGTCTGGTGGAGGCCCCCTCCACCTCGCCGGAGGAGGGCCCGCTGGGAGGTCTGGTCGACGTGGAAGGGGGGCATCCCACCAGACCTGTTGGAGGTGGAAGGGAGGTCTGGTACCAGACCTAGTGGGGTTGGGGGTAACTGAAGACCCAACCCAGGCAAAGCAAGAAAACCAGCATGGAGGCGAACGCGGCCCAAGACGGCACCAAGATACCCCCCAGGCAACTCACGACGGCCCAAGAGGGCCCCTAATGTCCCAGGTAGCCCCATATACGACTCAAGAGTGTCCCAGGAGGCCCCCATGACAACCCGACAGTAACCCATGACATACCACATGTTGGTCGCGGCGCGCGGGACTTGCCGCGAACAGATCGGCATGACGCACGCGCCGTGGTTTCTACCACAACCGCGCGACGCGCATGATTTGTCAACCATGTCGCGCCCTCCACGAGCGGACCGGGCCCTCCACTTTGAGACGTGCGCAATAAAACACCATCAAAACATAATGCGAATGGACGAGGGGGAAAGCAACCAGAAGAGGTCGCGCGAAAAGTGGACAACAAATGAACAATGCTCACAAAAAATCACATGCGCAAGCGCCCAACGAAACAAACTTATAGACACTCCAACAATTTGGCGTGCCGCGAAGAAGGGAAAAGGGGCGGGGGGCCCGCGTGCCCACGAGGAACAAACTTAACGGCATGGTAATCGCTACTGGACACGCCGTCACGCAGAGCCGCTCTGACAACACACACGCACACGGGCGCATCATCGCGCAAAAGCGGCCGAACCACGCCGCGCGAAGCATCGCTGCGCCAAGGCGATCCGCCCATGCAAAACACGCGCAAATGGCATCCGAAAAGAGCGTTACGCGCCGCGCAAAAAAATATGGCGCGGTGCCGCAACAATCAGGCGGCTACGAATGTAAACTCCTCTGAACTGCGCGCACGCGCGTCGTGTTAAACAGGCCGCGCCGCGCAGACACGCCACTCGGTCTCGCGCCAGCACGTCGAAGGGAAGGTCTGCGGGAGACGCTCTGCAAGTGGCAATGAAGCAACCCCACGAGAACGCGATACATGTGAAATCGAAGCACGTGCCAACAATAACCGCGACAACAGAACAACCAACAAAAAATCATTTTAAAGAAACATCCATAACTTCCGGTTGCGGTGGTTTCTTGCGCGGTCATGATGGCTGGATCCAGTGCTCCGTGCTCCGCTCCCCAGCCTGCGTACTTGTCTGCCATCTCGTTTCCTATGACCCACCAGGTGGGACCATTCCACCTCTCCAGCTCGGCTGGGTGCTCAATCAGGTGGCTCGGGATGTGGTGGCCCATGATGGTGTCCGTGCTGTTCTGCAGCTGCTGCTTCGTCTGGAGCCAGAGGTCGTAGTTCGTGCTCCTGTAGTCCAGATCCTCAGGGTCCTGGATCTGCTTGAGTGCGTCCAGGGCGTATTTGCAATCGCTGACTATGTTGAGCCCCCTGGCTGTCGCCGCCGTGGTGTGCCCGATGGCTTTGCTCATGGCGGTGAGCTCTGCCCGTGGCACCGTGCGCGGTGCCCTGATTGCGCCGCACCAGGCAGCCACTTCCTGCGGACGTCCTTGTTCGTCGAACCTGAAAGCCACCACTGCCCAGCCGCAGCGTCTGAGGCGGGGGTCCTTGGCCGTCTCCCCTGCACCACCTGAGCCGTCCGTGAAGACATAGTCTGCTCGAACCTTGTGCCCTGACTGGGCTGCAGCCTGAGCCTCTTCGCTGGTGCAGAAGATCTGCGCCGCCTTCGCCGCGTCCTCGTCTGGGCCGGCCTTGGCTGCCCAGGCCGCTGGCGGGATGCCTCGGAGCCAGAAATGCAGGTCCTGCCGCTGGTCCAGCGCGTCCTTCGCCTTCTTCGCCAGGTCGGTGTCATTGCTGTGCCCTATCTCTGCGTTGGCAGGGCATGCGTAGTAGCGGTGTTCCTCTGTCTCTATCGCCTCGCCGCATCTCGCGCAGGTGTCATCGCCTTCTTGGTCGAGGTTGGTCGCCCTGCGACGCTCCCTGGTCCAGATGCCCGCCGCCGCTATGGTCTCCAGCATGGCTGCCTCTGCATGCTGTCCTTTACGTCTCCTCCTCCTCCTCAGGTGGCGCTGCAGCTGATAGAGGTCGCCTCCAGCCTGAAGTCCTTCTCCACTGCGATGGCCAGCTGCCTGCCGCCAGAGCTGCTGCTGCGCGCTCTGCTGGACTTCATGCAGGAGCGCGCCGAAGTGAGGGATGTCATCTGGCTTGTAGGCCCACTCGTCACCTGTTGGGCTGATCCAGCTGCCCAGGCGTCGCGGTATCCAGCCTAACCCAAGCAACTGCGCGATGACCCCTGCCATAGGCCCCTTGACCTGCTGCCACCTGCGGTTGGGTTCCAGGGCGCCCAGCTTGGCGTAGAGCAGGAGCCAGCCTCTCCGGTGCCTCTTGAGCTCCGTCGGGTGGTCGACCACGGCGAGCCAGAACTGCTTGATCTGGTCGCCGATGGCTCGGGTTACTGCCTCTTGCATACCCCTCTGGATCAGGAGGATGGTGGACGTGCAGCGTCCAGCCTTGTGTCCGCCTGTGAGGAGCGCTGCCTCCGTAGCCCTGACCAACTTCGCCTCCGTGGGCGTGATGCCGCGCGCTGGTAAGTCCCAAGCCTGCTGGCAGAAGGCTCCTGCTGAATAGACCTTTGCCGCGCCTCTGGCGTCCGTCTTCGCTAGGTCCCTGAGCTTGGCCACCCTCTGCTTGGCCTTGGCCTGGCGCGCGGCATGGGTGGGTCGCCGCAGCTGCTTGCCAAGGCTGGTGTCCACGCCGAGGTCGCGCACTACACCTGGTTGCTTGTTGGGGGTGCCCAGGCTGTCCAGGATGCTGGCGACTTCTGCCTGGAGGTCCTTGTCCGAGGCCACCACTGCCGTCTTGACAGAGATGGGTATCGCGAGCTGCTTGGATCCATCGTGCACCAGCGCTGCCACGTGCTTGATCTGGTCAATGACCTGCCGCCCCGCACCCTCTACCTGCAGGGCCAAGTCGTCCAGGTACTGCTGCATGACGACGAAGATGTGGTGCCTGTGCGCTGCGTCCAAGATGCCATGCAAAAGCGGTCTGGTGAGGTCTACCGCTCGGCCACAGCCAGCTACCATGCTGTTGGCAGGCTCGAAGATGTCCGAGAAGAGGCTGTGGGCCATGATGGCCCTGGGCGCAAGGTACATCTGCACGGCCATTGCCAGCGGCAGCAACGGGCACTGGAGGGCGCTGGCCTTCTCGATCAGCTGGTCGAGGCCTATGTTGTCGTAGAAGTTTGCCGCGTCGTAGAACACTCCTGCTGCATGAAAGCCCATCTCCGCGGCGGCTTCTGCCCTCATCAGCCTGCGCATTGCCACTCGTAGCGCTGAGGAGCCAGCTGCTGCCGTATCCCAGAAGCCCGCCGCTGCCTTGCTCCAGGTGGCTACTATGGGCCTCCTGGCTGCGCTCCAGATGCGGTACGGCATGGGCATGAGGCCGATGGGGCGCTCTCCGCCGATTCCTGGCTTCTTACCCAGCAGCAGCTCCAGCACCAAGTAGAATTGCCACGGCCACGCTGCCCGTTGCTCACAGCTGGTCAGGCACTGCACGAAGTCTTCCAGCCCCTGGGCGCCCATGGCCTTGAGCTCTGGAGCCCTCCACCAGTCCGCTCCTTGGCCAGCATTGCGCTTCAGGTGCTGGATGATGGAGCCTATGATGTCCTTGCTGATGGGCTCGAGGGCATTCTCTTGGGCCAAGGCAGCCTGCCTCAGCTTGGCCAGCGCCTCTTGGATCCTCTCGGCCTTCTGTGCATCTCGTGTCCACCTGCGTTGCCATGCTTCTTTGCGCAAGTCCACTAGCTGCTGCGGGTGGTTGATGACCTGGCCCTCGTGCTCTAGGATATCCTCCAGATGGCTGCGCTCCGCTGCCTTGGTGTAGGCGTGGGCCATCTTCGCACTGCCTGCCGTGGCGTCGTGCACCCAGTGGATGCACGCCTTCTTCACCGCCTTTGTGAGTAGCTTGGCCATGCTCTTTACCTCCTCTGCTACCCTGCTGATTGTCCCTGGGTCCACGAGGGCGCCCTCTGCGATCGCGTGCAGGTCTGCGAGGAGGGCCTGCTGCTGGTCCTTGGCTGCACCCTCTTCGTTCAGCCTGCCTGGGTCAGGCTGGTTGAGCTGCTGCGCAAGCTGCCGTCTTGTGTTGATCTGCTGCTGCGTCTGGTGGCCACTGTGGGTGCGGACCTGCAGCTCTCGGCGGCTACTCTGGCCACTGCCTGTGCCTGGAGCATCATGTAGTTGTCTTCGCGCTGCTCCTTCTGGTGCTCGTTCGCCTATAACTTCTCGCATAAACCTCCGCAGGTTTGCGAGCTCCCTCCAATGCATCATTTCCAATTCGTGCCTCCTCGTCGGCTCCTCTCGCGTAAGTCCTTGGAGAAAGCCTCGGCGTCGTGGTTCTGCATGTCTCCATGCTCGCTCGCAGAGGTCCCTGATGATGTGGTTGAGGCCGGCCTGCTGGTACCTACGCCTGAGCAGTCTCACCATGCCATTGTTGCCTCCGCCTCCCAAGATGGTCTCCAGGAGCGGCACACAGATCTGCATCCAGTTGCTGTTGCCCGTGGGGAGCTGCACCAAGTTATCCATCCAGATGGCCGCCCAGTACTCCAGGTCGTCTCTCATGGCCACGTAGTCTTCCCGCTCCCGCTGGTGTTGGTCATCATTCCAGGGGCCTGGTGGGGGCAGGCCCATATCTCGTTGCTCCTCTGCCTCTGGGCTTGGCGGCGCTTGGTTCTGACTCCCCAGGTGATCGGTACCCTTTGCCTCCAGAGTGCCAGCTGGCAGAGGAGGTGAGCAGTGCGTGTCACCTGGGGCAGTTTCACCAAATCCAGCTGCATGACGACGAGCGGTCTGGCCGTAGCCGATGCTGTCCTGTTGCCCCTCGATGCGCTGGTGGTACCCATCGCAGTCCTCCTGGTCTGCGGTCTCCTGGCGGTACTGCAAGCAGTCCTCCTCCTCCTCGATGGGGTCGTGGTCTTGGACGTCCATGGTGCTGCGTCCTGCTGGTGGGTGAGAAGCAGGTCCAGCTGCACGACGGCGAACGGTCTGGCTGAACTCGAGGCTGGCCTGCTGCCCCTCGATGAGAGAGAGAGAGGGGGAGAAAGATCGAGGGATGAAAAGAAACGGGTACCGAGAGGGAGGGCGCAAGTGGCCCACACACACACACACACACAGAGACACACACACACACACACACATACATACACACACGTGCCGAGAGAACGGCAAGAGAGATGGAGAGAGAGCGGGAGCGAGAGGGAGAGAGAGAGAGAGCGAGAACGAGGCGCAGATCTCTATATATATATATATATATTTATATTATTATATATATATATATATATATATATATATATATACTAGAACCACGCGCGCGCTTCGCGCGCGCTCAGGTTCTAGCTAGGATCGTCACCCAGGATACGAATACTGGAACCCTCTTGGGATTTTTGGGGGGGCCTCGTCCGGCCGCTCGCTGGGAGTTTGACGTAGCTTCTCAGGAGCCTCTGAACCTGTCGGGGACCTCCTGGAAGCAGGTTCGAAGCATTCTGGGGGCCGATTTGGGGCTTCTCGGGGCATCCTTTGGGCCTCTTGGGGGTCTCCTGGGGCCTCTTGAGGGGCCTCCTGGGGGCCTCCTGGCGGCCTCTTGGGGCGGAAGGCTCGAGCTTGCGGTTCGTGGTCCCCATATGGGCCCCCTCTTAGGCCCGTCTTGGGGCCCTCTTGGGCCATCTTGGGCGCCTCTTGGGCCGTCTTGGGGCCCTCTTGGGCTGTCCTGGGGCCCTCTTGGAAGCTTCTTGGGCCGTCTTGGGGCGGTCTTGGGCGCCTCTTGGGCCGTCCTGTAACGTCGGAAAGCCCAAAAGGCAACTTTGTGAAAAATGTACGTTTTACAAAGGGAATGGGCCACATTGTGCGTCTAGAGGCCCTCTTGGGACGCATGTTGGAGGCTTCTTGGGGCGTTTTGGGGGCGTCCTTGGAGGCTTCTTGGAGCGTCTTGGGGGCCCCCCTCTTGGGCCCGTCTTGGGGCCCTCTTGGGCCATCTTGTGCGCCTCTTGGGCCGTCTTGGGGCCCTCTTGGGCTGTCCTGGGGCCCTCTTGGAAGCTTCTTGGGCCGTCTTGGGGCGGTCTTGGGCGTCTCTTGGGCCGTCCTGTAACGTCGGAAAGCCCAAAAGGCGACTTAGTTGAAAATGTACGTTTTACGAGGGAATGGGTCAATTTTTGCGTCTAGGGGCCCTCTTGGGACGCATGTTGGAGGCTTCTTGGGGCCTCTTGGGGGCGTCCTTGGACGTCTGGGGTCTCCTGGGGCCTCTTGAGGGGCCTCCTGGGGGCCTCCTGGCGGCCTCTTAAGGCTCGAGCTTGCGGTTCGTGGTCCCCCTCTGGGCCCCCTCTTGGGCCCGTCTTGGGGCCCTCTTGGGCCATCTTGGGCGCCTCTTGGGCCGTCTTGGGGCCCTCTTGGGCTGTCCTGGGGCCCTCTTGGAAGCTTCTTGGGCCGTCTTTGGGCGGTCTTGGGCGCCTCTTGGGCCGTCCTGTAACGTCGGAAAGCCCAAAAGAGAACTTTGTTGAAAATGTACGTTTTACGAAGGGAATGGGCCAATGTTTGCATCTAGGGGCCCTCTTGGGACGCATGTTGGAGGCTTCTTGGGGCCTCTTGGGGGCGTCCTTGGACGTCTGGAGGCCATCTTCAGCATCTCGGAGCCCTCTTGGAGGCCTCTTGGAAGTTTCTTGGGCCGTCTTGGGCGCTCCTGGGGCCGTCTTGTCTGACCGGGGAGGCCTCCGGCAAGCCCCGACGAGCCTCCGGGCCCCCCGGAGCCCACATTTGTGGTCAAGGTCCCGGCCCCGGGCCCCCGGACCCGGTGCGCCGTTATGTGTATATATATATATATATATATATATATATATATATAATATATATATATATGTATATATATATATATATACATGTGTGTATATAGACACATAGAGAGAGAGAGAGAGAAGAAAACGAAAAAAATAAACACAGAACGAGAGAGAGAGAGAGAGAGAGAGAACGAAAACGAGAGAGAGAGAGAGAGAGAAATACGTTGCGGGGAGGGAAGAGACAGAGAAGAGCAGGATAAGCGAGGAGGACGATGAAAAACAGCAGCGTAGACCGTAATAAAAGGGGCGGACCGTAATGATGATGGGAGGCAACGAGATAGGGATGATGCGAATGAAGATCGAAAAAATATGAGGAGCTACCTGCATGTGGCTGAGGTCGTGCCACATGACGGGGCGATGGCGCAGACTTGCACGTCTGAGAGGCTGCCGAATACGAATGGTAGAGGGAGCCAGGATGAGGAAGGTTGCGGGTGGGGGAGAACGGGGGATCGGGATAAATGAAGATTTTTGGATTGCGCTCTGATCCGCCGAGGAGGCGGTCAGCTTAGTGCGGCGCGCACTAGCTGCTGGCAGAAACGCGCGGCATCGAGCAGCACGGGCGCCAAGGTGTAAATGCCCCGCCCGACCATACCCATAACACCCCCCGCCCATCAAGTCATACAGCGCACGCGGCTCAATGCAACTCTGCCAGAGAAGGGAAAAGGCAAAAAGAGGCATATCAAGTAGGGGAGCAAGTGAAATGGCCTGCGAGGGGCCTGACAGCAGTGGCGTGGGCTTGTGCAGGTGATGGGCCCCCGGGAGCGCAAGATATGCGCACGCTCGGCCTATGGCCACCGTCGCCACTAAGCACCAACAGTTCAGTCACTGCCATCGCGCACTGAACACACGGAAAAGCGGTGTGGCCAAAAAGGAATCTCTGGCGTAACTCAATCAAGGAGAGCGTCACCAGCATAGACAGACTAATGGCATCGGTCCTACATCGCCACGCCGTCGACGTGGAAGGAAGGACATCGACATCACAAGGCAGGGGGGGCGCGGGGGAACAGCACAGAGAAAGCAGCTGCGAGCGGCTGGATGGCAAGAGACAACAATTGACTGTTCTGAACCTCCACCCCACCACCCCCCGCAATAACTTAACTACAACCCCCAACCTCTCTTGATAATTGGCAGGTAGCACCTTATCCGAGATTGCCTCTGCCAAAATTAAAATCATAAGTCCACGGGGCTACCTCGCGCAAGTGAGCCTGTCTCGCTTCCTGGAGTTTAGCAGCTCTTCTGACACGTGCCTGCGCGCGGTTTTGCGCGATGCGCTCCAAGACTTCGGGTGCTAGCGGTACAGGGACGGGCGGCAAGGGGGGGTCATATGCCCCCTGCGAGTCACCAAGAAAAGCACGTGCATCTACATACTCCTGCTCCTCATCAGCCTCTGGTGGGTCTAGCCTCCGCCATGTCGTCGTGAACCTGTGATGTGGACGAAGTAACCTGCTCCGATGTCGGGGGGGCATGTAGAGGTCGAAAGCGGTCTAACTCGGGGTCGTGTCGGACACGACGTGTGCGCCGAGAAACAAAGTCGGGAGCCCATCCCTCGTCTGTGCAAGACTAGGGATCCCAAAAGAAAAGGAAGCGTAGTAGTCCATCACGTACTTTACCATCATCCCCCATGTCCTCCGGAACAATGGGCTCAATACTATCAGCTTCCCCTTCCCGCGTGGTACGCAGTGCATCAGCGGTGGCAGCAGCGATACACTTGAACAGGCCGGCGGGATACGTCTTCTTTTTGGCTGTGCGCCACTCCCTCCGATCCCTATCATACCCAAGAAGCGTTTCGTGTCCGTCCCTACCGTGCGAACATCTGCCGTTTCCAAGGGTCGGAAGCAGGGCGGCGTGCAGCCCTGGCAGTCTAAGTGCAACGATCCGAGTGGGGGCCCTTGACGTCTGACCATGTTCACACTGATCAATGTCGGACGTCGAGACTGCTGGGGACGACTGGAGAGCACGCATCGGATGGCAGGTAAACGAAGTGACGGCTTGGAGCCTCCATTCACACGGCTGGGGGTGCTCAAGCCAACATACGTCCCAGCCTGAATATGTGCCGCGAAAAGCTCCAGCATAATGTGGTATAGCGCATTGCCCACCCGCAGCTGTTCCATCCGATGCTCAGTAACTGCCGTCTTTCCCCAAAATTGATCCGTCCGAAGTGGCGGGGGGCCTTGGCCTTTTGCCCATGGAGAGGCAGACCAGGTCTCACACGGCGGCCCGATGAGGGAGGAGGGAGGACGATCAACAGGAGGGGATTATGAAGGGATGGGGGGATGAGAGACGAAGAAAACAGGGCGGATAAGAACAGGGAGAAGAGAAGAGAAGAGACGAGAAGAGAAGAGACGAGAAGAGAGGGGGGCGAGACGAGGGGGAAGGCCAGGAGGCGGGAGGAGAGACGCGGCGGGGAGGAGGCGGGCTCCTGCGAACAGAGGAGCGGTCGGCGTCGTAGCCGTCGTAGCCGCCCCTGGTGTCGTAGCTGTCGCCTGGGAGGGGCGCGCCCGGGCCCCCCGTGGCCGAGGCCGGCCCCGCCGCGGCGCTGCGGCGAGGGCCTCTCGGCCCGCTCCCGCGTGGTCAGGCCTGGCAGCAGGGCTGCGTGAGGAGGCCCTCCTCCTCCTCCTCCTCCTCCTCCTCCTCCTCCTCCCTCCTCCTCCCTCTTCCTCCTCCTCCTCCCTCCTCCTCCTCCCTCCTCCTCCCTCCTTCTCCCTCCTCCCTCCTCCTCCTCCTCCTCCTCCTCCTCCTCCTCCTCCTCCTCCTCCTGTCCCTAGGAGGCTCTTCGAGCGGGGCTGGCCGTCGAGTGGTGGTGGAGGATGGGCCGGAGAGGCAAGGTTGCGAGGGTACACCTGGGAGGGTTGCCCATCCCTGCCCTCGGTTTCGGCAGCAGGCCGGGACTGGCTCAGGGGTGGGGAGGGGGCGTCGACCTGGGATAGCGATGCATCGCCGATCCATCGGCGACAGGCCCCTCGACGGCGGATGCGCGCGCTCCTGGGCGTGGTGGGTCATCGGGCTCCTGTCGGCCTTCCATCCATGCATCCGACGCTACCCGTAATCCGAGAGTAGAGTCTGGGTAGAGGCCTCCCAGATGGGGTCCGAGCGGGGCCGGAGGATCGTGCCGCATCGCCGATGCATCGACGATGCGTCGGCGACGTCGGCGGTGCCATAGGCGACGCCAGCGTGGAGAAACTCGGGCTTCAAATCGAGCCGCACCGCCGATGCATCGGCGATGCGGTGCGATCCTTTGACCCCACCTGCTTCGATCCCATCTTCTGGAGGAAGGAAAGGGGTATGGTATAAAGGGGTGTGGTGTCAATTGCATGTTAAGGGAATCTGGCGATGTCACGCATCGCAGATCGCATCGCCATTTCTACGATCGGCACCGTACCCCGTCCGGCCTCCAGACATCGGGGAGGTCCTAGAGACAAGGGCCCTGCCAGGGGTGGGTGCCGCAGGCGGGCCCGCGCGCATCGCCGGCGCCCGCTGGACCCGCCGCCGAGGCCGCCGAGCTGTCCAGGAGGAGGGCAAGCTCCTTGCGCCCCTGGCGCCTGGGGCCACCCGCGCGGCGTAACCGAAGCTTGTCCCCCATCGGGGACAGTGTCGCAGAGTAAGCTCTGATTGATGGCAGCGCTGGCGCGCTTATCGTCATGTGTTGCTGGACTCCCTCTGGTTGACTGCTTGAGTGCAAGATTGCTGCCTCTGGTTCGCTTCGGCGTGCCCGGGACCCCCGTCCCCGAGAGGAGGGCGCGCTTCTTGCTCCCCTGGCGCCCGGGGCCACCCGCGCGGTGTAGCAGAAGCTGCCGCGCGGTGTAGCAGAAGCTTGTCCGCCGAGGAGGAGGAGGAGGAGGAGGAGGAGGAGGAGGAGGAGGAGGAGGACCCCCGTCCCCGTGCGGCTGGCAAATCTATACCCCCACCTGCCACCCTGAGGGTAGAAACTGTCCAGCCGCCCTGGGCCGGGGGTCCCGGTCCCCGATGGCGGATGAGTGTACGCGGGTGCCAGGAGTATACACCACTACCACCTCCATTCCTCCTCCCTCCTCTTCCTCTCCTCTTCCTTGGGGAGGGAGGGGGCGAGGGAGGTGGGGGTAGTGGTGGTGTATATGTTCTAGTCCCGTAGTGTATGTGATGCCGTTCTTCGCCCTCGAACTGTCCCCGGCTCGGGGAGGCATCGTGGACCTCCTCTCTGGAGTTGGCCCCCCTGGTGTGGTGGTGGTCTCGCCTCTCCCGCACAGTGGCATTAGACTCGAATCCTGCGGCGCAAGGTGGCACCCCCGAACGCCCAACTTAATATTGGAGGATGTGGCAAGCAAGGGGGCTTGAGTGGACAAGACTATTCGAACCCCCAAATCACCACCCATACCGTTACCGAGTTCATCACTGATATGGGGGAGCGGGGGGGGGTAAGTATTCCTCCAAGTCTGCATTGGGTTCGAATCTATTGTCCATGTACTGTCCCTCCTCCGACCGAGGCTGCGAAGCCTCCTCTTGACCTGCTTGCCGTCGTCGAGACGCGCCCAGAGCCTGTCGCAGTAGGCACCACCCGCTGTGCGCGTCTGTCAGAGAAGGCCCCCCTCTCTTCAGTGCCCCGGCGTCGCTGGGTCTCCCCCGCCAGGGTGCGCCGGCTCTGTTGGCCCCGCGCTCTGGTTCGCGGTGCGCCGGCTCGTGTACGTGCCGCTCGCACCACGAACCGAGTGCCAACGGGGGGCACAGGGCCATTCATCTGCATCTTGCGCCCTATTATCTTGGAACAGAGGAAAGGCCCAGGATGCCAGGGTAGCCTTATTACAAAGAGCTGCGTCCTTACTATAATTGTTGACTGTGGATCAGGGACCTCTGAGATCCCGCGGTTCTGGAAAATGTATCGGACGCCGCGGCAGTTCCAGAGCGTTCCGGTCAGCGGAGGGAGGGAGGGAAGCGGGGTTCAGACAGAGGGGATTGGAGACTGGCGGAACCCCGTCAGCGCTGAACCCTGGGGCCGCCAGGGACTCCCTGGCAGCCCGGGGACTTCACCAAGTCAAGATTACCGCCGAAGCCGTTAATCATGAAGGGGCCCTGGGACACACAAACAAATACACACAAATAACAGGAGTCCCCTATATTTTCTGGGGATTGACGATTAATTGTGTCTGTGTTTTTCCCTCCTGAATTCTGGCATCCTTGCCACCGTCTCTCTCGCTGGCCGATTCTGAGTGCGCAGTGCAGGAGTGACGGATGCGGACAATTAGGATCCAAGGGCTAAGCCTCAAGTTGGAACTGTGTCGGAAGTGTGGCCTGCCTCTCACCCACCTTCCCCCTGCCCTCCCAGCAAGGAACGCGAGGGGCGCCTCCTCTGTTGCCATTTCTGCCGCCGTACCCGCCGTACCCGCCGCCGTATCGCTCCTGGCGGGTCAGCGCGGAATGACCCCCTGCCTCCTTGAGCAACCTGTCGCCCTGAGCAGCGTGGTATAAGAAGCCTTGCATCGGCGGAGCTGGAGCCCAAGGCCTGCCACGGTGAAAGCTACGGAGGCGAGCTTGCGTGAAACTCGCTCGAGCTACGCTTAGACGATATTCAACTTAGTACGCAGGTCTTGTGGCCTCGCATCTTAACCAGACAAGGCCCTCGTAAGATCCGATCTTGCCCCAGTGACAAGGACACCCAATTGGCGATGAGCAAGCAGGCAACATGTTGAACGCGTCAATGCCTTTTCGGAGCGACAGATCACACACGAGGGAACGTTCAGCTGAAAAGGACGCAGCTGGTGGACGCCACCCCCGATGCAGTACGCTCGAGGTGCAGAACGTATTGGACTTCGGTCTCCAGGGGTTTCGCGCCCGCCCGCCCCCTCGTCCCCAAGGTCGCCCAGCATGCAGGAACCATCCTCGGCGCTCCCAAGGCAACCCGAACTGCTCCCGAGGGCGTTGCCCCCCTCCCCCCTCGCGCTCCCCGGGGCGTTCGAGTGATATAGCTCTAGCTCGGCGCTCCAGCGGCCGTTCGGGACGATTCGGGCACCCCTGGAATGCTCTCGGCGAGGCGCCGCCACCAGAAGGCATCCCGAGGCCGGAAACCACGGGAAATCCCACGACAACGCCCGAGAGCCTCGAGGAGAGCCCCCGCCCCCTCAAGCCCGGGCCGCGTACGGACACGGATACAGCGCTATGGGGAACTTGCCCGAGAGGGCTAATGACACCGTCCGTTTTGGGAGCCTTTTTTGTTGTTAAGAGCCTGGCGAATTACACAACGCCCAAACCCTTCAGACACTGTTTGAGAACATCAGCGATTCTGCCTCTTGGTGCTCTCTTGGGGTCAGCTTGGGGCCCTCGTGGGCCTTCCTGGGGGCCCTCTTGGAAGCCTCTTGGATCGTCTTGGGGCCTCAGAGGCCGTTTTGGGACCCTCCTGACCCGTGTCGGGGGCCTCTGGGGCGGTCTTGGCGGCCTCTCGGGCCTCTAGGGCCGTCCTGGGGCCTTTTTAGGGGCCTCTTGGGCCGTTCTGGCGCGATCCGGAAGGCTCCTCGGGCCGTCTTGGGCGGTCGGAGGTCAGGAAATAGGAGAACTGTGCAAATCATCAAACACCGTACGAGAATCGACAACGGTTGCCTCTTGAGGCTCTCTTGGGCTCCTCTCGGGGCCCTCTCGGGTCATCGTGGGGGCCTGTCGGGCCGTCTTGAAGCCATCTTGGACCGCACTTCTGCCTTCTGTGAAAACCGTATGCCGTCTCGGGGGCCTCCTGAGCCGTCTAAGGGGTTTCTTGGTCGCTCTTAAAAAATCACAGACACCCCCCAAACAATCCGCCGGCGTCCTTGTGGGGCCATCAGGCTGCGAGGCTTAGGCTTGCTGCTCCCTGCGCCAGTTCCAGTTTCCAGTTTCAAAGGTCACAGTCCTGCTCCCTGCTTCCTATTGGAAAATGTCGAAGTCCACGCGAGGGGGGTGAGCCGAAAAGGGCCCGGCTACCACCTCCGAGTTGCGTTGTCTGAATTCCTGCGGGGCCGTGGGGCACGTACAAATACGTAAGATTCGCGCTCCCGACACATAATCCTTTGTAAATTACGCTGCGCCCCCAAGGCCACGATCCCTCGCGAATTACACAGCATTCGCGCCCTTTTTTGTGCCCATTGCAAGCGCGGCCGAATCACGACTACGGAGCAGATAACAACTGAACGCTCGCCGAGGTGAAACTCCCTTCCGAACGAGCTCTGACCAGTAGAGTGCACTGGACGCACTCAAGTCAGCGGTGTGCGGCATCACCAGTGGCACCCACGCGGGGCACCAGCCTGGCTGTGCCCCCCCTCAAAAGGGGGAGACCACCGTAGCCACTCCCGCACTGCGCCCAAGTGAGGGCGGGCGAGAGAAGAAAAAGAGGACCCTCTGTATTAACGTTGTTTTTCCGCCGCAAACACTCCCCCGCAGCAAGTCGAATGGACCAGAACATGCGTAGGCCCAACGGGGAGGAGCGAGGAGGAGAAGGGGCAAGACGCTGTGCGGATGTCCCCAAGCCGCCCAAACGGTTACACTGTAAAATTCAAAAGCGCACAACGGCATTGGAGAGGAGAAGAGGGAGGAAGGGAGACCACGAAAAGCCGCGGCGGGTGAGCATGCACACTGAAGGAACGTTTACCCCTAATCATAACAGCCCTACGGCGGGAACGGGAAACACAAGAGAGCGAGAGGAAGACAGCACAAACGAAGAGCGAAGAAGACAGAGAGGGGGCAGACGAAGGAGGGAAGCAGCACGATCACGGCCAGCAAGCCCCACGTGCAGGTGAGCAGTCAAAGAAGACGGGCGGGACGACCGCAGTGGAAGTAGCGTCCTGTACGGGAAAATCGCCACAGTCACTAAGTAAAACATGTCAGAGGTATTGTTCCGGCAGGGCACAGCAGCGCCCTGGGGTGGCCTTGAAACCCTGGGGGCGGCGGAAAAAACCAAGCCCGTGGCGTCGAAACCAAAACGGGGTTGGCTTACCGCGGCCACGAGGAGGCCAGAAAGCATGCATACGGAAAAACAACACAAACACTCAGCGTGCACATGCAAGAGAGCGGGAAACAGCAGGAAGGGGGAGAAAGGGAAGGAAACAAATGCGCCGAGCCTCCGTGCCAGGCTCGCCACAGACCGGAATGCCCTCAGAGCTCGCCGAGCCTGGTCCTCAGAACCCGCGGATGGCGAAGTCGAGGGGCGGCGCCACGTCGCAAGACCAGCGCCTGAAACCTCATGCCACCCTCCATATATCACCCTCCATGTGCTATCCTCCGCGCTGGCGTCGGTGCCGGCGTCGTTGCTCGTTGCCGGTGTCGGGAACGTACGTCCGCTCATACAGCACCCCATCGAAGGAGAGATTCGGGGGATGACATCCCATCCTCGGGAGACATTGTACTCATGCAGGTTGAATTGGTGATGGTGATCGTGGCAATGGCGATGGAACGGCTATCATTGGAGTCGGTCCGGGCGCTGGAGTCGCTTCGTGGTCGGTGTCAGGACTGTCGGAGCAATCTGGCCTCGGGGCTGGAGTCGGAACTGGAGTCGGCGCCGAAGCCAGAGCTGCAACAGATTTGGAAGAGATAGCGACAGAGCCGGAGTCAGAGTCGAAGAATGTGCTGGAGTCGGAGATGGTGCAAACAAATATTCTGTCGCGAAGCTGGCCAGCGAAAGTGGCGCCAACAAAGTGTAGCTCTTTTTTTCAGCTTCACAATCGTGATGCGGTTACTCCTGCTTCACAGTCGTGCTGCGTTTCTGTGGTTTCTGTGGAACTGGTCGGTGGTCGGCATGGGAGTCTGCGAGTTGGGCGGCACCCTCAGAAGATGCTCTCGTCGGTGCTGGCGCAGGCGCAGGCGCAGGCTATTTTTGTGGCGTCGGTGGTGGTGTCGCTGCTGGCGAAGGCGTTGGTTGATACGTGCGTCGGTGTTGGCAGAGGCGTTGGTGTTCGCGCTGATGTCGGTGCCTGCGTGGGCGCAAACGTAGATGCTGGCGTCAAGCGTGCCTGGGCGGGGGAAGCTGAGTTCACCCCAGACGCCCTGCCGGGAGGGAAGTCGGAGCTGGGGAATCTGAGCTGCTGCTAGGACTGGCGAGCTCGTCGTGGCTAGGGTCGGAGCCCGAGCTGGCGTTGGAAGGGTGGTCGGAGCTAGCTTCGGAGACGAGGCAACGATCTGGGAGTCGGAGCTGGAAGGTTGAGGCTGGCGTTGGGGAGCGGCCTGGAATCGGGGCTGGCGAAGCTGCGGCTGAACAACGATCTGGCTGCGCACTGGCGTCCGCGCTGGCGTATTTGGGCGCTGGCGTGGGTGCAGGCATGGATGCGGCCACGTTCGTAGGACAGTCCTGCCCAGGCATTTGCTGACATTGTCTGCCGAGGGCGCTCCCCCCCAAACTATCAAGACGAAAGTCGAAGTGCAGACTAGGAGAAGATGCGGTTAGAAATTCCTGTGGTTCTACACTCGTGCAGAAAACTTATCCCATGATGCCGGACAGATGTCGTGGCGCATGGATGTGGGATAGATGTCGCGGTGCATGGGGTAGAACACTTCTCCCATGATGCGGGATAGATGTCGTGGGACAGGGATTGCCTGAGCAGCAGGTTGGAGCTCCTCGTCGTTGGCTGGATCGAGCGATCCGCCTGGTCGATCCCTCCGCCTCCCCGTGGCGATAGCGGGGGGGAGAGTCCACGCATTCCGTGACGGGGTTGTAGCTGGAATCGGAGTTGGGGTAGCGGTAGCGGTAGGAATCGGAGCTGAACGAGTGTCGGGAGGGCAACCCAAGTTTCTCGTCAAGCGTCGGAGTCGAAGACGGGATCGGTTTGTTCCTGGCGTTCGAAGGAGGCAGTCGGCGCTGAAGTCTGCGCCGGTATTGGAGACAGCGTGTCTGACGGGGTACTCGTGCCCCCCACAGGTGGCGTCGAGAACACTCTGCAAATAATGCAGCCCTTTAGCCTGTCACGGACTCGGCGCGGCGCGTCCGCCCTCAAGCACGTCGTTCCGCCTCGCAGGCGTGGTGCGGCATGGATGTATCTCCCTCCAGTGTGGGTCGGTGCTGGCGTCGGCGCTGGCACAACTACTGCCCGTCTGCCAGCGGCGAACCGCGCAACAAAGTAGAACCCAAGCGCGTGGCTAGCTGGTGCGTTCTGTCGGCACCAATGCTTCTGTTCATCCTGCCCGTAGCATTATGTATGGGCTCCGACGTGTGCAGGGGAGTCGGCGCCCAGTCAAGTGGTTCTCCTTGCTGGTCAGAGTCGCATGGCGGGTGCTCCCTCCTGCTCCGGCGCGACGCGCGGCTTGCACCTTTCGCGCCGCTCCCTGTCGGATGCTGGAGGCGAGAGGTGGCGGGAGTGGGGCGTCGGATGCTGGAGGCTGGAGGTCGGAGCGTTGAGCTTGTAGAAGCGGAAACTTGACAGCTGAGGGTGGACGGAGAGGTGAATCGGCGAGCTGGTCGGCGCAAGAGTCGGTGAGCTGGCATGCCGCCGCGCACTCTGTTGGAAGGACCCGCCCAAATAGGACCCCCCCCGCGCCAGCGCGGTGCTGATAGGTACGTCTGCCACAACGAACCGTATTCGGAGATACGGGATCGAGTGTCGGAGCCGGAGTCGGAAAATTAGCCGGAAGACTGGGGGCGGGCGTCGGAGCTGGAGCCGGGACAATGAGAACCGGCGTCGGAGACACGAGAACCGGAATCGGAGACACGAAAATCTGGGAAATGGGAAATGGCAGTCGAAGTCGGGAAGATGGGAAATGGCAGTTGAAGTCGCCCGGGTAGTCGTCGGAACCCCAGGAGAAGAAACAGTGGAAGGAGGAGAACGCACAAACCGATCACCGCAATCGCGCAGCCGACCGGCGAGTAGCATCGTTGTCGGCTCGTCCCCGCCGCCTACCGTAATCGTGCAGCCAACCGGCGATTAGCATCGTTGGCGGCTCGTCTCCGCCGCCTGGCGCTGCCCCTCGCGCCCAATCGACAGCAATGCCGCAACTTCCCGTCGTCGCGCGTGGTCTCGTGCAGCATTTGGTCCATGTACCGCTTGACGTATAGTTTCCGTGCGGAACCAGTTGCGCCAGTGAGCCGTCGCACGTGGTGGACAAAGCGATATAACATGTAAGTCGCCACGGCCTGCAGTCGAAGGGTCGTGTCGTCCATGGTCGTTGCCATCATGGCGCGTTGAAGGTCGTGACCCCAGAGCGTTTCCCCAATAGGGAGAGCGTCGCCAAGAACGCCGCGCGGGACACTTGACGTAGTTTCTACCGCGACATCCGCCTCATCGCAGCATCAAATACACATTTTCGGCGGGCGCGGCGAACATGCCACATCCTGCGGTCCGTCGCCCATCTGTTGATAATAGTGCTGAGGGTGGCCGCGCGGAGCCTTGGCGGCGCCAGCTTTCGCAGGCGGCCAAGCTGAGTAGCTACGCGCCGTGCTGTGCGGCCTGGGTAATCCGTAAAACCACCAGCGCTGCAGCCGGCGCCGCAAGCGCCATTCAAGACTGAAGCCGTCCCTCGCCTGCAGACGCCCGACGGACCAACGCTGTGTGAGTTTCCGATATTGCAAAGGTCACCCCTCGCAGCCCTGAAATTCACGCCTCGCGCGCGCTGCGTGTCAACCATGTCCAATACTGTCGATGGGATGTGCTTCCCGACCCATTGGTGCCAACGGGCGGCCCTGACCGCCGTGTTGGTTCGCGCTGATTGTAGAGACGACCTCATGCCCTCCCAATCGACGCCCCCGTCGCTCCGTCCTTCCCAAGCACGCATGCGCAACGTGGCGGCCTGGCAGAATATCTCCAGAGGACGTAATCTCGTAACCGGTCTCAACTCTTGTCCGTTATGGAGGTCAAGTGGACAGCACCAAGCACCAGGCCCTGGGGCCACGCGACGGACAGCCACACATTCCATGGCGATCGCGTGCTCTGGCAGTACCTCGAGCTGAGCCGCGAAGAGGAGAGTGGGTAGGACGTATACACTGTATGCCACCATTGCCATGTTGAGCCCCAGCTCGCCCCAGTTCCAGTTCCGCAAGCGAGCCTCGTACTTTAGCAAAGGCTTACCCAAAGATGTTGTACCTTTGCCTGGACCGACGTAGAAGCCCAAATACTTCCCAGCGGTGTCCCGATGCACAGGTATTGCATGTGCGTCCGTCCTGGCAGCGTCCCGCAAGAGTTCGATATCTTCTTCCCACAGAGGGGTAACCACCGTCTTAGCCAGGTTCAGGTCCATGTTGGAAGCTTTCTCGAAGGTCCTGAAGGTGGCGAACACTTTTACTTTTTTGTGATCTCGTCTCCACGATCGCAATGCCATGGCAGCGTCGTCCGCAAAGGCACGGGTTGTGGCCGTCGGGCACCGGATCTCCATCATCCGCAACAAGCTATCAGACGCCAGCGCAAAGAAAAAACGAGACACTGGACAACCCTGACGGTTACTTGCCTCCAGCGGCACCTGACCGTAAAGTTTACCGTGGCGAAAGCCACATTGGAAAGGCGATGCCGGTCAGCCAGAATTCTCCGAACACGCTTGGACTTGGGCAACCCCTTGCAAGCTGCTCGCAAATTCTTAGCACTGCCCGCCCCCACCTGATACGCACCACAACGCTGGCAGAGAAAGGCAAGACTTGTCTGAACACAATCGTGCCTCATGGCGTGGAATGTGCCACCACCACGTCGGAACCGTCAGGCATCGCAAATCTCGCCAGCACTAAGCTCAAGATGGTCCCAAGATGGCCCAATCGAGCCCAAGAGTGCCTCAAGAGGCTCCGGAGAGGCATCCTCCCCCGTCTCCTTTTCCCCATTTCTCCTCCTCTTCCTCGTCCTCCCCCACGTGTTCCCCGAAGGTTTTCCGAACCGACTCGGGGAACACGTGGTCCGATAGCTTCGCCCCCCAAGATGCCTCCAAGATGGCCCAAGATACCTTCAAGACTGCCTAACATAGCGTCAATATTGCCCAAGACAGCCCAAGAGGCCCCCAAGAGGCCTCCAAGACGGCCCAAGAGGCCTCCAAGAGATCCTCCAGGAGGGCCCGAAGAGACCAGCATCATTCATTTTCCCTAAGTGTTTGAAGGATGTTGGCATGTGTTTCTTCTCGCCATTCCGACGGATCAGGACGGCCCAAGAGGCCTCTCCCTCTTCCTCTTCATGTTCAATCTCCTCCACGTGTTCCCCGAAAGATGTCCAAACCGTCTCGGGGAACACATGGTCCGACAGCTTGGCCAAGCTCTAGCCCAACTCTCGGCCACACAAGCGTTTCCAAAAAGGCAGGACAGGGGTACCTGGCGTGCTGTATCCTTTCGATGTTGGTTTTGGTTCTTTTTCCAGAGCCCCCCTGGGACTTCGGCCCGTCCCGCCGGCCACCCGAAGGGCGCATGATTCTCCCAAAAACTCTCCCAAGACGGCTCAAGATTGCTTTCAAAACCGCCCTGATGGCCCAAGATGGCCTCCAAGATGCCTCGAAGGCGGCCAAGATGGCCTACAAGACGGCCACGATGGTCCCAAGATGCACCCAAGACGGCCCCAAATAGGCTCAAGAAGGTCTAAGACGGCCCAAAAGGCCCAGAAGAGACCGCCAAGACGGCCCAAGAGCGGTCCAAGACGTCCTCCAGGAAGGCCCGAAAGGGCGAACAAAATTTTGAAGGATGTTGGCATGTTCTTCTTATCAGCTCTCCGACGGCCCAAGACGGCCCAAGAGGCCCCCCAACATCGTCCCAAGAGCGCCCAAGAGGCTTCCAAGATGGCCCCATGACAGCCCAAGAGGCCCCCAAGAGGGCCCCACGAAGAGCCCAAGACGGCTCAAGATGGCCCCGAAGACGCCGAAGATGGCCTCCAAGACGGCCTCCAAAATGCCCCTTAGACGGCCAAGAAGGCCTCCAAGGCAGCGAAGATGGCCCCAAGATGCACCCAAGACGGCCCCAGATGGCCTGAAGATGGCCTTGGACTGCCCAAAAGGCCAGCAAGAGGCCTCCAAGACGGCCCAGGACCCCTCCAAGACGTCCTCCAGAAGGCCCGAAAGCTCGGAAACCACCTGGTCCGATAGCTCGCCCGACTCCGTGTTCCCCGAAGGCTTTCGAAACCCACTCGGGGAACGCGTGGCCCCGCAGGCGCTTCCAATAAGGCAGGGGGCGGCTGTGATTCGCCGTAGGCGTCTTCGATAACGGCAACGTTTCAATATGCGCTGATGATTCCGATCCGCCTCAACATGATGTTCCCAGATGCGCCAAGGCAGCGCCGAGACGCACCGACGCGACTCTGATACATCCCATTATGATAGGGATGGGGGCCCTCAGCAAGGGGCGAAGCCCTCACGGATAAACTGCTTGAACGATTTTGGCGGTCCCGCGCTTTCGAGCCTGATGACGCTCAAGAGACGGCCCAAAGAGGCCCCGAAGATCACCCCAAGCCCGCCCAGGATGGCCCCAGGACGACGTTCCCGGGACGGTCCCAGAGGACGCAAGGACGGCCAATGAGGCCCCCAAGATGGTCCCAGAGGTTTCCAAGAGGCCCCCAGGAAGGCCCCAAGGCGGACATGAGAGAGGGAAACCGAACAGGCCGTGAAAGCCATCCCCCGACAGATAGTCCCAAGAGACCCCCAGAGAGGCCTCCAAGAAGCCTCGAAGAGGCCCCCCCGAGACCCCAAAGATGCCTCAGATGGACCCGACAGCTCGCACATCCATCGGCGTCAACATGTCCCTGCGAATCCCTGTCGCCACTGAATCCAGGGGGGGGAGAGGCCACGTGTGCTGAAGCAGCCAGCGAGATGGAACTCCTGGCGCAATGTCCCGCCGTTCCCACCGCGGCGAGACACTCGAGGCGCTCATCGGCACAGCGAGCTCATGAATACACATGGGGCCAGGGGCGGCCCCGTTACAAAAGCCTAACCCTGTGGCCCAGATAATAATTCCCAGGGGATAATGAAGTTCGTGGGTCTGGCGGGGATAATCAACGATTTTGCCGGCGAAGGTGATGTCATGATGCTGCTGATGATGATGATGATGATGATGATGATGATGACGATGGTGATGATGATGATGATGATGATGATGACGATGATGATGACGACGAGCGTGGTGGTGATGACGATGATGATGATGACGATTATGATGATGATGGTGATGGTGATGATGATGATGATGGTGATGATGATGATGATGATGATGTTCCTGGGCGCTCGTGTAACCTGACTTCGCACAAGACTGACTCGAGAGATCTCGAGGCTCGTGGCTACAACTTGCCTGTGCAAGACAGTGAGAATCCCATGGCCCTGCCGCACGTTCGTGACTTGAAGGCTGAAACGGTGAGAATCCCATAGCCCTGCCACACGCTCGTGATTGCGGAAGCTGAAATGGTGAGACCATCATTGCCATGCTCAGCGTTTTTGCTGTTGCTAGTCAACATCAGATGATAGAAACTTCGATTCGCAACTTCCTCCAGGGATTATCAAGTTCAGTTCGGCCTCCCCGCCCTCTCCACAATCAACTGGGTATATTTTTATCCGGGGGGCTCGGTTACTGCAGCAGGCCCGCCCCCTGTGCTGCTGGAGAGCAGGGACCACCCTGACCCCTGACCCGCGCGAGGCCAAGAGGAAGGGTTGGGGGGGCGGCTTGTCCCTGGAGTCGTCGTTGGGAACGTACACGTGCGGCTGCAGGACAACCTGCGCGTCCGCTCGCGCCCCTTCCGACGGGGGTCTCCGGGCAGCGGCGCTGCTCGCGCAACTCAAGCGTTGCTTCATGGAGGGCGACACAAAAGGGAGGGTGGGGGGGTGGGGGGGAAAAGTGTACCTTTCGTGTCCCAATTGGGCCAAAGGGGGGGGGCCCTTTA
The DNA here is from genome assembly GCA_963575745.1 of Prorocentrum cordatum. Classification (NCBI taxonomy): domain Eukaryota; class Dinophyceae; order Prorocentrales; family Prorocentraceae; genus Prorocentrum; species Prorocentrum cordatum. Next base: position 141,389 of record CAUYUJ010012470.1, on the reverse strand, counting down.
TAGGGCCCCTTCACCCCAACATTTGGCGGGTTCCAAAAGGCCTGAACCAAAAAGCCTGGTCATCTCTTCGGGGGTCGATTCGCATTTCCGCCGGCTCCCGCCGAACTTCCGCCGGCGGAGGCGGCCTCGGCTTACTTCCGCCGGCTTCCGCCGAGGGGAGAGATATCCATTCCTTCGAACCTCGATGGCGAGGCCCTCTCTTGAATGCCTCGTTCGTCGCCCCCCCACCCACTGCTGCGCAACTCCCCAGCAGCGTCCGAGTGCCCCCCGCCGGGCCACTCAGGGCAGCCCGGCGGCCAGCCCCGGGCCGAACCCAGACGGGAGAGGCCACGGGAGGGAGCAGCAGCTCGGGCGGGACGCCCGTGCGGGCGCGCGGGCTGCGAGCGCCCACTGCGCCCACTTCTTTCTCCTCCTCCTCCCTCCTCCTCCTTCTCCTCCTCCCTCCTCCTCCTCCTCCTCCTCCTCCTCCTCCTCCTCCTCCTCCTCCTCCTCCTCTCCTCCTCCTCCTCCTCCTCCTCCTCCTCCTCCTCCTCCTCCTCCTCCTCCTCCTCCTCCTCCTCCTCCCCCTCATCCTTCTCCTACTGCCGACATGCTCCTTGAAACTCCTTCAGGCGCTTCGAAGCTGATGCGATCCCCCCCTCCACCCATCCGGGCAGGATCCCCAGCTCCGAGCGCCTGGCGAGGGGATCGCCGGGGATCCACGGGAAGCCCGTCGTCGAGACCCTCCTCCTGCTCCAAATGGCCCGCCCAAGGGACCGTGGGTCGCGGGCCTCTGCGGGAGACATTACTGGCGCCCTAGCCTCGGTGCCGGAAGCGTTCCAATTTCCTCTGATGAACGGGTGCGGGCGGGGGGAGGAGGAAAGGGGCGGGGGTTTACTGAGTTCGTCCTAGGATTACCCACACCTGTACATACAATGCACTTAGCCTTGATCTCAATGTGACTCCCTGCGCGCAATGTCCATGATCACTGTGCAATGCCAATTTCTCTCGCAACACCACCCGAGGCTCACCTCTCTTGACCATTGCGTTGCTACCTTTCCTGGGATGTATTCTACCACGTGTGTCCTACATAACCCATGGCCTCGCTCGGGCCAACCCGGCCTGACGCCCTCAACTCTTGAAATCGGCACCTCCATCCCGCACGTCCCAGCCTTCGGTGCACATGGCGCAGAGGGCACTCCTTGCTGGGATCGCCCTGCTTGCCTGCTGACGGTGGCGCGCCCAGGGGGGAAGGCAGAGGGGGCGGGCCTTCTCAGAAGGCTAAGGTCTCCAGCCTTCTGAGCAGCTTTCTAAGACTTCTCCGAACTGACAGGAGGCACCTCAAAAGGCCCGAGGGCTTCTGGTCGTCGCCTGAGCGTGCCTGCCCCCTCTTACTTCCCCCTCGGCGCGCTGCCGAGAATGATTTTCGGTGGCAGCTCATGGAAGCCTCTCATGCCATCTTGCTGGTTCTTGCGAATCAACGCGAATCGATGCTACATTGGCACTTTCTCATCGGCTGCTTGACGCTAGCGTGCGCTAGTGCACTCGCGAAATGGAATTGAGGACATACAACAGCTTCCATGATTGGCTATCAAATGATTGGAACTCTGACTGACTACCTACCAGACCACCCCAACCCAACCCGAAGACCCGAATTTCGGGTTGGGGGGGTACGGGTTCCATATGTGTTTTCTCAATGTTCCCCGACCCCCCCCCACTGGAAATTGAGGGCAAATCGGGACCTTCGGGTTGGGATCGGGTGGGTTGGTGGGTGGTGACTGACACCGCTGGCACCAAGCTTGCCCCGCGAGCGTCGCACTCACGCCTCGGGGATCGATGGCGCCAGGCCCTGGCCAGCGGCTCGAGCGAAGTCCAACGGATTCTGTCTCTTCGGCGGGACACACCGCGGGCTCGTGTCGTGTCAACCCCAGCATTGGTCGCTGACACCGCGGGGATCGTTCAACCTTGAACGGTCGGCCGTTCCCGAATCGTCAGATAGTTCAACATCGACCGATTCTGGTTTGCTAGCGGCGTTAAACCTTTGACGCCACCGGCGGGGTCGCCGTGGGTCGGCACGGCGCGAATCTACAGCAACAGTAAGATAGGGGTAGAGCTGGGGTTCGAGACAAATCGCTCTGACTGGCTCATGGAATGAAGGACAAAAAATCCAGCTGGATTCCCCATCCCTACCCGTTCTCCCGACTGGGCCCCCCTCCTGCCTCCAGCCTCCTCCCTCTGGCCAAGTGGCGTCTTGGAAGAAGGGGAGCAGCCAGTGGCATCGGAGGCCCCACCCCTCATCGAAGCAGCCTGGTGCTGATAAGGAAACCCCGTGTCTCAGGCCGCGCCCTCGCGTGGGGCACGCCGGCAGTGGCGCCGCGCAGACCGCGCATTCGCCCCTGGTTGCGCACTTGCGTGGAACGTCCGTTTGTCTCCTCGCGGGACCCGCTTTCACTCAAGAGGAAGCCCCGTCGACGCTCCGCCGCGCGGCCCCGGACGGGCACTACGCGCAGCGGCGGCCGTTGTATCCGACGCCCCGCCCCGCTCGCTCGAGCTGTATCCGACACCCCACCTGCTCGAGCTACAATCCCCTCCTGGCCATCACCCCGCTCTTGGCCGCCCCCGATTCCGCCTCCGGCCTGCTCCTTCCTCCCCCTCCTCCTCCTTCCTCCCCCTCCTCCTCCTCCTCCTTCCTCCTCCTCCTCCTCCTCCCCCTCCTCCTTCTCCTCCTCCTCCAGCCTCCAGCCTCTTCCCTCCTCCAGCCACTGTTACTTCCTTCCAGTTGCTTCGCGCTCGGGCTGCCGGGGCGGCCCGATTTTGCAAAATCCTAGTCGCCGCCGGCCCTGCCCAGGGCGGCGGTACCAGTGATACCCAAACGCTTGGGTGCCGCCATAGCCGCTCGCCCGCGTGGCACCGCCGACAGCAGAAGCAACGGGCAGGCGCCCGCCTGCTCCTCCGCGTGTTGGAGGCCCGCGCGGCCTTTGCGGAGCACCACGGCGAGCACCGTGGTCTCCGCGAGGAGGCTGCTGGCATGGCGCGCAGGGACCCTGGCGGTGATGGCTCTGCAGGCCCCGAGCCTGGCCGCAAGGGCCTGGCCGCAAGGTTCTCCTTGGCCACAGGGAGCCCCTCTGGCGCTGCCCAGGTTGCTGTCAAGAAGGGCCGTGGGCCAATCGCGTGGTGTGTGCTTCCTGCGGCAGTGGCGCGCCAGACCGAGCCAGGACCGCTGGCAGCCCGACCCGAGTCGAGACCACGCCGGCCCGCCGGCTCCCGCCAAGACAGTGGCCGAGCTCATGCTTCGACATCTCGGCCGCGCTGGAGCGCCTCAGCGATGGGGGTTGGCAGCGGCGGGCCCACGGCCAGGTGGGCCCAGGAGGTCGCCCGAGGTCATGCAGCGCGGCGTTCTCGACGGCGTCGGGGTCCACGGCTGCCGCCACCGAGGGAGCAGCAGCCGTGGATCCCGGCGTCGCCGAGAGCGGCATCGAGACCGCCAGCCTCGAGCAGACCATCTCCACCCTTCGGAAGGCTGGCTGGCCCTCCGGCACGCCCGTACATCAAGCCCACAGGTGGACGGCGCCCTGTAGGCCAGCTCAAGAGCCTGTACCGCGTATGGGGGGCGTTGCCAATAGCCTGCCTTTCAGAGCTGGCAGCGTTTCCTTTATGAACGAAGGACCTTCAACACAGGCACCTCCATCAAGTCACGGACTGCGTCTGGCGGGCAGCAGCGCGGGCAGAGGGCGCCACGGGGGAGGAGAAGGCCTTTCTCATCTTGCTGTGGCCGTGGCGAAGGCCTTCGAGAAGGTCTCGCACGACATCTTGCACCGCCTCTAGTGCCATGAGCGCTTCCCCCTCCACATCCTCAGGGTCACCATTGGCACCTCGAGGTGGAGGCGCATCCTCATGCTCGACGGCCTGGCGGGGAACAGCGTGCACCTCGAGAATGGCATTGTCGCGGGGTGCTTCTCGGCCACGTACGCCCTGAAGCCCTACCTCGTGGACGAGCTGCGTGCCTAAGCCATGGCGCACCCAGGGGTGGGGATCGCCGTCAACATCGACGACATCAGCCAGGAGGTGGTAGCCGACACTGGGAGCAAGTGCGTGGACCTCATGGTCGAGGCGGCGCGCGGCCTCAAGGGCGCACTACGCGGGGAGCTCAAGGTGCAGGTCGCCGACGCCAGGGGGGCCATCCTCGGGAACAGCGGCGCCACCACCGAGGAGGGCATGCGCAGGCTGGGCGGGCCTGGCGGGCCAACAGGCAGAGCACGCGCGACCCCGCGGCAGGGGGCGCGGGGGGGCTAAGACTTCAGAGCTCCCAGAGGGCACCAGCGCGGCCGGCCACGGCCTGCCGCCCGGGGGGCCGACCTCGGAGCTGGACGCAGACGGCACAGCGCAGCCTCCAACCCCGGGCCCCAGAGAGGCAAGCGGTGGAAGGCGGTCAAGCAGCGACGCAGAACGGCGTACCGAGCGAGGGAGGCCTGCAAAAAAGGCGAGGCGCACGCTGCACCTTCGCCATCCTGCCCTCTGAAGACGTGGGGCGGGGAGGTCAGCGGGCTCTCCCTGCAGGAGCTGCAAGGCATGAGGCTGGTGACCAAGGAGGTCTACGGACACGGCCACATGTCGTCCGACATCTGCGGCGCAAGGCCTCGAGGAGTGGTGGCTGACGACCGGCCTGAGGCACAGGAGCGGCACGGTGCTGCCCGCGACCACGCTGCGCCGCATGTACGAGCCGGCCCTCAAGGATAACGAACATGGCAAAGCAGAAGCTGGACCCATCGGGGCACTCAAGGCAACCACCGTGACAAGGTGAAAGGTTGAGAGCGCCACCAGTTTTGTCTCCCCGAGCTGCGGCAGGCTCTCGGCGCTCGAGCACAGCCCCGAGCTGATGGAGCAGTTCTACCTCTCAAGGACGTGGTGGACCAGGTGCGGGAGAAGGCCACCGACGGTGCACGCCAGCGCGATGGCCTCACCGAGCTGGGCTGGCCCGTTGTGCGGTTGGAGGCTCTCGCCGGCACTGTCGCGCCCAAGCGCCTCGAACACATCGAGAAATGGGCCGCCACCGCCGTCGTGGGCGGCACCCACCCCACGGGCGCCACGACGGTTGAGTGGGGCTGCGACGTCAGCGCAGGTGAGCGCAGGCACTGCCGAGCGCCAGACACGTCGGCGCGCCGCCCTGGCGCGTGCGCGGCCCGCGAGGCGTGCCGCGAGGAGGTGATGCCGCCTCCCTCGGCCGCAGGAGGACAATACGAGAGCATCGGTCCGATCTGCCCTCGGGCCCCGTTCCTCCCCGTCAGGCCCGAGGCGGGGCCTCGTCGCGTGCGCCTGCAAAGATGCTCGTGCGAGCCCTCGCTGGAGACGCCGAAGTTGCTGTCCAACGCTTCGCGTTTCGCCCAGCGCGGCCTTTGGAAGGAGACGGCCCTGCCACCACCAGCGCTCTCGAGTAGCTTCGCGGCGCGGGATGGGCAGTGGTGCAGGAAGGGTGGGGGTCTCAGCTCCCTCACACCTCTCACGCTGCTGAGCTCCAGACCCACTGCAGTGGAGCTAATTTTTCCGATGGTGTCCAGAGATACATCGCTGACAATGTGGCGGTACTGGCCGCCTGCGCGCGCGGTGTCGCGTGCTCATCTAGTCCAGCGTGCTTGAATGCCGGGCACTGGCGCCGAATACTGAGTACTGGCCACCCACGGCCGAACGGCCGTGTTTTCTGCAGCACGATCTGCACTAGGTGGCCAAAGGCCGCTGGCGTTGCGCTCAGTGCTCGCATGGTTCCCTCGGCTGGAAGGCTGGGACGACCTCAGAATGTGGGCGTATGGCGCCCAAGAGCTGGCGTCGACTGCAAGAGCTCGCACACACGCATGTTCTGTGGGGCGAGGTGATCGGCCCTGAAGGCACGCCGTCAGAGCAAGGTGATTCCGTGATGTCCCGTGTGCAATGTGCGTAATATACTCAGCTGCGACCGCGCGAGCTGGCACACACGTGCGCAGCCCAGGCCCAGCGCACAGGGCCTGTTGTTTCGGGCGTGGCCTCCACCCCCGCACTGGCAAGAAGGATGTGGTGTCGGAGAGCTGGGCTCTCCAAGATCTGGGTTCCTCACTCACGAGAATGAGGGCACTGCGTAGTGCAGCTGTGGAGCTGGCTCGTTCGGCGTCCATAAGCGGGGCACCAACTCCTCCTTCTCTCCCGATTCCAAATTTCCTCTAGCCTCCTCCTTCCTCCCCCCCTCCCTTCCCCCCCCCGCCTCCTTCCCCCCTCCGCCTCCTCCTCCTCCTGGTCTGGTCGTGCGCACCCACCACATGGGGCGCGTTGTGCGGATATCCTGGGCAAATGGCAGCTCCTCCTTCTCCTCCTCACCCTCCTCCTCCTCCTCCTCCTCCTCCTCTTCCTCCTCCTCCAGGCGGCCCGAGGCCGCCCAGCAGCGCAACAGCCGCCTACCGACATAAACAACACATCACACGAGCAGCGGGCCACGATGTTCCCTCCTCGTGCATAGAGCCGCACGGCGGCGGCGCTGCCCCGCGAACTTCATGGGCAGAGAGAATGGATCGTTGAGAGCAGTATGCTACAACCCGTGCGTGGCGAGGTACACGGAGCGGCTGAAGGACACCGTGCTGGCGCTGACGAATAGGGACATCTACGTACTAGCAAAGTCGTATGGAGAGCAGATAAGCGAGACTTGTATGATCGAAATCACCTGGGTGATAAGGGTTGGGCTCAGGCGTAGTGCATATGTTACTGCATCATGTGGCATCACATTCCTCATCAAGACTTCCAGGTTTCCCAGACCCACTTTGGAGCGGATATATCCCTCACCAGAGTTATTGTGGGGACGATGTGCTGCTACCAGCTTTCAGTCTAGATTGAAGGCGACTGGACTGATTGCGCTGTACTTCCCCCTTCGGCAGACATCGGCAAAACTGCACAAGACTCACGAGGAGGCCTGCCAGAGGATGGTGCAGTGTTGTCAGATAACGTTGGAAGGGACGTCCTGCGAGCAGTTCATTCCTCTTGTACTCACGGATTTAAATGGTGGGCTCCCCTCGTCAAACGATGACAAAGGAGATGGACCCTGTGGATATGGCAAAGAAAGCTACGCGTGTGTGCAGTTATGCCCGTGTCTTGAAGTGTGGGGCCTCACAGCAGCCACCACTCATTACTACAACGCCAGTTACATAGACCACTTTTGTATTCCAGTGGAGATACTTAGTTCTGCTGAACGGTGCAATGTGTTATGTGAGACTGTTAGAAGGCTACAGCTACATGATGTTGGTGAAGTACGTGATGACTGGCCTGTGCAATGGGTTGTTCGTCGTGTTACAGCATTGGGGCAAATTCCTGAGCGGACTTCCCGTCCCAATCGTGAGGCGCTATTGTGTTGCCGGCAGCAGGGACACAGAGGGCAGGAGCTGTTTGATGTCATGGAAAGGAAGTGCCAGGAGCATTACAACCTGGTGAACGAGCTTGAGACGAAAAACATCTCGAGCGGATGAATGAAATGTTTGTGCATATTGTGATCAGTTCTTCAATGGAAGTGTTGCATACGAGCCCTCTCTACATGGAAGACCGTCAGCAGCAGACCGCACTATTAAATCACATAAAACAAAGGAGAGAGTTATGCCATCAGCGGTCATGGGCCTTTATGATAGATCAGGTTGCAGTCTTATCCAACACAATTATGCAGGAGATCAAAGAGCTGAAGCAGTCCAACCATCGCTACTGGGACTCAATTGCTGAAAGAAGATGCGAAGAAATGCGATGGGCTGCCAAGGACAACAATTGCCACCTAGTGCAACGTCTTGCCCGATTGGAAAGAGGGCCTCGACAAAGGAAGCGTGCAGCGACACCGACATCGACGGCAAGTGCAGCAGGATGGTGTACCAGGATGGAGCTACCCAGTGGGAAAGGAGGATGTTATGCTGTTGAGGCTGGCGCTGAGCTGGTTAAGAACGAGGGCATCGCTGAATGAAGGACGACCAGCTCTCACTGACGAAGAAGCTATGGAGTTATCTACTGATGACTGGATTGGTATGCACATGACAACATGGCAAATGAAACGTTGGAGAGCGTATCCAGCATGGTCGATGCCCGAGGCGGACCTTGTTACAAAAAATGGTTTCATGCAGTTGAAGTGGATCCGACATGGGAAGGGAGTCTCACCCAGCAGACGGCACTAACTGATTTTGGAGATGTTGTTTCTTGTAAAGTACTTGATGTACGGTATCTGGTACGCAAATGTCGTGCAATAATGGGTGGCACGGAGACCTGGGATGAGGATAAGCAGCACGTCAGTACCATAAGCGGGCTTGAGGTAAAAAAGCTCCGACGTGCTCCACTGTTCAGTGAACCTCGCGTTCGCAGACTGGAGTGGCGGCAAACTATGGTGCAGGATCGGGATCAACACATTCAGTTCGTGTCTACGTGTTTTAGAAAGCCTGCTCTCAACGGAGGTTTTATCTCGGAGGAAGGGATGGTGCGGCCTCATGCACATCCGCGGGCCGACCAGTTCCAGTATGACTTGGAGGCACTAAAAGAGTTGGAGATGGGGGAAACTATGTGGGACATTGGAGGGAGCATGAAGAACATCATGAGTGAGGACTACGAGGATTTCACACAGGATGATTGTGATGAACTACGAGCTAAGATACTAACTACGCCCATTAAGAGCACGCACAAGCAAGTACATCATGAGAGCGAGTTCATATGCAAAGAAACTCTGGCAGGCGGCACGATATGCAACACGGCATGGCCCACGCACAGCAGCGGAGCTACTCAAGGCTATCAGCGAGCCCGACAGTCAGTTACACCAAGTCTGGAGATGTTGACGGCACCATACACACTGGGGGGCAAGGTGATGGGAAGTGAATCAGGCATGTCTGAGCTACTCAGAGCCGCTGGCGGAAATGTGACTACGTGGCAATATGGCTTACAAGTCGAGGCTGCATGATACTAAGTGTGGCGAGATTAGAGCCATGAAGAACCATCGCATATTCTTCTCTCGTCAGTGTACCACTGATCAACGGACTGAGTGGCCTCTACCTACGCCTCAACCATGGTGTTGACATGAAGTCGCATTGCGCGCTGCCCACCAGTGTCATGACATCTCTCGAGGGGGTAGACCCGTAGAGCCCATATGGGTGCCCACGACGGCTTAAATGCGACGGAGCGTGTATCCCCTCGAGTTGCATATATACGTGTATATATATACTTGGTGGTCAGTAGAGTCTTTGAATTGGCGGTCTGGACTAGCATCTATGACTGCGTTTGATGTGGCATCAGTATTTCAAGATGGAGTGAATTGTCTATACTCGCTATTCCAACGTGGCTAGCGCCATCTGAGTCCGAGCGTGGTTCACCCGCGTGTTGTCCTCTTTTGGAGCCTGGGACCACCACTAGGCCGAGGCCTAATGGCCTAGGCCCGTGGAGGCGGTGTTCTGGACTCCTCCTGAAGTAGCGTGTCTGCGACGCCGATTGAGGTGGGTGTCTTGGGTCTCTTATGTGTCAAAGGCCGCTGCGTCCCCGCCCACCACCGCCTCCGTGGTGATGGGTATCCCCTTTGGGGACAGTAGCCACCACGGTGGTGAATGAGGGTTGCAGCAGCCTAGCTCGAAGGCCACGTCAGACCTTTCGTATCCCAGGAGCTCGCCTTTAGCTGTGAAATTCGAGCGGTGGATTTGGGTCTTGTTCTCACTGGATCGGATCTGCCACCGCTGCAGTGCTTCCACACCTTCATCTTCCTCCTCCGCCAGGCCCCGCTGTGCTGCCCTCTTGCTAGCCAATCGTCATAATCTGTCGGTGCTTGAGAGGATTGCGATTAGCGACAGGTCTCCCCCCCCCGAATTTGTGCCCAGCCCGTTGAGTTCAACGGCCAGGCCCCCGCGCAGGCAACTCAGTGTTGCATCTGCCAGCGCGTGTGGCTCTTAGAGCTAGCAAGATGAAGGGGGTGCATATAAGTTGTTCCCCCCCCCCAGGTTCGGTCAGGATGTGACATCGAACTGAATGGGTGAGAGCGAGCTCCTCCTCCTCCTCCTCCTCCTCCTAAGGTGGCCTGCAGGTCGGGGTGCGTGGGCATGTCCGCAACAAGCAGCTCAGGCATCTCCGCGCTGAATGCCTTCCAGGTCACGTCCTGCCGGTCTGCCGGGCGGGGGGTCCTCCTTCCCCTCCTGCTCCTCCTCCTCCTCCTCCTCGGTGCCGCGGCACCCTGCCGGGCAGAGTTCCTCCTCTTCTTCTTCCCCTCGCTCCCCCGCCACCGCCACCACCACCTCCTCTTCCTCATGCCTCTCCCTCTCGTCCTCCTCCAACTCCTCCTCCTTCTCCCCTCATCCTCTTCCTCCTCCTCCTTCTCCTCCTCCTCCTTCTCCTCCTCCTCGGTCCCTCACTACCCCGCTCCCTCCCTCGCTCATTCCCTCCCTCGTCGTGCTGCCGCGCTCTCCCTCGCTACACCACTTCACCTTCCCTCTCTCCATCGTTCCCCTCTGCTCCCTCCTCCCCTCCTCCTCCCCCTCCTCCTCCTTCCTTCCCTCCCTTACTCGCTCCTCGTCCTCGCGGGAGCCCTCGGGGTGGTGATCGACACACATATATAAAACACCTCTTTAACCTGTAGATCTTTTGCAAGTCATGCGTTGGAGCTCGTCTTGAATCCAGCGGTGTCGACGGCACCCCATCCCTAGCAGGCCATGGTAGGCAATGGCCGACTTCCAAATCCCCTCCTCTACTCCTCCCCACCCTTCTCCTCCCCGCCAGGAGAACATGTCCACAAGAAGACCCTCCTTCAGGATAAGGGAAGCACTGACACCAGCGGTATGCTGCCCTCCGAGGTAGAGAAGCAGCGGAGACAGCGTCCAAGGGAAACACGTCCACGGGGAGGGGATGACACTTGTTTGTCTCCGGAGTGCACAGCCCTGCCGCGCGAAGGAACAACACAATGTATCATCAAGCATCCTCAAATGACTCCAATCGTGGTGCAAAGGCGGTAACTCGGGCCGGGCGAAAGGGGGGGATAGCAAAGGGAGGATTTGAGAATCAGCTCACGTAGCTAATTTTCCCGGCGCCTCCCGGCGCCGGGGGCGGCCATGTATGGAGGAATGGGCCCCTCGGTGGGGCCGAAACCAGCTGCATGCCGTAGATTTCGTACCCCCCCCTTTCCCAGTCCCCCCCTTTCGTCTGGCCCGAATAACGTAGGGGCTGGTGATGACGTTGATGCCTCTTTTACGGGTGGCGGATCCGGAGTGCGCTCTGGGCGGAGGTTATTGGCTTGTGCATGCTGCGCGGCCTACCGGCGCGACACGCCCGTGCCCCGACGGCTGCCCTCGGGCGGCCTTTCGGTCACTCTCCGCCCCGAGGGACTTCTCGGAGACGATGGCATCAACGGTTCGCTTCCGGCGCTCCTGACGAGCGAAGGGTCCATACTACGCAGGGCGTCAGCACTGCTTCGGCTGATAAAACCTGCGCTTAGGGTAGCTTCAGGCTTCGGGCCGAGGCTAAGCCTCTGTTGGCATGGCCTTGGCTCGCCGCTGAAAGCGGTCACGCTCCTGAAGTGGGTCAGTGTTGATTCCAGCCGTGGCGACGAAAGGTCAAAGCACGGCCCACAAATGAAGCCGTCACCAGTGGGAACGCAGGCACGGGGAGGGAGGGACTGCTGCCGGCGGGCCTCCTTTCCTTACCCACCGCCCAGCTAGCCACAGACGCTTCGCGGGGTGCACTTGCAATCATGCTCCGGCAGCAGCAGTGGCAGGAGGGGCAGGAGACGAGGGACACAACGGCTCAGGCCGAAACGGACCCTCGACCCCCCGAAACTCAGACGGGGTCCAGCCATCATCGTGACAGTCGTTATCATCAAGATCACGATCAACCATCATCATCAACCCAGCATCATCACCATCATCATCACCATCACCATCAGCATCAGCATCAGCATCAGCATCATCATCATCATCAGCAGCATCATCATCATCAACAACCTCATGAACATCATACACACCATCATCATGAGGATCATCATCATCAGCGTCACGATCATCATCAGCATCATCATCATCATCATCATCATCGTCGTCATCGTCATCAGCATGATCATCAGCATCAGCATCAGCTTCATCATCATCACCATCCTCGGCATCCTTCTCATCGTCAGCGTCAGCGTCAACGTCGTCGCCATCATCGTCGTCATCGTCGTCATCATCATCACCATCGCCATCACCATCACCATCATCATCAGCATCAGCATCAACAGTAATCGCAGTCACCATCACCATCATCATCATCATCATCAACATCATCATCATCAACATCATCATCATCCGTCTCGTCGTCGTCCCCCTCGTCCTCAATCTTCATTCCCATCCTACTCACCCCTCCTCCAATTTCCTCCTCGTTAAAATCCCAACCGCGGTCCGACCCGCTGACGATCTGCAGAGCCGTTGTGAGAATGAAAGGGTCGTAGAACACGCCCGTGCAGTTGCCGAACTCGCGGCACGCATCGCAGAGCTCGTTCTGGTGCGCGCCCTTGCTCTCTCGATTGTTTCTCCGGTCCTCCAGGGGCGAAAGCCGCGGAGGGGGAGATTGAGGCGGAGGACGGTGGAGGATGATGGAGGCGATGGGATGGAGGATCCTATCCAGCTGTGCGCAACATTGGTCTGTGGCGCCATAGGGGTCCGTGAACAATGCATGTGGTCACCCGCCTTGAGCACGCGCGGGTGGAGCCCCGCGGCGAGCCCAACAAGCCTCCTCATCTTCCTCCTCATGCCTCAGCCTCCTCCGTCATACCTCATACCTCAGCCTCCTCCTCCTCCTCATCCCACAGCCTCTTCTTTCCTCACCTTGCGTGGGGACATTATTACATCTACCCCTGTCCAGGGTTTTCTTTTGCCCACCGCGGATAAGATTGTTTCTCACTGCGGTGGCAAAGCCGCTCCATCAACATTGCGGCCGCCGTCTGGCAATGCGAGATCGCTTCACCCAAAGACAATGCGTTGGCGCGCGCGCGTTGCAACAAACTGACAGGCAAAGGGGGGCAAAGGACTCGTCCACAACAGTTATGGACGTTTACCGCACAGACGCAGGACGGATACTATGAGCCGCGGGCTGATCCAAGACGGGAAATCGATTCCTACGTCAATTGGGCCCCCAGGGACATGAACACAGTGCCCGACTACCTCGTGAACGCAGCGATGGACACGCGTCAAAATCTCCACTGGGAGAGCCCGGAGGCACTGCACAAATACGTTTCCAGTGGGGCTATTAAGATATGCGTGGATGGAGGCCTTCGCGGTCTGCATTCTGATAGTCACCGGTTGGCGGGGATCGGCTATGCAATCTATGGGGCTCAGGGCGTTGACGGACACGAAGTCCACTACGAGGAGCTAGCGCTGAAGGGGAAGGTGGGGACGAACATCCGGTCTGCGTTCGAAGCGGAGACGTTAGCTTTAGACGCAGCGTTATGTGCATTTTGCAAGTATCTCGCCATAGTTGTGTGATTGATTGTAGCATTTTTTTTTGTCCATGTTGATTGCCTGTCCCTCCTTCTCCTCCTCCTCTTTGCCAGCTGGTTGATTCAGTATTCTTATGCGTCTGTAATCGCAGAAACGTCCCTCGACCCAGGCACAGGCCCCCGGGGTCGCTATGAGCTCGACGCAGTGTCATGGCAGGAACCACGCACATTTTCCTTTCACGCGCCCGGTAGGGCCAGCGGCAGTCCGAAAGAAAGAAAGAGAAAGCCGCCGAGATGGGGACCTCCCGAATTGTCTGAACTTGCCCCCCAGCGGATCGACTCCAAACGGTTCGGGGATATCTTTTTCGGACCCAGGGGAACTGAGCAAACGATCACCAAACCACGCTGCCCCTGGCCCTCACGAGCCTGCGAGCGCCCACGCGTCGAGACACGTTGCGCAGCGGTGCGCTCCCAAGAAGCCTCTGGCGAAGACAGATATGAGCCCAGAACACGTGCAGACGAGGATGCCCGACCTCGTTCCAGGTCGCCCGCCGTTCCCGCAGTCGCGTCCAGGCGCAACCGCTTCTGCTGCGCGGCCCCAGCGGAATGACGGGCCCCATCCCCAAGCAGACGAACAATGACCTTGGCCAGTGGCAGCGCCTCCCCCGACGAGGTGCGCAAGCGTTTAGGCCAAGGGCGCACGCGCGCCTCCAACAAAAACGGTGCGCAGCTTGCCAGGTGTTTCCCCTGGGCAGGGGTCATGAGAAGTATTCCGATGCGGCCCTCCTTCCTCGGCCTTTCCCCCACTCCTTTTCATCCTCCACCCTTCTCCTCCCCCTCCCCCTCCCTCATCCTCTTCCCTCATGTTCCCCACCTCCTTCATCCTCTTCTCCTCCCTCAGTCTTTCCTCCCACTCACACACAAGCACACAAGCACTCCCCCCACACACACACACACACACACACACACACACACACACACACACACACACACACACACACACACACACACACACACACACACACACACACGCGCGCACACACACTCTTCTTGCTTTTTCCACGCAAGCGCCGGACTGAGAAGCAGATCCGCTACCCCTCATGGGCGCTATCCCCAGCGACGAGGCGATGCGAGCACCACTGAACGCGTTTCAGAGCCAAGCTGTGTTACACCCTGTATAGAGTGGCCTAGACGGCCCCATCCATAAATCAGACAGAACAAGCGAGAGGAAAGGGGGAAGACGAGGAAGGAAGAGGAGGAGGAGGAAGAGGAAGAGGAGGAAGAGGAAGAGGAGAAGGGAAGAAGGGAAGGAGAAAGCGTGATCCACCGCCGCTTTACTGTGGAAATTTCCCCCCCCCCCCCCCCCCCTCCTCTTCCTCTGGAACCCGGGGACCCCCCCCCCCCCCCCCCCCTGGCACCCCCCCCCCCCTCCCCTAACCCCTCCCCCCCCCCCCTCGAAAAACCGGGCGGGTCACTCCCGGTGGTTCGGACCCCCCCCCCCTCGAAAACCAGAGTGGGGGGTCACTACTGGTTCGAACCCCTCCCCACCTCCCCTCACCGCCAGCATGACGACTCCCGGTCCCTACCACCGTCCGCACCACATCCCCCACTGTTGTTCCCAGCACCACTGTCCTCACCACCACTGTCCCCGCTGGTTCCAACACCGCCCCTACTGTCCCCACCAGTGCACCCACCACTGTCGCATTGTCCCCACTGTCCCCACCACTGTTCCCACCACGGTTCCACTCTCCCCACTTTCTCCACGGCCCAAACCACTGCCCGACTTTCCCCACTGTCCCCACTGTCCCACTGACTCCTCCGCTGTCCCACTGAGCTGTCCAACTGTTCCCACCACTGTCCCCACCACTGTCCCCACTGTACCTCTGTCCCATTGTCCCACCGCCGTCCTCGCCACCGCCTTCACCACTGTCCCCACCACCACTGTACCCTCCACTGTCCTACTGTTTCCACCACATTCCCACTGTTCCCACACCACTGTCCCCACCACCACCGTCCCCACCACTGTCCCACTGTCCCCACTGTTCCCACCATTGTCCTCACCACTGTCCCCATCACTGTCCCACTGTCCCCACTGTTCCCACCATTGTCCTCACCACTGTCCCCACCACCACCGTCCCCACCACTGTCCGCACCCCCCCCGGTTTTCGAGGGGGGGGGCGGGGGGGTTCGAACCGGTAGTGACCCCCCCCGGTTTTCGAGGGGGGAGGGGGTGTTCGAACCGGTAGCGACCCCCCCCGCTTTTCATGATGGACTGGGGGGAGGGGGGGTTCGAACCAGTAGTGACCCCCCCCGGTTTTCCGAGGGGGGGGGGGAAAGGGGTTCGAACCGGTAGTGACCCCCCCCCGGTTTTCCGCCAGCAGCGGTAGAACACGCTCTTTCCAGTCAAGCGATCAGTGGGGCTGGCGCCGCGACAGCGGAGCGCGACTTTGTTGGCAAGGAGCCGTTGTCTCTGGGCGCCCTCGGCGTCGCCTGCGGAGCCCGAGGAGGTGCTAGGCCTGACGGCGGCAAGGCGCGTGGGGGGGGCCGAGACGGGGCGCGCGGAGGCACGCTGGCGCGAGAGCGGTCAGCCGACGCGGCGTGGGGGCTGGCCGGAGCTGGACCAGGTGTGGGGGGCGGAGGCGGTGCGGGAGCCACGTCTGGATTGACCCCCGCGCCTGCAGCTGGGGCGACCCTTGGCAGGCCCCCGAGACACCCGCGCCAACAAACACACACACACACACACGCACACACACACACGAAAATGCTCACACGCAATCACACGCACACACGCACACACGCACACACGCACACACACACACGCACACACAATCACACGCACACACGCACACACACACACACGAAACTGCTCACACACACACACACACACACACACGCACACACACAATCACACGCACGCACGCACACACAAGCACGCACGTACGCACACAGTCACACACACACGCACGCACACTCACAAACACAGCACGCAAGAGCAACGCACGCAACAGCCCCGCACGCACACACTCACACGCGCACCACAGAGGCGCACACACAGGCACGCACGCACGCCACGCACAGGCACGCACGCAACGCACTACACGCACACGCAACACAACACACACACACACACACGCACAAAAGTCTACACAACTGCTGGAGGAAGCAAGCAACGCACACGCCACACGCACACGCACACGCACACGGCAACACGCACACGCACAGCACACGGCCACACGCACAGGCACAGGGCACACGCAACAACGCACACGCACAACGCACACGCACACGCACAGACGCACACTCACACGCACTACGGCACACGCACACGCACACGCACATACGCAACACGCACACCACAGACGCACACGCACGCACACAAACACAAACGCGCGCACACACACGCGCGTGCGCGTCGCGCGCGCACGACACACACCACGACACACACACACACACACGCACCCACACACACACACACACACACACAACAAAGCACACACACACACACACACACACACACACACACACACACACACACACACACACACAAACACACACACACACACGAACAGAGAGGGCACCCTGGCGCCCGGTCCTGCTCGTACTCCCGCTCCTGGCGGTTCACCACGCGCCACTCCTGGGGGGCCGCGGCACCCGGCCCAGCGGAGGAGGCGCAGGGGCGCCGGCGGTGCAGGCAGAGCTGGGCCGCCCGTGTGGGGGGGGGGGGATCGGAGAGGAGAGGGGGGGGGGAGGGAGGGGGAGGGGGGGAGAGGAGGGGATCGGAGAAAGGAGAGGGGGGGGGGGGGGGTGGGAGGGAGGGGCTGGAGATGGGGCTGGGCAAGGCCGCCCCCCTTCGAAGGGGGGAGGGACGAGGGCGGATCGGGGGCCAGGGAAGCGGAGAGAAAGGGGGGAGCAGCGGGCCGCGCCGCACGAGCGCCTATGAGTGCGCAGGGGAGCGCCGCCGGGCCCAGGCAGGCTCGCCGGACGTGCCCGCGCGCGCCCCCTGCCACCCAGATATCCGCCGGCCTGTGTTTTGTTTCTCTGACTACCTACCAGGCCACCCCAACCCAACCCGAAGACCCGAATTTCGGGTTGGGGGGGGTACGGGTTCCATATGTGTTTTCTCGATGTTCCCCGACCCCCCCCCCACTGGAAATGGAGGTCAAATTGAGGCCTTCGGGTTGGGTTGGGGTGGTTTGGTGAGTGGTGATTCTCTGCCCGCGGCCCCAAGGAAGGGGGCCCGACCCCTTCCTGGGCGCCCGGAGTGATACGGGATGGCCCCAGTGCGCGGAAAGTGGCTCCAGCTTGGGCCCCCGGCGCGCGAGCCGGGAGTTACCTTTGACCACCCCCAGCCCCAATGATTCGGGAGCGGCTGTGCGCCTGAACCATCCGGGGGGGAATCGGGTCCAGAGCAACTCTTGTCTGGCCCCCCGAGGCACGAATCGGGAGCACCCCGTGACCACCAGCCCTGATGATTCGAGGCTCTGACCTTCCTCCGGGGTGCAGTTTTGCGCGCCGCGTCCATCCCTGATGGCCCCGGGGCCGGCAACCTGCCCAATCGGGAAGACACGGCCCGACGGACAAAAAAACATCTCGGAAAACAAAAACTGCATGAACACGAACTGTTAGAAGTCCGCACGTATTTCTTGGATCGGCGCTGGCGCCCCCTGCCTGGCGGGCGGAACGCGCCACGGCAGCGCCACAGGCGCCGCCAGCGGGCTCCGGCGCCGATCCGAGCAATCCACGCAGACGTCCGACCAAATTTGCTTCTGCCATTTTAAAAAAGGAGACCGCTTACAGTTAATGTATCCCCGACTCCTTCGTTGATGTCGGATCTACCAAACAAAGTAGACCCCTCGTAGTATTCGAACCATTGGGTCGCAGATCCGACAAAGAATCGTGGAGTCCAAGTATTCAGCCGATTTCCGAATACTCGAACCACGTGTTCCCCAGATATTGTTAGAGGTTGAAGGCATTTGTCGGCGCCCTCGACTTTGGGGGCGTCCGAGGGGGGGCGTCCAAAAGGGGGGGGCGTACGTGCGCGGCCCTAAGGGGAGGTCAGAGACGCACTGAGACACGAAACGGCTCCATGAAATCTGAAGGAACATCATGGCCTCCGCCGTGATCCCCCCCCCAGTCATCACCCCGCCCCCATAACATCATGGCTCACCCCCCTCCTGGCCGCCCCCGATGACCGCCCCGCCCGGCTGGGGCCGGTGCTCCGCCGGGACGGGCGCCGCGGGGGGCCGAAGCCTGGGCGAGGCCGGCGGGCGGGCCCGCCGCCGAGCCGGCGAGGGTCGGAGGGCGCGAGCTGCGCACTGGGCACCGGTCCGGGCCAGGCCAACCCTGGGCCCAGAGTCCCAAGAGGTGGAGGAGGAGGAATCGGAATCGGAATCGGGATCGGAACATATATTTTTTAAGCCGCAGGCGGAAGCGCCAGCGGCGGGCGGTCACGGTCGGGCTGCGGCCGCGACTAACGGCGGGCGCGCGCGAAGCCGCGGCCAGGCGGCAGGCAGGAATCGGAACATACGCGAAGCGTTACAGATTGATAAAACTACTCCTTGGGTCTTAAGCCCCTGGAAAGCCTGTCGAAATATTCCCGCCTCTTGCGGGCCACGCAGCGAGCTCAGCAAGCGCGCAACCTTATGGCTGCCGCCAACGTCGCCACCTCCGTGCTATCTGTCTGGACGGTGACGTCCGCTACCCTTACTTAGCGGTCGGGGGCGAGGGAGTGCGAAGGCTGGCCCCGCCCTGGGAGCTGGGAAATAATTTAGAGCGGGCTGAGCAGCAGCAGCAGCAGCATCAGAAGAGGAGGAGGGGAGCTCAAGACCAGGAGGGGCAGGGATCACAGCACAGAAGAGAGTGGACGAAGTTGGGGCATCGTGCAGGCCAGAAACACGAAGCGCGGCTGATTCACTCAACGATCCTGACCTCAAGTGTGCCTGAGCTCGAGTACTCTATCCCCAGTCAAATCCACCTCTCTGTAGCCTGCCTGCTGCATTACTCTGGCTGCCGACTTCTCTTGGCCTGGTTGATTTCGCGGCCTGACCTGCCAGGGACAGCCCGAGTCCGCGACAGATCACGAAACTCACGAACCCATCCCTGCAGCCACTCTCCTGAGAACCTGGCCAGGGCTTACAGCAGGCAACTCATCACTAACGCCCCGCGCGGGGCCCCCCTCCGCCGCCCCCCCCCCGCCCTGCTCCACGAGCGCCTCGCGGATCAACGCGAGAAGGGCCGAACCGTTGCTCGTCGACGTGTCGAGACGGAACTGGATCTTCACATGCTCTGCCTGCTTGGTGATTTTCGTCTTGAGCCTCTCGCATGCGCATTTGCAGTGGCGCGCCATCTCGTTGAGGTCGTTCGGCGAGATGGCTGTCTGCGCCCTATGGTCGCAGCGCTGGCGCACCGCCTTGCGGTTCGCCTTCAGCACCTCGCCCTCGCGCGCCTCGCCCTTGCCCGGGGCCCCGTCGAGCGTCGCCGCGAAGGTCCGCAGGAAAGGGGGCGCGCGCCTTGGGGGGGTCGAGCTGCTCCCCCTTCTTCTCCGCCTCGTTGTCTTTCTGACGACGCTCGCCAGCCCCCGCGTTGAAGTCGACCCCCTCCTCGAGCATGCGCCGGGGCGCGACGGCCTCGAGCGGCGCCAAATGCGCGTCGTGCGCGGCCCCCGACAACGCCCGCAGCTCCACCTCGCCCGCGAGCGCCAGCTTGGCCAGCACCGCCACGAACTCTTCGAGCGCCTGCTCCTCGATTCTTAATCAGGCCCTTGGCCCCGCCAACTGGGTCGCGCGCCGCCTCCGCGTCCTCCTCTGCGTTGCTTCGCCGCGGAGGGTCGCCCCCCTTTGCGCTGCCCCGCCCAGCTGGGCTGCTTCGCAGCCGTCGCCGTCTACTGCAAAAAAGCTGCTCGTCAATATAGATGTGCCGCCTTCAACCATGCGCCCTCAGCACTTGAGGTACATGACTGCGGACATGTGGTTGGGAATCGGGGATCTCAGATGCGCGAGAGGTCGTCGGGCTCTTGGAGAGGGCCCCCACTAGCGTAACAGCGCCCGCGAACCATCGACCCCGCCATATGCCGAGCCGCAACGGCACTCCAAACATCCCAGACACTGAATAGCAGAACGTTATCTATGGCCCAAGGAACGAAGCCGATGCTGGAATACCAGATGTTTCAGCACCGACTTCTCGTCGCAGAACTTCGCCTCGCATCGGCGCCCCCCCCGTCGTCGCGCCGCCCTCGCCCCCCCCCCCCCGCCGGCCCCGCGCGCCATCTAACCGCCCCGCCCTCCGCCACCTCCTGCTTGAGATCCTGATCCAGAGGAGGCTTGCGCCCAGGAAAGGGGAGAGCAACGGTTCGTCGCAGTCAACGCAACTGGGCGAGATCGAGCCCGCAGAAGTCTCGCCCCGAGATTTTCCCAGCAGAGCGCGGGGAAGGGCGCCTGGTGTCGAGTCAGAAATGTTTCGCCACCCTCCAGAAACTGCAGCACCTCCAGGCCGTCGTGAAACGCCAGTGCCCACGGATTCGCACATGCTGCGAAGCGGCCCCGACAGTCACATTGCGGTCGTTCGCCCGCGGGCAGAGCGCCGAACATCGCGACCAATATCGGCGCGCTCCGCCGTGGAAACTGAACAGATTGCGCGCGCCATCCAAACCTGCGAATCCTGGGCTCTTTGACAGGCGAGCGCAATCTCCGGTGCTCGAGCACCATCATAGTAGATATGCTATATGCACGCCTGTCCCATTCGTAACTAGCCCCATGCATTGCGACGCGACGGCGCCGCATGATGGCCGAGCCGAGCTTGTTGCACTGACGTGCAGCGACGAGATGGGCTTCTAATCCCACCAGCCCTCTGGGCGTAGGTGGTTTATGGAGTTTCCTCTTCCACCCCTCCTTCTCCCCCTTCGGGGGGGGGGGGGGGGGGGGGCGTCGCCCCCCCCCCACCCCCACCCGACCCCCTCCCCGAGACCTGGGCGGGGGGGGCCGCTGGTCGGCAGAGCGTCCAAGATGGCCCCAAACGGCTCCAAGAGCGCTTCGGAAAGCCCAAGATGAGCTCCACGATGGCTCGAGATAGCCCAAGATGCCTCGAGATGGCTCCGAAGATGCCCCAAGAAGCTCCCGGCCCGCCCCAAGACGGCCCCAGGAGGCCAAATAACAGCCCAGGGAGGCCTCTAAGAGGTCAGAATCCTTCAAACACCTACGGAAAACAAATGATTGTCGCCTTCTCGCCTTTTCGCTTCCGACGGGCGCCCGAGGCCTCAAGATGGCTCCAAGAGGGGCCAAGGAGGCCCCGAGATGGGCCCGAGAGAGCCCCGAGACGGCCCCAAGAGCGCCCAAGAGCGCTCTAAGAGCGCTCCAAGAGCGGTCCAAGAGGCGATTTTAGAGGCTCCCGAGTTGGGCGCAAATTGCCACCACCCTCTTCTGTAATCGATGTCCTCCAAGATGGCCCAAGAGGCGCCAAGGGGGCCCCAAGAGGCCCCCAGGTTCCCAAGAGGCCCTCAAGAGGACCCAAGCGGCCCAAAGAAGCCCCCCCTCCCTCCCGAGACGCGCAAGACGCCCAAGGGCCCCCCTGGATCGCCGAGGTGCCCCCAAGACGCCCCAAGAGGCATCCAAAGGGCTTCCGAGAGACATCCGACAGGCATTCAAGAAACTTCTGGCTATTATGCTGGTTCTCGTCCTCCTCATTCTTCTTCTCCACATTATATTCCTACTTCTCCTCCTCCGCCTTTCCCTCCTCCCCCCCCTCCTCCTCCCCTTTCCCCCCTTCCTCCTCCCCCTCCACCTCCTCCTCGTCTTCCTCATCCCATTCATCATCTTTCTCCCCGCTCAATCATCCATCCATCCGTGGTCGAGAACCAGCAATGCCAGCAGCGGCAGCAAAAGCAGCACCAGCAAGAGCAGGAGCACCAGCAGCAACATGCAACATTCACCGCAAAAGATATCAAAATTCACCGTTGTTGCCCGCTCGGTTTCACTATGTGCGTCTCTTCTTCCTTTCTTCCGTCAGCTCCCCTACGCGTCGTTTGTGGATGGGCCGGCGGGGGTGCGCGCGGCGTCTAGAATAAGTTAGGGACACCAACATTCTGTACGTTGACAATAGCGTTTAAACCGATGGGGTATACCTGGGGTGGCCCAGATTTTCCCAACAGAGTAAAACGCCGACTTGATAGCTGCGATTCGCTTGCTTATCATAAGTGGCACATGTCCAGAACTATGGGTGTCATTCTAGGACACGCATGGCAGGGCTAGTACTTCCAGTCCGAAGAAAGCCCCTTTCTTTACGTAGATTTCGGTTGGCAGCCGCGAAACCAGCACCCATCAGGTCTATGATCGCGCATTGCTTCCCGACGTTATGTGCCCGACCCCTCGCGGCTAGATGCTCGTCCAAAAGCACGTTTGGATGTTCGCTGGCGCCGCTGAATCATGCCGGCCCCGCGTCGAGCAAAAGAGTCGGGACCACCTACGATGCGCAACTTAGTTGAATCGCCAACATACTTCGTGCAACTCAGGTCCAGATGCCGACGCGCAACAGGACGCTGAGCTGCGGGGAGACCCCCCTGATGCACAGTACTCAACAGCTTCTCGCTCCAATCGTCAACTGGAACAACATAAGCACGGCCAAACCTTTCCACGGCATAGTGGTCGCCCATCAGCTCCCCGCACTTAGGCTTCACAGAAAGCATGCGAGCACAAGCAAGAAGTTGATTAGCGGCAGAATGCGCTCTATCAAGTCCAACTGGCTTGTCCTCTGGCCCGAGCAAAGAGTCCACTCGCAGCCCCCAAAGCCCCCCAGCAAGTACGCGGAAAAGCGTTGCTGAGGTTTTTATTTGACCAGCTGGCAGAGTACCTGGCGATGCTATGCATCACCTGAATCATTCATATAGCACATTTGTCCTACGGTCTTTGGAGAAGCCATATATCTGATGGCCTCAGGTCAGGTGGCCGCGTCCTCGAACTAGCTCCAACCAGCCAGGCTTTCCCACAGAGGGTTGAGAAAATGCATCGCCCGCCCCCTGTCGGCCCAGGCGCCGTTGAATTTGGACGACAACTTCCAAAGTTTCTATTCTAGAGACGAAGAAATCTGCGAGCAAACCTAATACACTGGAAGCCCTTGTCTAGAGCCGGGTCAAGAACTGAATAATCGAACTCACGCTCAGCACATACTCCAAAACGATCTGGAGCCAGAGCGAACTCAGGATCGATAGCCATTCCCCAAACTTGTCCTGCGAGCGACCATGGTGGACAAGACCGCGTCTTTGGAGCCCATCTCAGATGCTGGCCTATCCCCAACAAATCGGTCAGTGCCACGGCGCTGGGGGCACCAGAATCTGTCCTTGCCCTCCTCCACGTAAACCTCGTCATCCATCATGTCCTCCACCTCCATGCCCTCCTTGGGTCTAGCCAACAACCAGGCACTCAACCATTGGTCAGCAAATGGAGCAGCACCTTGAAAATGCCAAAATTACATACCTCTGGGGCCTTTACCACGCGATGCCAGTTCCCGCATCAGACGGTGAACTTTCTCGTGGCTTCTGACTCGTCATGCATCCTCCAATTCCGTCGTGACCTCTTCCCTCCATTCCAAGTGCGGCTTCCCCCTTAGTTTTGCACAAGCCGTGCTGGTTTATGTGGGTTTAGTTCGAATGGCCTTCTCATCCTTCTCCCCCTCCGCGCCGGCATCGCGCAGCGTCGACCTCAAACAAAGACGCTCTTGGAGCAGAACAGCGCGATCATCAGCGCATTGCCGATGCGCAGGAGAAGACGCAGACAAGCTGCCGCCGAAACGACCACACAGGTAAGGAAACACTTTCTTCAACCATGTCGCTGATCGTTAACCCGTGGCAAAAAAAAATAATTCGGGCTGCATTGCGCCCCTCGCGGCCGAAGTGGGAAGTAGAGCCCAAACACTGCAATGTCCATGCCCTTCCTCCTCGGCCTGATCCCGAATCCTCCACCTGCTAGCTAAGCTCCCACGTGCCACTGTCGAACAACATGCGATTATCTGAAACCGTTGCCTAGACGCATCGGGATGCCTGCATATTTGTTGGTGTAAGCTCCACGCGACCAGCCCGCGCGAAGCAGCAAGGGGCCTGCAGCCCTTCTTTTCTCTGCAACACTGCTGCGCGCCGCCCTGATCTGAGCGTCGACGAGCACAGAGACGTGGAAGCTGACACCTAAGAGTTTCACGAAATTCTCTTGGCGACTTGCGGAAACAAACAAGAAGCGACTCCAATGCAGAATTCGAAGCATACAAGAAAATGGTCACGCGTCGGCTGTGAGAAGGCCGATCTGTCCGCGACGCGCACAGATACGGGTAAACGAAGCGTGTTGGGTGGCGCTGCACATGGGAAGGCGGCCTCGCGACAGAGGAGACTTGCGCCCACCTTGGAGGAGGAGGAGGAGGAGGAGGAGGGGGAGGAGGAGGAGTGAACGAAGCCTGGGGGCGAACAGCTCGCTTCGGTTAGTGGGCCCCCCACTGTACTGGGAGCTCACTCTCTCGGCTCGCGGGCGGGGCGGGAAGCTCCGAGCACGGGGCGCGAGCATTTGTAATGTGGCTGCCTGTAGCAGCTTGCGATGGCACAGGGCGCGGCAGGCCGGCCGTGCGCGCGCTGCTGGCGGGGCTGCCAGCGGCGGCAGACAGGGGCGCAGGTTGCGGCAGGCGGGCCGAACGCGGGCGGCTCAGGGGCGCCAGGCAGCCGCGGCGGCCAGCACCTCCAGTAGCGTCATGCGGAAGCTGAAGAGCGTGCCGAGCAGCGCGAGTGGCCGCGTAGCCCTCTGGAGGCGCGACGCACCTCACGCTGGCGGGGTCCTTCAGGATGTGGTAGAGCCCCGTCGCGACTCCCAAACGCGCGGCCGAAGAGGCGATCCCGTTCTCACCGTCGAAGGGGGTCTCGAGCGTCGGGGGGCCTAGCCGCGTGAGAATGTCGGTGGCCAGCTGTCCTCTTGGCTGGGCTACATGATGAAGAAGCCGTGGACGTGCAAGGTAATGTTGTACATCACCAGGGCACCTGCAACCGAATACACAGTCGCGGCGCTGGAGGGGCACGTGCATGAGTGTCGTCGTAGTCCAGGCTCCAGACAGCGCCTTCAGGATGGCTCAGACTCGCGCTGGGGGCTGTGTCGCCAGGTATGTGCTAATGCGGCGCCAGCGCTGTTGAATATCTTCAGGGATAGTATCCAGCTGGACTAGGTCAGGGACGTCGTGGGCAGCCAGTGGGTCCAGATCATCTTCGGCATCAGGATCGTGATCATCGTCTCCAGGGCGCAGTTCAGGACCACCTCCAGGAGGAAAGCGCAGTCGTTGCTGCGGACCCAGCGGCGCCTGGCACGGTGTTCAGCAGCGGCCGTTCGGCGGAGCGCAAGTGTACGTAGTTGGACAGCAGGATCCCGGGGGGGCGCCGAGCAAAGCTGCTTCAAGACGAGATCGTGGGACTTCAGAAGCATGCTTCGCTTCGCGACATATAACGGTTGCCAGACGTCTGCGCTCCGCTCGGGTGGAGCAGATGGGCAGAACGACATCGCGGTTCAACGCCCGCATGATATAGTCGATGCACAACTCGCCCCACTCCTTCTCGTTGTCAATGTTGGGGTCCATCAAGAGAAGATCGGGGAGCCAGCTGCCAGCCCAGTGCGCCGCGCGATCTTGTAGATTCGCTCTCGTGGCTTGAGCAAGCGGGAGCGCAGGGTCTTGATGGCGTACTGGACGCGGCAGGAGATGCCAAGCAGACAAGCGTTTAGCAATGGTGTTGTGGAGCGTGTCAATGTGGAGCTTGGAGCACAGGCCGAGGAGATATGCCTTCTGAAGTGACTGCGGGCGTGTCGGCGGGCCACCATCATCTCCAGCACGGCGTCGTGGTGGCTGCATCGCTGCTGCGCCTAGACGAGCCGCATGAAGGCGTGCTGCGCGGAGTGCAGCGCGCGCCCGCCGTTCACCGCCAAGATCACGCACAAGTCTCTTAAAGTGCGAGCCAGTGGTGTTGACGTGGAACTCCGGGTTGGCGGTGTCGAAGAGGCGCTGCGCGATGGAGATCGGGTTGGCCCAGCATGGAGCGCTCCACTGGCCAGAGATCTCGGCAACGAACCCCAGCGTGGCGATCGCGTTCTCCTTCAGCTCGCGATGCCATTGTGACCATCCAGTCAGTGTCTTCGTCGCCGTGCGCCACATCGTAGCCGCCAGCGTGAGTTCAATATCTGCAGGTACTTCGATTCGAGTCCAGCCCGTCATGCCGAAGATGTCGCTTGTGGAGAAACTGTTGGGAGCCACTCGAAGTACTCTGTGAAGAGCACGCTGGTCCATGGCAAGAGGGGCCTCAGGAGGTTCGTAGAGTTGACCCAAATATGATAGACATGTCACGACAGCCACATTGTATGTTTTGATACTGGGTTGCAAAGGTGAGAAGCCCTCAGCCAGCTTGATAACACGCCCCCACCACTTGGTCGCTGGAGCCCTCCATTGATCCTGCAGCGATGCTCCAGGCCCCGCCTCAAAGCCGACGTACTTGGCGGAAGGGGGGCAATAGTGAAGCTCCTCCACGGGGTGTGGATGCTTTCGAGGATGTTCTGGATGTCTACGATCAGGCTGGGCGTCGGCAGGGACCACGTGGGAACGATGACGCACTTCTTTGGTTGGAGCTGTAATCCCGCGAGATTTTCTGCAGCGAGTAGATGAGGTAGGCGACGTTGAAGACAGCGTAGACGGCGTAGTATGATACCAAGATCATCAGCACATGCGCTGATAAGACCACGACGAAGCTGGCGGAGTTCTGCCGATATGCCACGGATGAACGGGTCGAAGACCGGCGCCCATATGGTTCCACTGAGCGGGCATCCTTGAGCCACTCCAGACTCGGCATTGAGAAGGGGGCGCCGGACACCACCAATAGTGAGGAAGCACAGCGGGTTCGTGTAGCAGCACATCAAGATCGTGGCGAAGTTTCCCTGGATGCCCCACCGCTCTAGCACTGCCCAAAACCATTGTCGGATCAGCGAGGGGAAGGCGGCCGCGATGTCCATGGACGCGACGATGGGCATCAGAGCGCCAGCATTGGGGTCCGTGCTGGAGAGCCTCGCTTGCATGTCAACCTGCACGACATTGTGCAGGAATTGGCGGCCTCGAACACATCCCTTCTGCACCACTGATGTGTCCTTCGCTAGGTGCGAGAGGGTGACGTTGGCTTCTGAGGCGATGAGTTTCACGTCCGTGTTTTTCATGCTGAGGGGCCGTAATGTGCTCGGCGTTCGTGTGCACTCGCAGTTCCCCAGCGGCTCGTCACCCTTGGGCAGCGTGGCCATCAGCGCGCGGTTCAGGTCGCGCGGTGCCCCGTAGTCTGTCACGTGGGAGACGAGACTGGCCAAGATGGGAAGAGCTCCAGGTGATCGAAGCCAGGCACGGTAGGGTAGCCCGTCTGGTCCAGGCGCGGAATCGCCAGCTTGCTGAGCAACTTGTCGTACCTCTTCTTCACCTGGTACAGCATATTCTAGTGCGGGACGCTGAGGAAAGACACGGTCGAGGCACTCTTGAACATCTTGGTCCGAGGTCGTGCGCGCGGCAAAGATCGGGCAACAGTGACTCATAATGGCTGCGTGCATCTGGCTCGGCTCGTGAACCGCGTCCCCCGTCGTGACTTTGATGCCAGCTAGGACGGGGCGTCTCGAGAAGGGCCGCCATAGTTCACCTTTACGAGCATGCTGGCGGGCACGATGTCGCCTTTGGTCTCCAAGCTGTACATTTTGTTTCGCGTATTCATCTCGGGCTTTGGCAGCAGCACGGGCGCGCCGTTCTTCAGCAAGTGAGGAGTGAGTGTCGAGGGTCTCGTTGGTGTAGTCGATCGGTTGGTTGAGCTTGACGCTGCCACCGTCAATCAGGAGGTATTTTGCGGCCGATCTCGGTGTTATCGATGAGCGCGGCGGCAAGGTCTTTGTTCTGGTTCCAGACTGCATGGGCGATGCTCCTCAGGGTCATGCCGCGGATCTCCCTGCTGATGTCCGAGTTCTGCGAGTCGAGTTCGGCCGCGGGAATCTTCGTGAGCGCGTTCCTGGTCGGGCGGGCGGCCTCGTGCACCAACGATTTCTGGAATCGCCATTGGTGAACTGGGTCATAGTGAGATATAGCATGTCGAGCGGATAATTTCGCATAGCGATGAGCGTAATGTGGGGGATCATATAGAAAAGCAGGAACAGGTTGATCTTGCGCGGGCTTGCTGCGTGCAGGGCGACTGCGGAGATGCATCGTCTTGTGGTCGCTTATCATGCCAGTTGGGCTTTCGAATGGAGAATCATCAGCCTTGAGTTCAATGTCCATGAAGGGGATGTCGTGCGAGGCCAGGGAGACGAAGCAGCGGTCGATGGTGCTCTCCGTGTGATTGGCAACCGCGCGGCGCGCGGTGGCCATCGTGGTTATCTCGAGCATGTCCTTGAAGAGGTTCTTCCAGAAGAGCGGCTGGTACTGGCATCTGCTCGCCTCGATCGTGGTGGAGTCGATCGGGGACAATGAACTCCTCGGTGGGTGCGCTGAGATATTGAAGCCGCCGAGCATGATGAATGTCCTCCTGTGTGGATCAGCTGCCGCGTGATCCCGTTGTAGCTGCCAGTGTTCACGGATAACATCTCGATCACTCGGCGACAAGTCGTAGTTGTGGATGTTGAAGATCACCGTCTCATATTGACGCGATGGGTCCCGCATGCTGAGCGAAGCAGCTCTCCCAGGAACGACCTCGACAAGAAACTGCAGAGGGCATTCGTCGGGTGGGCGGCTCTGCTCGACCTGGTCGTAAGGCACGAGAAAGCCAATGCCGCCCGCCGCCGTGCAGTTCGGGAGGCTGGAGTGATAGGCGCGATATCGATGAGGAGTGGAGCGCGCCAGCATGTCCATGTCGAAGCTCGCGCCGTGGGTCTCTTGCAGTGCAATCAAGGCCCGCTGCCGCATGAGAGGTAGCAGAAGAGATCGTTTAGCAACCCGCCGTTGGTCAGAGGATCCATGAAGAGCTTGAGTATTCCAGAAGGCGATGTGCATGCCGTGGTCAGTCTGCTTGCATAACCACGGCGCCCAGCGAGGGCTAAAGCCACTGCGCTGCCGTGAATGCATCAGAGAAGCTGTTCTCGAAGGCCGTGCTCATGTTCTTCTGGTGGTCGTCATTAATGCCGGCACGGGCCGCGGCAGTTGTCCATCTGATTGTGGTGGGCTCCTCTGGTGTGGTGCCGACGTGGATCTGTACCAAGACCTCGCTGTTGCTGGTGATGTATCCCTGTCCGCGGTGCAACCGGAGAGGAAGCTGCGCAAAGCGCTCGGTGACGAGGGTGCCGAGGCGCTTGAGTTGTATTTCGCGTCGAACTGTCCGAGGGCTCTTATCAGCCGAGACGTAGAGTTGTACAGCGGGGCCACCCTCTCTGGCGAGCTCGAAGGTGCGCCAATCACGTCCTTGTCGGAGCGCTCTGTGAAGACGACGTGCTCTGGGCTCAGCCACCACCGTGCCGCCCGTGACGGTGAAGCTGTGCTTCCTGTCCAGTCCCGTGCTGTTGAAGGATATCTGGTCGAGCGTGACGTTGGCATTTCGGAGCCATGCGGCGAGTGCCGTTTTGAGCTCCTCCGTGCTGAACGTGGTGGCGGCCCCGCACCAGAAAGTACATGGATCTGCTTGCCTGTCGAAAGTCGTGTTCGTGATGTCCAACCATGGATTGCGAGCTTTTGCCTCGCCAACGATCCGCTCAAGTTTTGCCACCGATTCACGAAGCTCTCGGGTAGCGGTCTCTGTCTTCTCAACGCGACACTTTGTACTCTGCAGTTTTCTCTCGGTCCGCTCGTTCTTAGCATGGAGGTCGGCCGTGATGGAAGTGACGGTGGCCATGAATTGTTCTCTAGTTGTTTTCCACAACTGCGTTGGCTGTCTTCTCGAATTCAGCAGCAACAGACTTGACCTGCGCGGACAATGTCTCCTCCAATTGGTGTCGAGGGTGCGCAGGGAGTTCTTGCAACTGTGTCTTCTGGGCGGAGTGGAACCATGGGTCTTGAGGCTGCGCAGCGATTCCTTCCGTTCGTTTTGCACTGGCTGGCTGAGATTCGTTCGGTGGCATGGAACTCGCTCACCAACAAGAGACACGTCACACAAGAATATGAAGGCCGCCGCCACGAGAGCAACCGCAAATGAAGATGGAAAGGTGAGCGGCCTGCACGCTCGTGATTGGATCAAGCAAAATCTCCTGGGAGCTGGCCGCGGACTAGCGGTATCAATTTGTTGGCGTGGCCAAAATGAAGATCTTGAGCCAAAATGGCTACGGAAGGAGGAGGAGGAGGAGGACAAGGTGAGGGAGCAAGAGGAGGAGGAGGAGGAGGAGGAGGAGGAAGAGGAGGAGGAGGAGGACGAGGTGAGAGAGCAGGAGGAGGAGGAGGAGGAGGAGGAGGAGGAGGAGGAGGAAGAGGACCCAGGCCCCCTCGAGTCGGGACAACAAAAATACGACGGGAAGCGTTTCGCCATCTTCAGCCTCTGCGGGGGGCCATGAAATTACGGGCCTCGGGCCCGACAAAAAACGACTCGGAATGAGAAAAGCCGGCCGCGAGGAGTGGGCCAAGACCTCCAGGAGTCGACTTTGCAGTCCGACCTAAGCCAGAAAAACAGACTTCAAGAACATGAGACCCTTCGCAGGCCAAAGCGAAGAGAACATCCAAGGGTACCCTCCCCAGGATGCACGAGAACATCCAACCAACACGGAGAACACCAAGGTACCCTCCCCTTAGCGACCTCGATCTTACACCTCGGCGCGACGTGATGAAACAACCATGGCGCCGGGGCCTGGGGAGGCCACGCACGACGGCAGGCCGACGCTCGTCGCCGCGGCGGGCGCGGCGGCCCTGGACGCCCTGCCGCTCGACCGCCCCGGCGGGCACCCGGGGAGCCGAGCCCGATGTGGAGGTCTCGCAACAACTCAGAGCAGCGAGGTCCGAAATGGATCCTCCTCCTCCCCCTCCTCCCCCTCCTCCCCCTCCTCCCTCCTCCTCCTCCTCCTCCTCCTCCTCCTCCTCCACCTCCTCCTCCTCCTCCTCCTCCTCCTCCTCCTCCTCCCCCTTCGCTCCCGCCCCCCTTGTCCCCGCCAGCGCCCCCCTTCGCTCCCCCCAAATCTGAGGCTGCAAACAAACACTGCAACACTGCGCCAAAATCACCTCTGGAGCCCCGGGCCCCATCGTCCCGCGTCGTGCTGCGAGCCAGATGGATCTGTGAGGGTCCTGGCGCCCGACCACGGCGAAAGCACCCAGTGTGACAAAGATTGCAAGGCTCGGATCTGAGGGTCCGCTGGTGCTCCCAGGTGCCCACGAAGGAGGTGACGGTTGTGCAGTTCGCAGCCTCCCAGGGAGCAACGAAGTCTCAAGTGGATTCGCGTGGCCCCCGCGCCTCCCTGGCCCGGTCAGGAGGGCGCGTACGGCCCTCGCGCTGATCGCCCTAAGAAACGCCACGTGAGGTGTGGCCCCCCTCTTGCCTGAGCGGCGCCGAGCAGCCGCCGGCCGCATCGTGCAAGAGGCCAGACGCGGCGTCGTCAGCTTGACAGCGTGCAGTTCTGACGGCGTGCTTCGTTCACCCGAGTCTCTGCACATTGGAAAGCGTTCTTTACACAGTGCGGGCGCGGCCGCCAGAAACCCTCGCAAGAAACCCATCCCTGCAAACCCGCGCGCGAGTTGCACCTCAGGGGAAACCGCAGCACCTTGAACGCAGCAGCTTCAAAGGCTGCGGGAAGTCACCGCACAGAGCGCGGAGCGAAGAAATCGATGATACCCTGACGAAAAACATGTGGTTTCCTGATGCGCGGCGCCCGCGCGAAACGTGACGACGTTCCTGGCCCCCCGCCCCCCTCCCTAAGACGAAGCCAGGACGAAGACAAATTCGAGAGAAGATAAATCGGGAATCTCGGAGATCCGGCGGCTCTGGAAGACGTCTCGGGCGCCGCGGACTTCTCAGAGTGTTCTGGAACGCTCTGGAACGGATTTTGTCCTTGTCCTAGGCCCTTTCCCACTCCCTCCCCCAAAAACGCCCGGTTTCGCCTGGGGGGAAACGCTCTCCTTTCATCCGAGTCTCTGCACATTGGAGGCTGAAGGGTCTGAACTGGAACCACAACAATCGGCCAGGAAAGGGGGATGAGGCCAAATCCGCTCTCAGAATCGGTCCCCAAACCCCTCCCGAGGTCCACCTGGTACATGTGTCCATCATGGATCCGTTTTTGTCTGGCCTGTGGCCCGAAAACGGCCTCCCGAGGCCGAGAAAGGCAACAAACCAGAAAAACCTGCTCGAACCCAGAAGCTCGCACCTGGCCCCCCCTCCTGCTGGCCAGGACCAGTGCTGGGCCACCTGAGACCCCCAGACGGCTCCAAGCTGCACAGGGCTCGCTGCTTTGACTGAGCGCCGCGCAGCGCCGCCACGCGAGCGTGACTGGGCAGCACGGCACGAGGGCGGCGCGCGGCGCTCGCGAGGAGCAACGCGGCACGACACGACAGATGCGCGAGGACGCAAGACCCTTCCAAGGGCCCCACTGCCACAGGAATGCAGAAGGCATGGGTCGCGAAACACAGGACACAAGGGTACCCTTGCTTTGGCAGGGTCGCCCCCGGGCGGCGCTGCGGGTCTCCACGGAGGAGCCCCTGCCCCTGCACTTCATGCACCTCGGCGCGTGGCGGCGCGGGTCGGACAGGGCGCTGGGCAGGATCGGTCAAGGCATCGGCCCGCAAGAGCGGATCGGAGGAAAGAGATGGGGCGACGAGATCTGTACATACTAGGACGAAGCCAGGACGAGGATACACTCAGGCAACGAGAAATCGAGGATCTCTGACATCCGGCGGCTCTGGAGGATGTCTCGGGCGCCGCGGCCTTCACAGCGCGTTCTGGAACGCTCTGAGAGCGTTCCGAAACGCTCTGGAACAAACTTTCTCCTTGTCCTAGGCCCTTTCCCACTCCCTCCCCCGAAAACGCCTGTTGCCGCCTGGGGGAAACATCTGCTCTCCTTTCATCCGAGTCTCTGCCCATTGGAGCCGGCGGGGGGGTCTGAACTGGGACCCCAACAATCGGCCAAGAAAGGGGGATGACGCCAAATCCGCTCTCAGAATCGGTCCCCACACCCCTCCCGAGGTCCACCTGTGACATGTTTCCATCACGGATCCGTTTTTGACGGGTCCGCGGCCCGAAAACGGCCCCCCGAGGCAGAAAAAGGCAACAAACCAGAAAAACCTGCTCGAATCCAGAAGCTCGCACCTGGTCCCCTCTCCTGCTGGCCAGAACCAGTGCTGGGGTCTGAACTGGACCCCAGAAGTCGGCCAGCAGCGGATTTCGTCCTCGTCCTGGCCCGGCCAGGGAAGCATGCGTCCAGGGGCCCAGGGGCACACCAGTACATACACACAAATCCCAGGATTCCCCAGATGTTTCCATATCTTCTGGATTTTCGTCTTCCCCCCCACTTCCCATATTTCCCCACCTTTCCTGGGACTCGACGATGAATTGTGTCTGTGTCTTTTTTCCCACCTGAATGTACACCGCTCGTGGGCCCAGGGTGGACCAGACCTGTAGCAGTGGAGATGTACAGAGCTCGTCGCCCTGTCATAAAGATCCCACAAAGGACGTACGGGCCCGACTATGTACGTGAACACCGCCCCTCGATCCGCGAGATCAGCCGCGTGACACGACCATTCGCGCTCGGCGCACTCTCGCAACCGACGTGGATTCACGTACGTGTACGTCCTTCTTTCGGTCCTGATGTCAGGGCTGGGGCAGGATCGGCCAGCACCGGCCCGCGAGATCGGATCGGGCCAGAGCGAGCACTGGGTCGGGCCGCATCGGCTCGGAGCCGAACCCAGACCCCCTCGAGTCAGGAACAAATTACGACTGGAGGCTTTGCGCGAGTTCCAGCCTCTGTCGGGCGTTGGCAAAACTGGGTTTACTGGGACCTGGTTTGGTGATGTGTACTGGGGGACGCCCCCCCCGCCCCGTTCCACTAACCGGAACTGCCGTCACCCGAAAAAACATGATCTGCGGCAGACCCTGTTTAGTGATTCTGGCTAATTTCGAGGCTCCGGGGCCCTGTCCCCTTACCTGGGGTCCTAGCTACACCCGACTGTAGCAGCGGAGATGTACAGAGCTCGTCGCCCTGTCAGGGCTGGGGCAGGATCGACCAGCACCAGCCCGCGAGATCGGATCGGGCCGGAGCGAGCACTGGGTCGGGCCGCATCGGCTCGGAGCCGAACCCAGACCCCCTCGAGCCAGGAACAAGTTACGACGGGAGGTGTTTTGCGAATTCCAGCTTTTGGCGGCCCTTCTCAGGTCTTGGGACCGTCAAACACCGGGTGTTGCTAGAAGAGCCCCTGGTCCGTGGTGCCCCCAGTTTTTTGTTCTGTTTAGGAGCCCCGGAGGCCCTCTGGTCCTCGTGAGGGGTGCCCCGGAGGCCGTCTGGGCCACCCCAGGAATCATGGGGGTACCTTAGGCCACTCGGGATGAGAAACCGGTCCTGGGGAACGGGTCGAGACCTCCGGGGATCGACGTCATGAAACAATCGTGGCGTCGGGGTCTGGGAAGTCGGGTCGAGTCGGCCGCGCCAGGGTGCACGGCAGCGCCGTGCAAAAACCGGGCCGCACCAAGCCGTCTGGAGACCGGAACCAGGTTGACTCTCGAGGCTGGCCGACGTCGATGCGGCAGGTTCGTGCCGTGACGACCCCGGCGTCGGTTTCTGACACCGCGTGGATCGTTCAACCTTGAACGATCGGCGGCTCTTCGATCGCCCAATCGTTTCACGTTGGTCGATTCTGGGCCACTGGCGGCGTTCAAACTTGAACGCCCGCGGCGGGGTCGACGAGGGGCGAACTTACCGTGTCAGAGCGGGTCGAGGTGGGCCCTGAGCGCGCGCAAGCTGTGCACTCCTCGCCCTGCCTCGCTCACGTCCCAGGTCGTCCGGAGACTGGAATCGGATCGACTCGGGGCCGGCCGAAGTCGACATCAGAGCGGATCGAGGCGGGCCCTGAGCGGGCGCAGGCTGTGCACTCCTCGCCTTATGATGTTCCAACCTACTTTAGCCTTGGCCGCCAGAAACAAGAATCTCGAGCACCAAGGGAAGTACCGAATCTTGGGTTTTTTCACGCGTCGGGCCCTGGGAAGCGACACTCGTCCGACACTGCTTCGACACTTTTTTCTGGGTGCTCGAAATGATTTCTGGGATGCGGTCCTTAAGCACCATGGGAGCAGCATACAGTCGGACTTGATTGGAGAGGACACACGAGAGAACACAAGACCCTTCCGAAGGCCACGTTGCCACAGAAATGCAGGAGGCACGGGTCGCCAGGGTACCCTCGATTTGGCAGGGTCGACCTACTAATCCGGGCCGACTGTAATCCTCGCCCCAGCCTCGCTCACGTCCCTCCCCTCTGCGCGGCGGGGCGGAGGCGGCCACTGGCGCCGCGCTCTCCGCGACGGTGCCGTGCGAGAGGCTGGCCACAGGTCGTCGTTCTCGTCGTCGTCGTAGTCGTCGTTGTCGTCGTCGTCGGCGTCATTCACACAGTCCAGGTCGTCGTCGTCGTCGTCGTCGCCGCCGTCGTCGTCGTCGTCGTCGTCCGTATGATCGTCGTCATCGTCGTTGTCGAGGTCGTCCGGTTGCCTGAAAGACTGGCCTCCCCACACAGTGCACTCTCGCCAGGTCCTCCACCCTCCACCCCGCCCAGAGACCGCTCAGGGAGAGACGGACGAACGAAGATCACCAGAAGCAGATGTATGCGCAGAAGCTGTTGCCAAGCGGATGCATGATGCCTCAACCGCCTCGGTGCCTCGTGCTGTTCGCATGGGGGCCAAGACAACTTACTTGAGGTCATCATCGCACAGTCTCGCATCAAGTCCTGCCGGCAATTTGGAATTCCGCGGTTAAGACCTTTTCTTGTTCCGTCTTTTCATTCCGCCCTTCGGGGAGGGGTTTGCGCATCTTCCAGCACCTCCCCTGCATCTGGACGGGGGGGGGCCACGAGGTGTCAGAGGGCCCTTTTTCGGCACAAGTTGGCTCCAAGCTGGATTACAGATGGCTGCAGATGCCCTTCAAAAAGCAACGGTGGTTTAGTGGTTTGGGCTTTTCGGGGGCACCCTTGGGAGGTTTTTGAGCCAAGATGGCTCCAAGAAGGCCTCGTGTAATGTCTTCCACGATGGCAAAATAATCCAAGATGGATCGGGATGACTTCTGGCGTGTCTCCAAGAAGCCAGAACACAACCCGAAGACGGCTCCAAGTGGGACGGGAGCGTCCCAAAGACACCCCCGAGAGGCCGAATCACTTCAGAATTGAACGGCTTGTCCATGTTTAATGTAATGGCGTCTCGCCTTTGCGCATACGATGTACATGAGAGGCCTCGAGATCTTCCGAAGATCGCCCAAGAGAGCCCCAAGAGGGGCCCAGAAATGGTCCGAGCCGGCCCCAAGGAGGGGCCAAGAGAGCTCCTCCAGAGCCTCCCAAGGGGGCTCCTGGAGGCGATTCTTCAGGCTCCACAGGCGCGGTGCCATGCGGCGCCGCCACCTTTCTTCTTCGATGGCTTCTGAGCCGGGCCCGAGCGGGCCCCCAAAGGCCCCCAAGCGGGCCCCAAGAAAGACCCAAGGAGACCCAACTGCTCCCAGATGGCCACAGGTTAGCCCCAGGAGGACTCCAATGGGTTTCTGAGTTTACCAGCGTGGGACTTCGCGTTCCACTGCCTGCTGACTTTGCTTCCCTTCTCCCGACAGCAGCGTCGAGCCGACTCGCAGGCGCGACGGGTGCCAGCGATGGGCCAATCTTCTCTGGACCTGCTCGCGGCGGAGGGAGTAAGCCACCAGTGGAGGCAAGCGCGGCGATAGCAGCCAAATAGCCAAGTCACAGCAGATCGGGAGAATCAGAGCGTAGTGCCAAGCACGTCGAAGCAGGAGATCACCCTCGAGGGAAGAAGCACCCACGCCTTGACGATGACCAAGGTGGATGGTGGGACGAGCTTAAGATCGACACCGACGTGTCCGCGGTCAGTCTTGGTCATGCCTCCCGTTCTCTTTCCCTCCATGCCCTTCGCAAAACGCACCGCCAGACCGTGTACGTTAGGCTGGGCAGCTCGCCAAGCGCCAGGGAGAGCGATCCGCCTCCTTTCACTCACAACGACACCCAGGCTGTCGAGGGCGCTGGCGTCCCTTGTCCTCGCCACGGGCTGCCAACGCGTACCTGCACGACTCTGTCGGCGCCAGGGCGTCGCATAATGACAAAGTTCCTGGCCCCCCTGCACAAACGATACACTGCTGAGCGATCCCTGGAGGGAGCGGCCGAAGATTCCGCACCACCCTGAACGCCTCTGGCGTGACGATGGACAGCGATGGGAGCGCCAAGGGTGTGCCGACCACGTACGCGCAGATGTTCCTGTAATCGAACATTGCCTTCCACCGAAATCTTGGGAATGAGGGCCCGCAAGAAGCGACGCGGGAACCGCGCCAAATTGTCCCCTCGTCAGGGATGGTCAACCCGCAAGGACTGACCCCTGCGGGGCGCAAATCCAAGAAACCATGTTGCGCTGCCACATTGCGTACTCCATGGCACGCGCCAGGTCGCGGCGAGAACGGCTGAGCGCAAGCTGCTGCCGCTGGTCGGCGTCGATCTGCGGACCCGTGGGGAGGCAGGGTTGTCCGAGGCGTTCGGCAGGACCCATCAGAACCAACTCCACCCAATCGCAACACTACGATGAAGTCGGGCATGTCCCCCTACAGGCCGATTTTCGACTAAAAATTAGGAATACCCAAAACTACTCTAAATATACATCTCCTTGCATCTCGCAGCGCCGAGTCCGCCGCCACTTGCCAGGGAGGCAGCAGCGGCCCATCATCCAGCCAGTCTGGCCGACGACAGGAGAGGCGTTCTCCTTGAAGAAACTGTGCGGCGCACTGGTCGCAGCCTCCCCGTCGCTCGGACGTCCATACCCTGTGTGTTTTTCGGTTTCGTGCGTGGTTTGTTTCGCAGGATGATCCGGATGATCCAGGATGCTCCTTAATAATCCCCGCTGAGGAAAAGTGCACACGTCCGAGCGATACCAAGCAGCACGATGTGCATCGTCAGTCACTGCCCCGTCCAGACGCGAGTTCCCAGAGGCACCTCTCGCGAGATTCCCTCTGGAAAGTTAGGGTCATGTTTGGAGGCACGGAACGCGTCGCAGTCCTCGAGGGAGGCACCGACTGCTCTCCGCCCTCGCTGTTGCCCCGTTTGGCCAATTGCCCCCACTCCCACCCGCACTGGCTGCTGTTGCACCTCTTCGGCCTGTTATCCCCACTATTCGCTCAGATCGGGTGATGGCGTGTTACCTCCTTCACAATGCCGGATTTGGGCCTGCGTTCGTAAGCCTCCACCTCGGCCTTACCCTTCGTTACCTTGACCCGGGTCCTGTACTGCGTTCTCATAGACGTGTCCTCCTAATTACCTGATGTACCAACGCTTATCCACACAATCACATATGTTACATTCTGGCATGAAAGATGACAGACACACTGGCAAACCGGCACAAATGGAGGCAGGCGGGGGAGTCAGCCAGCAAGCTTCGACTGGATTGGTGGACGCGCAGGACAGGCAGAAAGTCAGACACATGGACAGGCATGCGGCCACGGAGGCAGACAGGCCGACATGCTCGGATGTAGGCAGGCAGATACCGAGAGACAGGTAACATAGACATAGACAGAGAAACAGAGGGGACAGAGAAACAGGAACGCGGGGAGGGACAGAGAACATGTATAGAGAGAGGGAGAGACGGAGAGAGACGGGCAAAGGTCACGATAGGCACAACATACACGTACACCCCTCTGTGGATATATATATATACATTCACACATAGAGACGTAGATCCGTAGAGAAAAAGAAGAAGAACAAACTACTCCCTAGCCGGCCAAATACGGAATTGTGCGACGCTGTTGGGCTGCTAAGGCCCCGGCTGCTGGCCCATCAACGTCGACCCGTCCGGCTTCAGCCGGCCATGGTGTGACGTCCACGAGTAGCGGCAATCAG
Source organism: Prorocentrum cordatum (assembly GCA_963575745.1). NCBI lineage: Eukaryota > Dinophyceae > Prorocentrales > Prorocentraceae > Prorocentrum > Prorocentrum cordatum. The sequence goes on along the minus strand of CAUYUJ010012470.1, from coordinate 102,007 downwards.
TGCACCTGCCACCGAAGGGCCGTACACAGGAGAGCGGAGGTAGCAGGAGGGGGATGGAGAAGGGCGCGGAATGGCGAACAGAAGAACACCACCACTATCAGCACCTACAACACGTCATCATGACCACCACCATCGTTACTGCCATCGGTACCATTGCACCATCGCTTTATCCACAACGGCACGTCATCGAACACGCCATCGTCATCAACGTCATCATTATCACCGCCACCACCATTCGATCCGATTTTTGGGTGACGTAAAGGCATCGGTACCGCTACTCCCCGGATCTCTCATGGTCCCTAGGGTACGTTCTGACCAGGATTTCGAGCGAATCCAGCCCTGGCGACGAGGGGCCACCCAGGAGGCCCACAGAGGCGATCTCGAGGGGCGGGCAGCGGTATCGGCGCCGCTTCCTCCCCTGAAGCCTGGTCCTGCGGCAGACTGCGGCTGTGCCTTTCGGTGCACTGGTGCGACTGCCGGGGGAAGCGTCACGTGCGGCACACCTGCGAGCCCGTGGGAAGACAGGTGCCCATGGACTGTCCCGCGGCTGCAGGTTCCTCGGGTGCGCTAGCGTCCTGGTTTAAATTGACATCCCCGCCGCCCCAGCGGACGGCAACAGGGGAGTGGCATCTCTCTCCGCTGGCCTGCGGGTCTAGAAGAGAAACAAAAACACATAAACATAAACTTTTGGCGCTCCGCGCAGATTTCTTGGATCCGCGCTGGACCCCCCTCCCTGGCGCGCGGAGCGCGCCAGGGGCGGCGCCGGAGGCGCCGCCGTGGGGGCCCAGGCGCGGATCCAAGAAATCCGCGTGGAGCGCCAAAAGTTTATCTTTATGTGCTTTTTCTTCCCCGATAGGTGCCCATGGACTGTGTCGATTTTGCTCGGGCAAGCGGCACGGTTTCACGAAGATAGGCGGCGTGCCGAGGGGGCAGGCCTTCTCAGAAGGCGGCGGGGCTTCGGAGCAGGCTTAGACAGCCTCTCGGAGGGAAGGAGAACTCCTGAGCCTTCTGCAATCGCTAGTCGGATGCGGCCCTGGTCGCTCCCTGAGGGGGGGGGGACGGGGGAGAGCGACTGGGAAGGAGGAATCGGGCGCACGCTAACACGGATTGCGGAACCGTGGAGCTGGCGTGTGGGCGCCAAACTCACGGATCGGGAAATGTAACCCCCGGGAGATGAAGCCAATCCTGCCTGGTGTGGCGACGGAACGTGCCGCTTCGGCACGGAGGCGGGACCCGTCGCTTATCCGCGCGCCTTGCTCCACGATTGCGCTTCCTCGAGAAGAAGAGAAAAGGGGGAGAGCACTGTGGCACAACGGAGGGCTCCCAAGCGGCAACCACGACGTGTGTTGCGCAAAGCGAAGCGGTGGCATTCCAGCTTCGTGCTGAAGCCGTGAGGCAGCCCCGGGTCAGCTGCACGGCCATGCGAGGCAACCAACTGAACATACTTAGCGAGAGGACCTGACTCAATCTCTCAGTCAAATCGATGCCCAAACGCGGAGACGGCACGAGGTGAGAATGAGAGCGTACTGGAAGAGGGAATGTCATCACCGACGGTGAAGAGTACCGACGTATAGAAGAGGGTGTAACACATAACATATACATAAGAGACACATCAGCAGCTGCAATGTGGTCTAAGCCGCGCGCTGGAAGGTGGCGCAGACCACGCACATGTGCTGGCCTTGCGGCAGCGCTTTCTGGCCCATCCTACGCCTGTTCCCTGAGTGATGTGTTGTTGTTTCTCTTTTTCTCACTCTCTCCCTCTCTCTCTCTCTTTCCCGCTCTCTCCCTCTCTCCATATATATATATATATGTATATATGTATATATACACACATATACATATACATATGTGTAGATATGAGTTACCTGTTCTGTTCTAGTGGCATGAAGACCCCGTGAAGGTGACCACCAGAAACAGTGTTTCAAAGCGCCCAGTGCAATATGGTGACAGCGACGGCAACGACAGGAACGAGGAAGCAGACGGCGTGGAGAGAGAGGGATAGAGAGA
>CAUYUJ010012470.1:60000-95000 GCA_963575745.1 Prorocentrum cordatum | reverse complement strand
GTGGGCCTATCCTGCCCTAGGAGGAAGGCACCTGCCTCCGCCACGTCAGCCGAACACTCTAGCGGGGGGGAGATGGCGGCGGCGACGGCAGCGGCGGAGACGGCGGAGGGGAAGGAGGAAGAAGGGCACGGGCAAAAACATCCCACTTCTCAGGCTCATCATACCTCGGCCTCGAGTCTCTATCTTTTGCACAGTCGGGTGCCATTATGTGTGGTTTGTCTGGGTTCCACTGCGCCCGTAGTAGTGGCAATTGATTACGTTCCTCCGATGGTTCCCCGTCATCATCATACTCAAAGTCGAGATCATGCTACAAAAACTTGACGCAAGCATCAGCAAGACTGTTGGCTAGAGCTCTGCACATGAGTGGTGGGTACGTATTTTTGTTCTGCGATGTGCGGAATACTGCTTGCTCCGTTTTTCCCCTCAAGACTGGGTGAGGCATACGGGGATACGGACATATGCCATGAAGTTGCGCTGTGAGCTGAGCAAGCAATGTTGGCATACGTATCGCAATGATTCTAGTAGGTACCTTACCAAACGCACTGGGATCACCTTCCTGGAAACAGCACTGATCGAAATCCACTGTCGTAGAACATGGGGCAGACATGAGCGCACGAGCAGGCGGCCACATGAAGGAAATGGGAGCCTCTCTTCTCCGGACAGGCGGCGCAGGATGTTCCATACACGCAGCAGTGCCCGCCCCAAGATGCGCTCCCATGATATGAATCATTTCATACAACAGTTGGCTGCCAATACGTAGTTGTCTATGTTTTTTTTCCCGTTGCCCAAGGTACACCCCAAACGTAGTCATTAGTACGTAATGGGGGGAGGCCTCCAACCAACGTGCAGCACTCCACGTCTCACATGCCCCCCACCCCCGTGTGCACCAAACATTTATCGTCAGGATGTGTCCTACCCGCTCTTGTATGGTATCATCCCTTGTCATGTCTCTGTTGACTTCATGTACTGCTATGTCTATGATGAGCACAATGAACTCATGATCGGGGAGAACCTGCATATCTTCAATATGGACCTGCACATCCTGATCTCTTATCATACTTGAAAAAGATTGGATATGAATATAGTCCTACGTCGGATGCGCACTGGTAGTGCCTGCGCTGCGAAGTCGGTCAAGTCCTGTGGCCTGTATATGTACCAGCGACCCTGCATGGGGCCATCACTGTGCGGGGCCTGTGGGGGTCACCTGGCGGCTTATTCATGATGTACTGATTGGAGGCCTCGGAGTGCTCACGCATGGAGCCCACAATGACCTCACGGGCCAGCTGCTCGCTAAATGTGGCGAACACCCAGTTGGAGCCCCATATGAGGCCGTCAGGGGGGACATGAGGGGCGGCAGGAAAGTCGGACCTCCACCGACCCAAGCCTGCGCGTCGCTTGGGTACCACTTCAGCTGCGCCATCGGAAACCAAGTACGAACAACATCATACGGCGCCTGCGCGCCGCGCGAAAAAAGAAAAAGGCCAGACAGCACCTCGCAGAGTTGAAAGCCAAGTGATATCGCACCTTTTCGCCTTTGTGAGAACTCCGTGGCGCAAACACAGCATGTGCTGGATGCGCCCATGATGGATTCAACATAACGAAGAAAGGCAAAATGTTGTCGGACAATGTGGTGTTGAAGCCCCTTGCGCTTGAGGAGCCCCCTGGAGCACCACGGGCACTTAGCCAGACCATCCTCACCTCTATCCTCCTCCTCCTGCTCACGTAGTGGGTGGTCGGGGTGGGTGATAGGGAGTGGGGCGCCACGTGGCCGTACCAACTGAAAAACATAATCGTTCGGCATCCACAACCGTCGCCAGTCAGTGGCTCCTCGAACATGCGCTTCCAACGCCCTTCGTAGCCTTCTTCTCCAGGCAGGTGGCGATGAATGCACCCACTTCTCCCAAAACTGTAGCTCATGGCTTGGGTCAGGTAAACCCTTCATGTCGGAGCACACCGTGTTGGAGCCACGTCCTTTCTTCGCAAACCTGTCGGAGCCATGCTTGGGAGCCCACCTGACACGCAAGCGCAACCAAACCCTTGAGAGCATCTGGACCAAAGTGGACCAAACGTCCGAATACTCTGAGACGGTGAGTGCGTAACTGCGTAGCAATATCGGCCCTATGGACATTATCCAATACATGAACATCCGTGCATGTGCTGCCGTCATATATCGGAAGGCTGGCGGCAACCCTGCATTTAGACATGATGCTGGCTGAGAGCGTATGTAGCTGTGCTTCCGTCACTCCACCTCACGTCCCTGCATTACACAGCCGTGATGATGTGGCCAGTGAGTCCCAAAAAATGGAGCTTCGATTTCTGGTCCTTCCTTGCTCTTCCCATGGTGTAGTAAATGCGCCGACGAAGAAAGTGCCACGCAGCTGCAGTCGCTCGATGTATGTGAGATATTTCTGGGCCAAGAGAAGATCTCTCATGTAAGATGGTACCTAGATGAGGGTATTGTCTTGTAGCGTTTAATTGCACATGGCCGAGTGTTTCAATGTCCAGAAGGATAATTCCCTGCTGCGCATTCCATAGCTGCATCCTGGCTTTGTCCGATGCCTTCCCCCTGAGTTGAAGGAGACAGTCCGACGTTCCTTTCCTCATGTTAATGCGCATGACGTGCAAAGTGAACGCATCGGTCACTATGCTGCTGATGTTGGCCGCCTGCTGGAGCACATGCTCCGCCCTACCAATGATGACGAACGCTCCGTCGCCGAAGAAATTGATATACAGCGCTGTATTTGTTTGGTTGGCTCCCCCGTCCAGCAACTGTGAAATCGAAACCACAACTCTGGTGGGGACCTGGAGCTCCACCCCTTTCGCCACGATGTCTGCAACTGCGTTGTTGACGCATTCAGCCATAACACAATTACAAATGACGTATCCTAGTTGCTGTCCTGGGATAGATCCCAGTATGGGGAAGGCTAGTTGTGTGGCCCCCGCGTAATAAAACCAAGCATTATGATATGATGTGGCTGTTAGTGCGCGTACGTGCTGTGAAACCCCAGCTCGCTCCAACGCCCCATCCTGCCCCTGCAAGTTATCCATGATGTTATGCATGGCAGCTGGGGGAAGATTAGCTGCCTGCAATACTTGCGCCAGCTCATCGTACGTGAGACTTGTTGCCATGAGCAATTGCCGGATGGCTTTGTAGAACGCCTGCACAGCGTCCACCATGATAAATACTGCTGATTGCTGCTTGCCTGAAGCTATGTTCTGGAAGCTGCGCAGGGCCAAGGTTGCAAGATCCACATCCCGTCCAGAGATGCCCCCATATTGTGTCTCTGGCTGCGTGTGGCAAAGCCAGTACAATAGGCGTACGGAGCAACGTACGATATCTTTTGCCTAGGTGCGGTGATACCATAACTGAACATGCATGGGCTGGAATAGCTAGGTCAGCCGTTCCGTTCCAGATGTCCCAGTAACATCCTCCCCTCCATTGGCTAGGCTCCTCCAGTCTAACACACGCCTGAAAGGGGGGGGAGGAGAGGGAGGAGGAGGAGGAGGAGGAGGAGGAGGAGGAGGAGGAGGACCAGTGTAAACCCAGGGTCACCAACGATGTTGGAATAAACCCTCCCCCCAAGCTCCCTTTGCATAGGCCCCTACAAAGGCTCATTTCCACAGAGGGTCCTGCCTCGCTGGAAGACAATAATTGGAAGACCCTGTAGCATGCCAAAACATTGCTCTCGGGATTCCAACGCCACGAATAAACCTGACTGTTGCGTCTTGACGATCCTGAATCGTGCCAGACATTCCTGAGACTTCAGCATTGCGAATCATCGTAACCGTTGCGCCCTCATAGTCGCGAATCCTTCCAAAACACCTTTTCTGGCACGTCGGTCATGGGAACCCGTGAAACCTTTGCAATTTGAAAGCGCGGGTGTGCGCGGCGCTAGGGCGAGAACCACATGTTGAAAACGACCCGCCCTCAATCCGTGAAACTCTTGCAAATGTTTAAAACGAATGTGCGCGGCGCTAGGGCGAGAACCACATTTTGAAAACGACCCGCCCTCAATCCGTGAAACTCTTGCAAATGTTTAAAACACATGTGCGCGGCGCTAAAGCGAGAGCAACATTTTGAAAACGACCCGCCCTCAATCCGAGAAACCCTTGCACATGTTTAAAACGAATGCGCGCGGCGCTGAGGCGAAAACCACATTGTGAAAACCACAAGATGTGCAACATGCTACGGCCCTACGATTCCCCCTCATCATCAGAATCTGCATCGTACTCGTGATCTCCCGGCCACATCCCAAGCCAACGTCACCGCAACAAACAACAGCCCAGAAACGGCGAACCTATCAATCGCACGTAGAACCTTTCCAGGAACATCCATGACACGTGTTACATCTTGCGGTCTGGTGGGGCTCGAACTTCTCCAACAATCACTGATGCCAGCTATTCAGCAGCTCGGTATGTAACCGTTTACGCGTTTCTGAAATCTTTGGGTATGAAATGTCGCATGCCACGTCCGTCCTCTTCCGCCTCCCCCTGATTATCATGTTTCGCATCCTTCTACTCGGCCCCTGGGCGGCCTCACATAGCAGCTCGCCAAAGACCAAGGCGCCACATGTTACGACCTTCCAGGCGTTGCTCCAACTCTCGCCACGCAGCGAACAGTTGACGGCGATCGAGAGGTAAACGTTTACGGCTACGAGAAATCCTTGCACCAAGAGACATCGCATGGTACCGCCTTCCTCTTCCACCTCCTCCTCCTCCTCATGTCCCTCGGGGCCTCGGGATAACAAGTGTCAAATGTTACGTCCTGGTGTTCCTCCTCCTCTCCCTCATCAGAATCATTGGCGTGCTCGGCCCCACCCCGAAACAAGCCCAACGCGGCCGACACGCCACGTGTTCGTAAGGCCTCCCGATGCGTTGCTCCAACCGTCGCCACACAGAGGACAGGACGGGAGGAGTGAAGAGACACGGCGACCAGGTGGGGCAGGAGGAACGTGGAGCCAACGGACCCCCAGGACTGTGCCCAACCGTTGCCGAGGGGGCACACCCAAACGGCGCGGAAGAGCGTGCCACGTGACACGGCTCCCCCACGCCTGGGGGCACGAGGTGCCACACCTCACAGCCCCGTCCGCGCCCCTCGAAGTATCGCCACCGGGAGTGCTGAGCTGACATGGTGGCGGAAACCTGCCGCAGGCAGCTGGGTAACCAGCAGGAAGAAATGCAGCAATGCCCAGAGGCGCATTAAGGCGGATACGTCCGCGTGTTCCCATTCAGCCGCCAGTGCTTGAAACGAAAGGCTGTGAACCACAATGGCTTCGTCCAGACTTGTACCAACACAACTACGGATTCTTCTGCGGGTGTCTGTTCTGGCGAACGGTATCCTGGCACAATGAACTGATATGCTGGCATGATCGCCATGATGTTCGAGCCGCTTGCCCACGTGAGGCTGGGTCACCAGCAACCCCTACTAAACCGCTGAATTGAAAAATGATAAACTCGGAACTGGCTGTACCTATGGGACTGGCAGCGGAGCAGGTACGCACAGCTCGTTGAAGCAGCGGACAGACGTGGCCATACGGTCAGAGAAGATTGGCACGCGCTGAGCCACGAGCTCACCACAAACGGCCATACTCGAGGGAGCAGGCGCAGACGGAGCTTCGCCACTCTGGATAACCAGCTGAAACAACACGGACGACCCCCTGGCAGCATCGAGCGAGGTCTCGTCGCGGGCGCTTAACAGCTGGAGGCTCAACTGTTTACGAACCCCATCCAAAGCAGGACAGGACAGGACAGGACAGGCGCCGATGTTCGCCCCTGGGGGGGGGCTTCTAAAGCCCTCTGAGGCATACAACTAAAGGGAGCATGGCCGATGCTCGAACGTAAAACTCGTACGTATGCCAGGTCTCTGGCTCGACGCTACCTTGTCATACAAATAACTGAGAGTGCGGGGAAGAGGGGAAGAGGCAAGCAGAGAGAGAGAGAGAGAGAGAGAGAGCGAGAGATACTGGATAAAGAGGCGACAAGTGAGAGAGGGATAGAGAGAAACAACAAAACACAAGAGAGAGAGAGAGAGTGCATGCGTGTGGCACATACAGAGCGAGAGACAGGGAGAGAGAGAGAGAGAGAGAGAAAAAAAAAATCAAACATCTAACATGTAGCGACACCTATGTATATATATATATATATATAGAGAGAGAGAGAGAGAGAACGCGTGTGAGCTATAGAGAGAGAGAGAGGAAACACACGGAATAATACCCAGTTAGAGGGAGAGAGAGAGAGAGAGAAAGAGAAATATATAGAGAGACCGAGCACGCTCTGGCAAGCGTGGTGAGGAAACGCGTGGCATGCTTACCAACAACACCACGGGGAGGGAGGTCATGGAGAAACCGGGAGCGGAATGAGGACGAGAGAGGGGGAGGAGAAACGGGAGATTGGTACCGCGGTCCTCCTCGAACTGGGACAGCTTGTCCATGGAAAAGAGGCCGTACTCTGGCTGCAGCGTGCGCTTCCACCTGCGAGGCCGCACGAGCCTCTGCAGCGAGGCGGGGACATAACCAGATCCCCCGCCTGGAGATCGACCGCTCTATGACCCAGGCGGGGGGTGGTCATGTATTCATTTGGGGACCAGGGGGCTGGAACATATCAATACCCACTGCATGCCGAGGTCCCCGACTATCGATCTTCCGAGGGATGGTTATGAATAACCCCTCGCCTCGGATCTGTGTTTCCGTGCCTCAGAGGCGGAGGAGGAGCAGGAGGAGAGTAAGAAGGGTAAGGATGGAAGAGGGGGATAGCAGGAGGGAGGAGGAATGTTTCGGGGGAAGGAGGAACGGGAGGCGGGGGGGGGAAAGGGGAAGAGGAAGAGACAGGGTCAGGAGAAGGAGGATCAACGGTCAGGTCAACCCAGCACAAGAAAGCCTCAAGCCGAGTTTGCCCACATAACAAGAGGCGGTGTGGACGCATGTCCCCTCCCCCGACGCCCGCCATACAGATATCTTCCCCAGACGCTCCGACGCTGTGGCAGGAGGGCACTGAGGCGAGGAGGAGGATGAGGGGGAGCGGGGAGGAGTATCAGGAGGATCAGAGATGGGGAGTGGATGAAGAAGGAGGAGGAGGAGGAAAGAAAGGAGGGAAAGGGGAAGGAGGAGGCGGAGGGGTAGGAGGAAGAGGCGAAAGGCACGAGCGTCTGCTCCTGCTGCTCCTCCTCCTCCTCCTCCTCCTCCTCCTCCTCCTCGTCCTCCTCATCCTCTTCCCCCCTGACCCTCGCGCTGCCATCCCCCTCTCCTCCTGCCGCATGCCCCCCCTCCTCATCATTAAGCTTCTCAACCTTATCCTCCTCACCATCCTCGTCGGCATCATTCTCCTCCTCCTCCTCACCATCATCATAACCACCATCACCACCATCACCAACATCACCACCATCACCACTATCACCATCACCATCAGCATCATCATCATCACTATCACCATCACGATCACCATCACCATCATCATCACCACCGTCATCATTATCATCATCATATCATCATCATTATCAGCATCATCACACATATTACCATTATCATTGTCAGCATCATCATCGACATCCTCGTCATCACCATCACCATAATCATGACCATCACCATCGTCATCCTCACCGTCACCCTCATATTCATCACCATCACAATCACCATGATAGTACCAATCATCATCACCAACATTATCAACATCACCATCACCAGCAACATCACCGTCACCATCATCAGCATCATCACCATCGTCATCAAGATCGAACTTATTTCCCTATGCAACTCCTCCTGCAAGGGCTTTGGCCCGCAGCCGGGGGGGCCACTTTCCCTCGTCCTCCAGCAGCGTGTCCTGTGCGAGGGCCCCACAACGCGCGCGGCTCCCCTCTCTGCTGCAGGTCTCTGCTCTGGCACGCAGTCCCCGCGCCGACGTGGGAGGATGGAAGCAGAGGAGTGAAAGAAGGAAGGTGAAGAGGAGGATAAGGAGGAGGAGGAGGAGGAGGAGGAGGACAGGAGGAGAAAGAGGAGGAGGAGGAGGAGGAGGAGGAGGAGGAATAGTCATACACATATACACATTGTCATTCAAAATGCATATACACATGCACATACATCTTTAGCTACAGACAGGGACAGTGAGGGAGCAAGAGGGAATGAGGGCCTCGCTCCAGCCAGGGACAAGAGTAGCTCGAAGCTCGAGGCCGGCGGACGAAGCGCGGGAGGAGGGTGGCCAGGGGTGCTCAGGGCTCGGAGGGTCCGGGGCCCTTCGCCGCAAAGGCCCCTCCACAGCACAGGCTGAAGCTCCGGGTAGCCCCGGAGCGCATGGTTCAACGAAGCTCGGCGTCCGCAGCGGGCGCCCTATCGCGGCGGAAGGTCTGACAATGCACAATCGGGGGGCCCCAGGAACTCCCCGGGCTGATCCCCGCGGAAAGGGCGGCGCCGGGTCGCGCAGGGGCCAGGCGCGCTGAATCACATCGGCGCCAGCAGCGGGCGGCAGCCTTGACCTTCCAGCGCTGTTTTGCGCACGACTCGCTGCTTTCGGTGGGCTTTTGCTCTGGTTCTCCAACCGAAGGAAGCCCTTCACTGCTTGCCGCGCTTGCGGGGGGTTGCGGCTTCATTACGGCTGTCAAGTCCCAAGTGGGGGCGTGGATGGGGAGGGGAAGGGAGCGGAACAAAAAGGAAGAGGAAGAGGAGGAGGACGAGGAGGAGGAGAACGCAGAGGAGGAGGAGGAAAGCTAGGAGGAGGAGGAAAACTAGGAGGAGGAGGAAGAGGAGGAGGACGAGACGGAGGAGGAGGAGGAGGAGGAGGAGGAGGAGAAGGAGGAGGAGGAGAAGGAGGAGGAGGAGGAAGTGGAGCGCACGTCCCTCTGCGGGGCCGGTGCGTTACCTGGGCGCCGACGCGCCGCCGTGCATGCACGGGCCCAGCCTCCGCGCGGCGCAGGATGCCTTCAAGAGGTTGAGGTTGTGCTCGTAGCAGCTGGAAGTGATGCGGTAGGTGCACATCGGAAGCCGGGCAAGGGCTGCTGAATCCGTGGCTGCTAAAATCAACCTCCGGGAAGTTGTCTTCGTCCTTCTGGGAAGAAGCCCGTTGACTGTTTCGCGTGCCGCGCCTCATTCCGGGAAGTTGTTTTTTCCTTCCGGGAGGGCCGTTTTAGCAGCCACGGTTTTAGCAGCCCTCGCCCAGCTTCCGAGCACAGGTGCACACAAATGGGGCGCAACACGTCGACGGAACTGCTCCGAACCGCGGCGCAGTCGTACTGCAGGTGGCCGCTTTTCATGCAGTATGCCCGGAGCATCACGGCAGGACGAATGACCGCGTTGAGGCTGTTGCGTTCATCCGATACGCTGTAGTCGCGTGCTCCCAAGCCCATGCGCGTCAGCAGGTCGGGCACCAGGATGCCACGAGACAACGCGACGTGGTGCCAAGCTCGGCTGCAAATCATGTAGTGGGCCTGGTCGTCGGCTTTTGCGGGGCAATGGAAGACGCAAAGGTGCCTCAACGGCTATACATACATTCTGAATGCAGTTGGCCACCCTCCCGCGCACATCGCCAGAGTCGCGATGGAGGCATTTTGGCGATCGTGGATCGAGCTTTGACCCATTTGCGTTGGATCGTGAGCGGCAGCTGGAGCATGGACGCGAGGCCGTTGTACTCCTCGTCGTCCCACCGTCGGGTGGATTCTTTCGAAACAGCGGTGCCGCTGTCGTCGTTGACCTCGTCAAGGCGTCGGATCAGCTGTCGTCGGGCATAGGGCATAGTGCTCAACTTCGCGCCTTCCAGAAATTGGCGAACGTCTGTTGGCATGCGCAGTTGTTGAAACAACTGGGCCCGTTGCTGCCTGGCGCTGTCACTGCCATGCCAAGCGTCTCGACGCACTCTGCGAGCCAAGTCTCTGAAGAAGAAATCGCCACCACCGTTGTACAATATTATGCATGCTGGTCGTTTGAGAATTCGAGAATGTACGCTTCGCACCATTCCTTCCCGTCGCAGCGTCGGTCCATCGTCGTTCAGGTACGCGTCGGGGATCCAGTCGCCGGCCCAGTGGGCAAGCACCTCCTCCGTAGTACGAAGCTGTTGGGACGCGCGACGGGAGTCGTCGGTGGCGTGGTCGAGCGTGGGAGCGTCCGGAGCCTGAAGTAAGAGGTCGGGCAGAACAAATGGTGCGGCCACCCGTCGGGCACCATGCTTGGAGGCGTTTCAAGATGGTGGAGCCGAAAATGTCGGAGTAGAGGCTGCGCTGGTGTTCGGACATGGATGCGGCCTGTGGCGTTTTCGGCCTCTGCTGGAGTTGTTGTTCGCACGTCGTGGGCGGCGATCTTTATTATCGATTCTGCGGTCGTTGGTCCAGGCTGTTCTGCCCAGTTGTCCCCAAGCTGCTGCCTTGGCCTGCGCACTGGCTTTGCGGTGGACGATTGAGAGTCGTCGGGCTGCGTGCGCCTCGGTCGTTTCCCCAAGGTCGGCGGACGTGTCTGTAGAGGGAGCCCTTGTCCATGGGATAGGACGTGCCGTCGATTGCGCCTGGAAGCGCTGGCTGGGTCGGCCCAGCAGTCGGCATACCACTGCCAATTGACGACCTTGACTACGAGCAGGTCTGCTTCAGCAGCCTGGTGAAGGAGGAGGAGGGGCGACCGACGAGCTGAGGGAGGCGCTCATCTCTTGTCATCAGCGCATGCGCGGCCCCGCCCGCCGACGAGGCACGGTGGGAGCCTCAGGTCACGACGAAAGGCGGCGACGGCCGCTGCGTTCTTGCTGAAGGAGTCCGTTTGGAAGAAGGACGCCCTGATCTCGTTGGCGGAGTTCGGGTGGTCCTCATCGTCGGGGTGGAGCCCCGTGTAGTGGCAAAGGAGGAGGAGGAAAAGGGTAAGGAGGAAGCAGACCCCAAGTGAGGGCACGGCTAATCTCCGCCGGGGCCCGACTGGGGGCAAGATGCGCCCTCGTCGCGGCACCCGCCTGGTCGCCCAGGGCCAGAAGAGGGCACAGATGGGGGGGGTAATCCTTGGTCGAGGCGGCCACCCAGAGGTGCCCGATGCAGCCACGGTCGAGCATGGTGGCGCCTAGCTGCGACTGGAGCAGTTGAACGTTCCGCTCCGTCGCGAAGACAACAGAGCGCGGCGAATCCAGAGCACTGCCAGTCTTCGAGAAGTATGTGAAAGTCCCCTGCCACCGTCCATCCGTCCCCTCTCCCCACCTGAGCCCCGGGACTGGCACCACAGCGGATCCGCGGGCGATGCCCTACCGAAAGAGGGCCAGTGGCACCGACGGTGATACCAGCAGAAGAGTGGCAGGGAGAAGATTCCGTCGAATCGGATCCGATCATCTAGGCCATCTCACTTTGCGCATCGCGCCCCGCGATGCGCGCCCCGCGGATCTCCCCGAGAAAGGGCAGCTGCCCGGCCCAGGCCGCGACGCGCGAAGCGCGGTGGGCCTCGCGCCCCCGCGGGCGACCTGGGCTCAGAAGGGGGCGCCCCCCGGATCACGGGGCCCCCGGTCGAGCACCGGAGCCTCCCGGGCGCCCCTCCGACCCCCCGCCCCCCGAACGGGCAGGGCGGCTCGAGGATGCTGCCGAGGCTGCTCCTCAGAGCACTGGCCTCCCACCCAGTAGCCTCCGTCGGGGGCCCCAGGCGGCGCTGTGGTTGAGGACGGACATGAGATTCCCCCCAGCCATTTCTTTTGTTGTTCTCCCTGGCCCTGGCCGGCGCTCAAGAAGAGCGTGCGCCAGCCCCGCGCTCCGTCGCGTTTCGGCGGCCGCCCCCTTCAGGGGGCGTGCCGGCAGCCGCCGGCCGCAGCGGACCCCGGCCTGGCCCACCCTCGGCGTCCTTCTTACAGTCTGACTTCATCGGACAGGACACGCGAGAGGACAAAAGACCCGCCTGGGGGCCACATCGCCATAGGAATGCAGGAGGCACGGGCCGCGAGACACAGGACACAGAGGTACCCTCGAGTTGGCAGGGTCGACCTGCTAATCCGGGCCGACCGTAAGCCGCCGCCGACCATTCCCTCGGCAGGGCGACCGCGCACGGCGCCGCTCGCGGCGTGGCCAGACACGACGGGCGGAGGCCCGCCGGACTGCAGGGGAGCCGCCGGGGTGCCTGGCAGAGGGGCGGCGTGGGCGGCAGCTGAGGTCTCACTGGTGCGGAGGGGAGGGGGCGGAGGTCGAGGAGAGCCGCCCAGTATGCCCACGTGCGTGTGCATGGCTGCGTGCATGAGAGATGTGCGTGTGCACGTGCACCCATCACCTGCACGTGTGGGTATACATAGTGGCGCAACACGCGTGATCATAGCAATCCAGTCCATGCACATATATTGAAACCACGTGCGCGCTTCGCGCGTTTGTCTGCTAGACAGGCATGGCGGGGCGCAAGACTCGTGGTGAAACAATGGGGGAGGGAGAAATTGAAACATAATCTCGGGAACCAAAGAATCCAACCACCAACCGGAATTGGGCCGAGACTTTGGCCAGGTCCATACACAACATCCGGGAAGACTCGTTCAATGCAAGCACTGATTGGGGGAGAAGCTCTCAACCTGCCGTTGTTGCAGGTACTGCTCCCGTTGTGTGAACCACATTGGAGATTGCGCGCATGCCTGGCGCACGTATTTCTCTGCCTCGTCCTAGTTATCTTGCCTTGTGTAATCCCCGTCGACATCACTCTCCCCAAAGCCACTTGGCACATTACATTGACCTCAGAATGGGTGATTGATTGATGTGCACACTACGCGGCCCCCGTTGTGTTGTTCACATCCTCGACTCATAGAGCTCCTCTTATTGTATTGGTGTAGGCGCCACTCGCTCGTGGTCCGTCCTATGCAATGCTATGTCACGCTATGACTTGCTTTCCCCCACCATGACCATTCCGTATGCCTCCGCCTCCACGTCATCCTCCAATCCTCGGCCTCCTCCGCTTCCTCCTTTTTTCGTTCTTGATTTTGCTCATCCTTTCGGACCCCCCCGTCCCCTCCTCCTGAACCGTACTAATCGTCATCACTCCTCGCTCCTCTTCTTACTCCATCCTCCTGACTTCTCCTCCTCCTCTTCCTCCTCGCCTCTCCTATTCCTCCTCATCATGATAATCACCCTCCCTATTTGACCTCTCTTCCTCCTCAACATCCTCCTTGCCTACGTTTTCTTCTCGTCCCAATGGGGCCCTTGGGGGACCATACAAGCCCCCTCCCACATCTGTTGCCCATTCTCTTCAAAGCGAAAGTAGAGGATGAGGCTTACACGAACGTCCTGCCCTCTGCCGCCATTCTGTAAAAAAAGTCCATCCCGGGCCAAAGGAGGAGGAAAGAGAGTGAGGAGGCAAAATCACGATCGCCGATCGCCGGCCGCGATCCCAATCCGGTGGCGACGGTGGAGCCGACTGGATAGCCTATCCAGGTGCTCAGGCACGGCATGCACTAGCCTATCCCCAAAGGAGGAGGACCCAAGAAGGAGGAGGGGAAAGGAGGAGGAAGGAGAGCCAAGGGAAACGTTCCGACCGCCACTGCAGAGAAAGAACGCTCGCGGCAGCGAGGGAACACATCGGGGCACCAACTTAAATCAGAAAGTGGCCGCACGAACGGATGCGCAGGCCTGCGCGATCAAGACAGAAAGCATGTTCCAGACCGAAACACGATAGCGACGCCAATATACAGATCCACCATCATTGCAAGCTTCCTCGCTCCCTTGAGCTACGCGACGGCGTCCTTCACCACCCGAGCCTTCTCTTTCAAGTTCTTCAGGAAGCCAGAGTCTTCGCTTAAGACCTGCAGGTGGGCGTTAGGAGAGCATGAAGGAGGAGGAGGAGCAGAATGACGAGCACGGCGAGAAGCTGCAGCAGCAGAAACAGGATCAGCTGCAGTTGAAGGAGTTGGGGAGCGGCGGCAGCATCGTCGGCGAGCGGAGTAGGGCGGGAGTGACAAGACGTGCCAGAAGTGGACACCGATTGGGCGGGGGAGGATTGGCAAGCCTGACAGATGCGCAGCAATCAAAGAGTTGGAGAAAGCAATGACGAACCGCAAAAGGCAGCAGCAAGAACAGTCAAACTAGACGAATGCAGCGAGGACGAGGAGGACGACGACGAGGACCAGCAGCAGCAGGAGGTGGAGGACGAAAGGGAGGAGCGAGAGAGAAAATCGCTGCAAAATGCAGCCCAAACCCGAATCGTCTTGCCGAAAAGAAAACGCTCCCGCTGAGTTCAGCTTCCGCGAGGTCCATATTGCAAACGGTCGGCCACATGTTTTGATGTGCCACCCTCTGACGCGCCTCAGAGCGCGCTCAGGCAACGAAGTGTCCGCTCCCGAAGCACGGAGATCCATCGAGAACGCCAAAGGTGCCCTATCATGGAGGAGAGATGTAGCCAGCTTAGATGGCCCTAGAAATGATAAAGCCTTTTCTTTGCCGTTTCCGTTCTTCCATTTCTTGTAGGAGCCTCCTGGATGGGGTCGGAGGAGATGGGGTCGGAGGATCGCGCCGCATCGCCGACACATCGGCGATGCATCGGCGATGCATCGGTGATGCACCGGCGATGCATCGGCGACGTCGGCGATGCCTCGGCGACGTCAGCGTGGAGAATATCGATCTGCGCATCGAGCCGCATCGGCGATGCATCGGCGATGCGGCGCGATTCTACGACCCCACCTCCTCCGACCCCATCTGGGAGGCACAGAACAGGGTACCCTTCTGATCCCGCTAGGCGCCTGAGCCCGTCAGGCCGCATAACAGACTCAAGATCGAGCCCACTCGGCGGCCGAACGGGGTCAACCGCCAAACGGGCTCAGAAGGAAGCCCTGGGGATCAGGCGCCTTTCTGTTCCCAGTGCCGTCGCCGTTTCTTTGCCAGCTCCAGTTCCAGCCTCAATCCTCCCCGAGCGTCTTGTGCGCCTTTCCCAGCCGCCGTTTCTTTACCGCTTCCACTTTCAAGAGACACCTCTTCGGAAACGGTGCTGGAGAAGTGGCCCTGCCGCTTCCGCGGCCAGCTGAGGTACACCTACCGCCAGCTGGCTATGTCCTCCCATGGAGGAGCGGAGTAGGCAACGCCTGTGCGCCAAGGGAGGGCCTGGTCTTCCCATGGAGAAATTCAGCAACCGTTCGGGCCGCGAGGGCCCCCTTCCGAGAGAGAGAGAGGGGTACGAGAGAGAGAGGGAGAGAGACAGGGAGAGCGAGAGGGAAGGAGGGCTGCAGGGAGAGAGAGAAAGCGACATAGAGAGAGAGAGAGGAAGTCTTACGGCAGTGAGGGGGAGGATGCGAGAGGAACTGTTATACTACATACATATCGTTATATCTGTATATGTGCATATGTGACAGTGCACATGTGTATATGTATATGTGATATGTGTATATATGTGTGTGTATGTATATGAGTAGATCGAAGGAGAGAGAGAGAGAGAGAGAGAGAGCGAGAGAACAACAAAGTTAAAAAGGCAGACACCGAGAGAGAGAGAGAGAGAGAGAGAAACAGAGAGAGAGAGAGACATAGAGACAACGAGAAAGAGAGATAGAGAGAGAGAAAGGGAGAGAAGTGTTGCAACCTGCGCTGCGGGCGCGGCTGGCCTCCAGCCGGACCGAACAGTACATGGGCGGGCCTCCGTCCACCGTGACCTCACGCGCCCGCGGAAGTGGGGGGCGAACGCAGAAGGCCGAGGAGGCACCTCGCGGCCAGCGCTCGGCCCCGCCCGCGAGCCCCGCGGGAGCGCCAGGGGCCGAGGGCGCCGCTCTCCGGCGGAGACCCGTGCGGCGGGTGATGCTGGGCCCTCCAGGGCGTGCCGCCGACGGGGGCGAGGCCGACCACGGCTGGGGGAGATGTGCTCCTTTCGGCGGCGACCCTTGGAGGGAAGTGGGAAGGGGCGGGGCCTCCTCAGAAGGCTCGGGAGGCTCTGGCCTTCTGAGAGGTTTCCGAAACCTGTCCCGAAGGCGCGGGACACCTGTCAGGAGGCGGGAGGGCTGCTGAGAGGCCCCGCCACCCTCTGAGAAGGCCCGTTCCTTGTCGCTTCCCCCCTGCGACGCGCCGCCGATCCTCACCCCCTCTGGGGGAAGCCATCGTGTCGACGACTCCTCGAAAGGGGCGCCGAACGGGGGCGTCGGGACCACAGCTCCCCCAACTGTGGCTGATCTGCACGGACGAGGCCAGCCGCAGGAACGGGAACCAAAATCGGCACTGGGGGCTAGCGGCATGCACCTGCTGTGGATCTTGAGCATATTCCCAGGAGTTTCTCGAGCCCGCCGCGGCGCGTGCTTCGCAGGGCGCAGGCCCTCCTGAGCGAAACAGAACACGCGCAGACGGACGGCGATGAGGCGTGCTCGGGGACCCTAGAAGTAAACCCATCTGGCCCGGCTCTCCAAAATCCTCGCAGGGCCCTGGAGATCCTTGCAACGGCTCAACATGGCCCCCAAGCCGTCGAAGATGGGGAACTCGTGTGAGAGCAAACCAAGACCGGGACACATCGGACCAGGACAGATTCGGGGATCTCTGAGATGCGGCGGACCTGGAGGACGTGTCGAGCGCAGCGGCCTCCCAGGGTGCTAAAGGAACATCCGAAGGCGCTCTGGAACGCTCTGGAACAACCTATCCCCACACGATCTCGGTTTGCACGCGGCGCTCGCGCGCGCTCCCTCGTGAGTGCGGGCGTTGGAGCCGCAGCGCTCTTGAGCCAAACCCGCGCGGTGAAGCCAGCCACAAAGGCGCGGCGTGAGCGTGGGCTCACCCAGCCATCAACGCAGGGCGGTGTCGCGACGGGGCCCAGCCGCCAAGACGTGCGCCTCCGGGCGGCGTCGGCACAGCGAGGTGGGGCGAAACATGCCAAACGCGGTGCACCGACTGCTGACATCGGCAGGCCCCACTCTTCTGGATAATCCCGTTGTTCCTCCTCCTCCTCCTCCTCCTCCCCCTCCTCCTCCTCCTCTTCCTCCTCCTCCCCCTCCTCCTCCTCCTCCTCCTCCCCCTCCTCCTCCTCCTCCTCCT
Source organism: Prorocentrum cordatum (assembly GCA_963575745.1). NCBI lineage: Eukaryota > Dinophyceae > Prorocentrales > Prorocentraceae > Prorocentrum > Prorocentrum cordatum. The sequence continues at coordinate 78,100 of CAUYUJ010012470.1, read as the reverse complement.
CCTCCTCCTCCTCCTCCTCGTCCTCCTCTTATTCCTTTACTTCCTCCTTCTCCTCCTGCTTCCCCTCTCCCCCCGATTACCGCCTGTTCCTCCCTGCCTTCTCACCCTCCTCCTCCACCCGAACTTATCCCAGAAAAGCATCCTAACAGCGATGTGTGGGAGCATATCTGGAAGCATTCCCATTCAGATTCAGATGAGAATCCAGTTGTAGAATTCTGCTGTTCTCGCAGTCGTAGTCGCATTCGCGATGACAGTCGCAGTGGCAACGGCAGTCGCAGTCACAGCCTCAGCCTCAGCCTGCCTCAGCCTCAGCCTCAGCCTGCCTCAGCCTCAGCCTGCCTCAGCCTCAGCCTCAGCCTGCCTCAGCCTCAGCCTCAGTCTGCCTTCAGCCTCGGCCTCAGCCTCAGCCTGCCTCAGCCTCAGCCTGCATCAGCCTCAGCCTCAGCCTCAGCCTGCCTCAGCCTCAGCCTCAGCCTCCTCAGCCTCAGCCTCAGTCTGCCTTCAGCCTCGGCCTCAGCCTCAGCCTGCCTCAGCCTCAGCCTCAGCCTCCTCAGCCTCAGCCTCCTCAGCCTGCCTCAGCCTCAGCCTCAGCCTCAGCCTCAGCCTCAGCCTCAGCCTCAGCCTCAGCCTCAGCCTGCCTCAGCCTCAGCCTCAGCCTGCTTCAGCCTCAGCCTCAGTCTGCCTTCAGCCTCGGCCTCAGCCTCAGCCTGCCTCAGCCTCAGCCTGCATCAGCCTCAGCCTCAGCCTCAGCCTGCCTCAGCCTCAGCCTGCCTCAGCCTCAGCCTCAGCCCTCAGCCTCAGCCTCAGCCTCAGCCTCAGCCTCAGCCTGCCTCAGCCTCAGCCTCAGCCTCAGCCTCAGCCTCAGCCTTCAGCCTCCTCAGTCTGCCTCAGCCTCGGCCTCAGCCTCCGCCTGCCTCAGCCTCAGCCTGCATCAGCCTCAGCCTCAGCCTCAGCCTGCCTCAGCATCAGCCTGCCTCAGCCTCAGCCTCAGCCTGCCTCAGCCTCAGCCTCAGCCTGCTTCAGCCTCAGCCTCAGTCTGCCTTCAGCCTCGGCATCAGCCTGAGGCTGCCTCAGCCTCAGCCTGCATCAGCCTCAGCCTCAGCCTCAGCCTCAGCCTCAGCATCAGCCTGCCTCAGCCTCAGCCTCAGCCTGCCTCAGCCTCAGCGTCAGCCTGCTTCAGCCTCAGCCTCAATCTGCCTTCAGCCTCGGCCTCAGCCTCAGCCTGCATCAGCCTCAGCCTCAGCCTCAGCCTGCCTCAGCATCAGCCTGCCTCAGCCTCAGCCTCAGCCTGCCTCAGCCTCAGCCTCAGCCTACTTCAGCCTCAGCCTCAGTCTGCCTTCAGCCTCGGCCTCAGCCTCAGCCTGCCTCAGCCTCAGCCTGCATCGGCCTCAGCCTCAGCCTCAGTCTGCCTCAGCATCAGCCTGCCTCAGCCTCAGCCTCAGCCTTCCTCAGCCTCAGCCTCAGCCTCAGCCTGCTTCAGCCTCAGCCTCAGCCTTCAGCCTGGGCCTCAGCCTCAGCTGCATCAGCCTCAGCCACAGCCTCAGCCTGCCTCAGCCTCAGCCTGCCTCAGCCTCAGCCTCAGCCTGCCTCAGCCTCAGCCTCAGCCTGCTTCAGCCTCAGCCCCTGTCTGCCTTCAGCCTCAGCCTCAGCCTCAGCCTGCCGCAGCATTAGCATGCCTCAGCCTCAGCATCAGCCTGCCTCAGTATTCAAAATGTGGCCCGGGAGTGGAGTTCCGGGAACTCGAAGAACACGAAGTGGCCTACAGTTGGCTCTGGGCTTGAAAATCATACCCAGGAATGGAGTTCTGGGAACTCGAAGACCACGAAGTGGCGTACAATTGGCTCCGGGCATTCGAAACCATGCCCAAGAATGGAGTTCTGGGAACTCGAAGACCACGAAGTGGCCTACAGTTGGCTCCGGGCAGTCAAAATAGTTCCCAGAAGTGGAGTTCTGGGATCCCGAAGACCACGAAACGGCCTACAGTTGGCTCCGGGCATTCAGACTCATGCCCAGGAATGGAGTTCTGGGAACTCGAAGACCACGAAGTGCGTTACACCTAGCTAAAAAAAATGCCCCGGTTTTCCGCGGCACCCGTCCGGCATCTGCCCAACCCCCCCTGGGGAGTCATGATGCTTTCTTTTGACCCCACTAGAAACCGATCAGTCTTCGCTGTTAGGTAAATACAAGTAGTAGGAGCCTTTTGCTGGGAAGGCAAATAGCACTTGAGCCAAATGGCGACAGGGACGCGTGGCAATGCATATCACCCAGTCGAGTGGCCATGTTCCAACACCACCCCACGGCCGCGCTGGTAGAACGAAACGAAGCGTAAAGAACTCAGACCAAATGAAATGGATATGGCAAACCAACATGATTCACATAGGCATGTGAAAAATACGACCGTACACATTTACTACTGCGATGGCAGGAGCTGTGGGACGCCCCGTGGCGAATCTAGATGCGTGAGGTACTTGAATGTGTACCTGGTGCAGGTAGAGGGCGACGATGCTTTTGGTATAAACTCGCAAAAGGCCTCCCAGAACGCGACACACGATGTCGAGGTGTCGCGGGATACCGGGTGACGTGGCGGGAATAATATTCTGAATTGTACGCAAACGGGCACCTGGATCACAACTGATCCTGAGCCCCAGTCTTCGCCATGGCGGCACGCGATGCTGACCCGAGGATTGATTGGCCTATGGCTCCGTAGCGGGCGCCAGCTCGTGACTCCCGTGGAGAATGCTTCGGTTGGTGCCTCGCGCGTGCCTGGGAATGCGGTCCTTGCCGACATGTTTGGGCGGGACGTCTGCGATATCCTCATGGGTTCCAGCTTTGATCCATTAGATGTCACCTCGACGTGCCCACTCTTGCCACCCATGTTGGCCAACCTCGATGCGCATGTCGTTGCCTAGCCGCCGCCGGCTCGCAATAGCAATGGCCGCGCTATCATCACCCTTCGACGCGACACTGTAATCAACATCGACATCTATGAAAACTGCTTTTAGTCCTAACGCCAGCGGTCCACCTGTCACCACTCCGTCATACTCTGTTTATCCCGAAGATAATGCCACGACGCTATGGGTCGAAACCCGCAGTCTTATCAACTAAGATCCCGCCAGAACTATTCCTCCGCTTGGTGGTTGACGTCTCTTCTGACATCCGTCCCAGTCTGTTTCAGTCCACAGGGTGAACTCCATGGGGCATTCTTGATACAACGACTGACGCCCACACCTGTTGTATTTTTTGAAATGATAGCCCAGTCTGGCCTGGCCTCCCATGCCTCTTGGATCGGGGCTGACGCAGAGCGTGCAAGTCCCTTGTCGGGAAGCTGCATGCCCGAACAATCCTGCGCAATCTAATTGAATCTGGCCACCAATGCTTGGTGCGAATAACTTCGGGCCCGGGAAACGCCTTTTCCCCTGCTTCCTCGCGCGCTTGCCTTCCCCCTCGTATCTCGCGTCTCGCTTTAGAGGCTATGGGGGACACTAGTTTGTCGGTTTCCAGTGGAGGCGTCGTTGCGAATATGTTATGTTCTTTGGAAATGCACTTCAAATTTGCCGCGCCATTAGCTGGGGTCGGCGCTCGGGATTGGCCGCGCCCCCTTCGCTGATGTCGGTCCAACTGGTACCTGTTGGTGCTTTGCCCGTAACGACACAACTCCTCTTTCTTGGCATTTCCATCGACAAAATGCTTCCTGTGTTGCTCCATCTTCTGCGCCCGACCTTTGAAAGTGACTGGGTCAATCACGCTATCCAAGACTTCGCCCCAAACCCGGGCTGTGCAATTTTCGCGATGAACGACGCGCGCGTCTTCCCCACGCTTTGTAAGTGCTTGCGCATGCCTCGCATATTCCGGGACCTCTAACCAGCCCGGGCGTCGGCATACTCCACGCATCCACTGACGCGGCTGGATGCCCTGGCCAAACAGGCAGGTGAGCTGGGCGACGGGTGACGAACCTGCGCGCGCCTCCGCTGGACGCCCCTCCGCACCTCCCCCGGAAAGTCGCTGGCGTCCCTGTCCCCGAGCTGACGTCCAAGTCGCGCGCGACCCTGCGCGCGAGCGTGAACTCAACTTCGGCCCTGAACTGCCTCGAAACATTCGGCGAGAGGACTTGCGCGCCATTCTAATCCAAGTTAACATGCATTCTTTCTCCACTCACGCCTTCAATGTCCCATCGCACGAACTTCCGTGCTTTCGCCGGGTTCACTTCTGTTGGCCTTAGGAACGCAGGTCCTGAAAGCGCGCTCCAATCGGTCATCGGCCGTCACCTGGCCAACTAGGACTCAAGAGTAGCTCAACAGAGTCGGTGCCGATAAAACTCTGCTGCCCTCGTTCTGGCTTCCCTGGTTAACAGCTCGACGAGTCCATGCTGACCTTGGCATGTCACACTGAATGCCCTGCTGATCTGCGGACCGTCGGTCATGCGCCCGCGGTTTTCTTCGCGCGCGTCTCCTCGCCTTCCGCCATCTGCTTCATAACATAACGGCACAATCGCAATCGCATTCCCGCGCCGTCGCGCTCAAACATCCCCTGCGTTGGCGGCGCGGCCCAGCTCGAGGCCCCCGCAGGGCGTTCGCAGAGACGCCCCGTTGTTGAACTGGATTCCAGCGAACTTCAAACGTCAAGTCCCGCGCTCTAAAATGCCCCTCGTTTCTTGCGGCCCCAAGTCTCTCGCACTCAATGCCTGCGGCTTGCTGGTGGCGGCGAAAGTTGGACTTGCGATCCACGAACGCTGATGGTAATGTGTTTCGTTTTCGCTCGCGTTGCCTCGCAGATAGATCCCTCGGCTTAAACTTTTCCATCGCAGGATATTAATCCATAGCTAACCTGGTAAGAGTCGCACTCGTTCCGCCGCGCCGAAAACCCACGCCGGTGAGTAGACCTCAGCAACATGCGATTGAATTGCGTGCTGGCCTTTGCCGCGCAATCCCACTGCCCCGCCGATGCCACTGACCTGTTCCGTGGCATCTCAAGCAGCGCTGAGTAAGCACTCCGCACTTCCGGCGTCGAACCTCATCGCGCATGTACCAGCGCGTACCTCATCCGAGCTCACGTTATCCAAGTATTCCTCTGCGTGCTCGGGTTTTGTCGTCGTCCGACCCCGTGCGGACATCGTCATCGTAGTCCTCATTCAGTATCTCATCATTATTATCTTCTTCCTCTATGACGTCTCTGGCCCTCTCGCACCGCCGAGTTCCGCCTTTCTCGCTCTCTGCTGCTCCTGACCTCAGTGGGATCACGTTGGCTGGTCGTGTGTCGCCATCGCGTGCAGAGGCAATGCGGAAGTCAGTCCATCCCGTCTATGGTCCTCGTGACAGGTCCTTGTGGTCCCCTTTCGTCGTCTTATAGATTACATGGGTTCGAATATCATCGCCAGCATTTGGGCGGTCTCGTTCGCATCTCTCTGGGCGCATACATTTTGACTAAAGGTTCGCGGTGTCGTCGGGAAGCAAGCCCGTTTCTGAGTGACCAACTGTCTATCACTATGTCTTCCCTGTTCGCGTCTTGCCTGGAGCTGTTGGGCCCCGCCCTCATTTCGGCCGCCGCTAACATGTCCAGGATAATCGGGTCAACTTGCCTTTTGAAGCAACCGATAACCTTCTCGCGACATGCTGGGCCGCGCGGCTCAGGCGCCGCGCCCCCCCCCCAACACTATGACCTTGCAGCCGCGCCCGGGCCGTGGCCGCGCGCCCCGACATCTCGATAGCTCCCCCATCGGGCCACAAACGGCCCGGCGTCGACCGAGGAATCTCGGTTTGGCGCCGCCATGGGTGACATCGCGTTGGGCTCAACGCCCGCCCCAGGTGCGCGGGGGTCTGGTCGCCGAGACCCCCCTCTCACGTGGGTGGCTTCTTCTGGATGATATCTCTCCTTTTTGTTTCTTCCGCGCAGTCGCGGAGCTTGGTGGCGACGTCCATAATGCAGACGATTAACTCCTGACTTGTTTCGTGCGCCCCCACAAATACTACACCCCCATATTGCGTCGAGGTCGCCGCTTCCTGCCCTGCGGATTTCTTCAGGTGCGCGACGCAGCCCCCACGCCTGGGAAACGCCATTTGAGCGCGCGCCCAGCGCATCTCACGGCCGCTTTTCCGCCGGCGTCATCGGCGCACTTGCTGACGGACGAAGATGCGCAGGCAACGAAACAAGCTATAGGCGCATGCTCGCCCCCAAGCTCAGCTTTGCACATCGACGACGACGACGATGACGACAACGACGACGAGGACGATGAAAAGAGGACGAGGACGACGACGAAGAGGAGGAACGAGGACAAGGACGACGGACGGCGCACGGCACGGCGACGGCGACGACGCAGTGCGGACGCCCTACGAGGGGGGCTGCGCAAGCCCGCTGTAGTCGACGACGACGACGACGTCGTCGACGACGACGACGATGACGACGACGACGTACCCGACGACGACGACTTCTGTGGCGACGACGACGACGACGACGCACTGCGGGTGCCCGGCGGGGTGGAGGCTGCGCAGGCCCGCTCTCGTCGACGACGATGACGACGACGGACCACGACGACGCCCTGCGGATGCCGCATGGCGGGGGGGGGGGTGCTGCGTAGGCCCGCTGTAGTCGACGACGACCACGACCACGAGGGCGACGACGATGACGACGACGACGACGACGGCGACGACGCGTGACGATCCCCATACATTTTTCTATACGAAGAAGGAGTCGTTGTGAGGCTGTCATGCAAGGAGGTACACGATTTCCTCGGCGGCGCCAGCGACGACCCTCTGGCACGCGTGATTGAAAAAATGTTTCGCGCCCCGCGAGGTGTATTCATCAGCGCTTGTTGATCCAAACTGACACTCGTCCGGGTCGTTGTTGCCCGGGCCCACTGAGGTCGCTGCAGCGGCCGCCGCTGTCATCTCTGCTCTGGAACCCGCGGGTCGAACCACGGGTTCCGGTACCAAGAAAATCAGGTAGGGGACTTTTGCTTAGACGGCAGATCGCACTTGAACAAAATGTCAGAAGTAACGCTAACGCTTGACTGCAAGGACGCGTGGCAATGTTTCTCACCCACTTGCCTGGCCATATTGAAACACCTCCTCGTCCTCCTCCTCCACCTCCTCCTCCTCCTCCTCCTCCTCCTCCTCGTCCTCCTCCGCTCCCCCCCATTCCCAGGTGTCCTCTGGTGGCGAAGCATCGCCAGTCGCAGGCGCAGGCAGCACCCCTTCGGGCTCCTCTCCCCGCTCCTGCACCGGACCTCCTGGCCGATCGCTCCCGGGTGCCGACGTGCTTCGGCATGACGCTGCGGCACAGCCCCCTTCTGTGACCGCACGGTGAGGAGAGCGGGACGTCAGAAGCTGGGATTAGGTCGGGCCTGTCCCCCTACAGGCGTATCTTGAAGGAAAACTGGAAAATCCGCAAAACAAAATACTCCCGAACGGCTCAAATCGAGAAGCAGAAAACCGTCCCCAGACTATGTTTCAAAAAACTATACTGGGATACTCCTGCTGTTGAGGGACAGGCCCGACTTCAAGCTGGAAGCACGGGCGGCCGGATCCGCATGCGGAAATCCCCTGGAGGCCACGCGCCAGAGATGCACGCGCGGAGGGCCCTTTGCGCACCCACAGCCACGAGAGAGGTTGCCGAGCGCTGGAGGGAGGCTCGCGCTGTCGCAGCGGTCGGGGACCGCGTGCGCGTGCGCGTGCGGGCCACAGGGAGCCTCGGACTAGCCAGTTGCATGGGGGCCACGTGCGAACCCTACTCCTACCAACAACGACTTCTGAGGGGGAGGGTGGGGTTCACTTCGCTCGTCCCCTCAGCCCGAGGAGCAGGGTTCGGCAGGGGTTGGCAGGAGTAGGGCTCGGTGCTAATCCTACTCCTATCAGAAATCGTGGGTTGTAGGGGTAGGGGTCGCATGTGGCCCCAGTTGTTCACCTGTGCTTGGGAAAGGCAGGAGAGCGGCCGCGGAGGGGGAGGCGGGGTGGGTGGGAAGACACACTCAAAGCATGATCGGGCGCTGGCAAAACTGGGATTGGTGGAAGCTGATTCGGTGACGTGTACTGAAGGGGACGCCCCGCCCGCCCCGTACCACGAACTGGAACTACCGTCACCCGAAAAAAAACAGCTGCGGCAGACCTGGTTTAGTGATTCTGGTCAATTTAGGGGCTCCGGGGCCCTACCACTAACCGGGTCCCCTTACCTGGGGTCCTGGCGATACCCGACATGAAGCCATCGACGTGCGGTGCACTGGTGGCATGTGCGTATCCAGCCCTCGCCTGGCAGGCTTGCCCCCGCAGCTCGGAAATGTCGGCGACGGTTGCCTCGATGTTTCATCGTGGAGCCAAGCCGTCTGCCACGAGCGCCGAGGCCAAAGACATCCAAATTGCTATACAGTTGAGCATCCGATTAAGAAACCTCATCCCGAAGAGTTGGGCCGGCGTGTATTGACCAAATTGCTGAAAAACTAGCTCCGTTTTTTAGAGCACACTCGCCCTCCAGCGTTGATAGCAGAAATGGGCCCAAGCTTGGTCGAAGAAGGCTCTGGAATGTCGTCCCAAATGTCTTAAGTAAAGATGTGTGTTGATCAAATTCTCGGCTGTACGCGAAAGCGCCGCGGTGCCGTGGAGCGAGAAGACTGGGAGGACGGAAGGGAAGGGGTGGGCAAGAGGGGAGGCAGGGGAAGTGAGGGAGTGGAGCTGCTGCTAAGCGGATGGCTTCGTGATATGAGCGTGGCCTGTCACAGTACGGGCACCACGACGCAGCGCATGGACAGCGATCACATCAGGCCAACCATAACTCTCCGACAAGTGCTTGCACTAACGGGCTCTGGCTGGCAAGCACAGGATTCGGAAACAAGGTGGCTGCGAGTGTAGCGGTCGTTTCCTTCTCGAGAGGCAGCGGAGCGCGCCACACGCACCGCTCCACCGCCTAACTCAGCGCACGCCGCAGACTATTTCGGTCCGCCACGGAGGGCGCGACTATCGCGCTCTTGCCCTGGTGCTCCATGGGTGGTGCCTGGAATCTGGTGCCCGAGATCTGGTGCGCTGAGATGTCGATGGCTGCAACTGGCGCGCTCCTGCCCCTGGTGCTCCGTGGTCTACGGGTGGTGACGCTGCAGGGCGCGCTGCATGCCCGGCCAGCGCAGCACCGAGAGGCGACGGGGCGGCGCGGGCCGAGGCTTACCGCACCTCACGCCGACTTCCGTCTTCGGGTTCAGGCCCGACGCGCCCTGTGATGCCTCTGTCGATTGCGATGTCCGTGCTGATACCATGGTGCGATGTGTGGGTGCCATCTATGACGATTGCCTTGCCATGCCCGATGAGTAGCTGCAAACATAAACTGGTTGGGGGAGACGCTGGCAAGCACCGTAATACATTGCTTCATGTTACGCTACGTTCTGCAACATCACACTGCAAGATACCACGTCTGACGACTTTGCGTTCAATGCCGGCACGCTGCGCTTCAAGGCCATGCTTGCGTACGTGCTTGCATGTGCAGTGTAAACTGGGTGTACGCAAGTGCAAACGTACGCACGCCCATGGGGCACATCTACATACAAGTAGGCGCTTATACGTTAAGTAACACACGCGCACTTGTCAATTGGCGGTCGCTGCACTCGCAGACTGCGACGAGGCGAAGCAAGACAAGTACGGCGACCGAAACCAAGGCCAGTGCCCGCGCGCGCCGGCTCAGAGGGGGGCAGCACATTGCCATCCGGGCCACACATGCACACACACACACACGCACACATGTGCACAAACACACGCACATACTACGCATCACCACTACTCGGTATACGTAACCTGTCTGTGGGTATCAAGGATTTGAAGCAAGTGGCTGGCTGGTGGAGAGCGGCGACACCGCAGCTGCCTGCTCCTGGCCTGCCCCCCCCTTCCCCTCCGCGCGCCTCCCACTGGTTCTGGCCACCTATCTGTCTTGCCTGCACGTCCCACGCCTCAGGGAACACGGCACTGAGACAGTCGTAGAACATCTTTTCAAAATTCACCTGGCCAGCCCCTCTGTGATCCCCTCCCCTGCGGCTGCCAACACACAAAAGCAGACCGAGGGACCTCCAGGGACACGGCTGCACGAATCCAGCTTCAGAAGCACATGAAGAGGCCGTGTAGCTGCGCGAATTGGATGAGCATGCGCTGCAGTGAAATGTTCGCGTGTGCGCCCACGAAAGCGCACGCGCATGCACGCACACCTCAATGCACACATTGACAATCATGCGTGCATTCAGACATCAACCACGCTGCATCGCCTCGATTTACGTTCCCGACTTGGGGAACCCTGAAACCGAAAATGTTGGCGTCTAAACCTGTCTTTCCCCGCCGTCCGCCGACCTTTTCGCCCGAGTCCGCCAGCAGACCCGTCGCCAATTTACTTCCGACGGGCTTCCGCTGGCTGCGACCGACGGCGAAACGCAATCTGGGGCTCCAGAACGGCCCAGAGCCCTCGCTCCCCCCGTCACCACGCGGAATGCCGCTGAAACCGAAAAATATACCCGCGCTCTCATGACGGCATATCTTGAGCAGGGGCGAGGTGTTACAACCTTGGGTCCTTCCAGACATGCATTCCCGATGACTCCGATAACTCCAGAAACAATTCCCCTGCGTTCCCGATATACTAACGGATATGCGGCATATCCGTGAATACACTACAGTCGGACTTCATTGGAGAGGACACGCGAGAGGACACAAGACACTTCCGAGGGCCACATTGCCACAGGAATGCAGGAGGCACGAGTCGCGAGACAGGACACAAGGGTACCCTTGATTTGGCAGGGTCGACCTACTAATATGGGCCGACTGTACGCCGCATGTGCTAGATACTCGTCAATCTGCACGGGCCGCTGACAACGCGCTTCTTTCGATGTAATTGAAATACTGACCACGATCACTGCAAGCGTTACTGGCGAGTTCCGCGAAGGTGCCGCGAGAGCAGAACGAATCAGAGAGTCCATGGCCCTCGGACCGCGCAAGAGGGCCCTGAGACGGCCTAAGAAAGCCCTAGGACACGGCCAATGGCCCCAGAAGAGTGCCTCAAGACTGCCCCGAGTTTCCAGATGGCGTCCAAGGGCTCCAGACGGACCCCAGAGCGCCCCAAGACGGTCCGAGAGGGACCCACAACGCCAGTCTCACACGTTCATATGTTCCAGAGCGCTTGGCGAACAGGTTAGGTCGCCAGCCGCCCTCGTCCTCTTTTCGCATCTCCTGCAGCGTGGCCGCGTCCTGTACAGCACATCAAGGAGCCCTGCGTGCCTGTACACCATGGCTGGATCGGGCCAGGCTGCAGCGCAGGTGGCCCCGTCAGCCAGCGAGGGCGCATCTCGCGAACCCGCCAGCTGGCCATCGCTCGCACGTCCATTCCCTATGTTTATTTCGGTTTCGTGCGTGGCGTGTTCGCCAAATGATCAAGGATGCTCCTCGATGGCCGCCGATGGCCCTCGCCGAAGGAAAAGTGCACACGTCCGAGCGATGCCAAGAACCCGCCAGACGGTGCCAGGATCTTCTCCCCCCTCGCGGCACCCGCCCATCCTGGGCGCTGCTTCTCCAGCTCTGGCTCGGCCGTGCTCGCAAAAAAGAAGCAGGTGCCCGACTGCTCCCGCGCTCCCCGTGGCCTCTCCACGGGGAGCGGGGGGGAGGAGGAGGAGGAGGAGGAGGAGGAGGAGGAGGAGGAGGAGGAGGAGGAGGAGGAGGAGGAGGAGGAGGAGGAGGAGGAGGAGGAGGAGGAGGAGGAGGAGGAGGAGGAGGAGGAGGAGGAGGAGGAGGGGGGGGCAAAGAAGGCAGAACAAGAACGAAGGGTGAGCGAGGGAGATCCGCGACTGCTCCGAGATGCAAGCCTGAGCTGCATCGAGCCGCAAACACAGGATTGGATCGGAAGCAGGCAGGATCGCGCCCGAGGCGGCGCTGAATTGGATCGTCTGGGATCGCGGGCTCGGGCTCGGCCCCTACAACCGAAATCGGATTCCACGCCTGGGGATCGGATCGGATCGGACCTTGGCTACACGCGAAAGAGTAGTGGCCTTTAGTATGCGGCCTCAGGGGGCCGCGGGGGGACAATGTGGAATGAAGAAGCGTGAAGGCAACTGCTGGGGGAACCCCCGCGAGCCCGCATCAGAGGTCGCTCCAGCGATAAGGCCCCTCTTGCGAGGAGACGAAGACCATCATGAGCAGCCCCCGAGAAGGCTCGGACCCTGAAAGGCCGGAGAAGGGACCTCTGCTCATGCTAGAGATTGGGCCGGTCCCCGAAATCGGCATCCAGGCTTAGGGATCGGGGTGGAACCAGTGATATACCGATGCAACCATTTTTCGGACCTCTCCGAGGGTGCGTTCTGACCAGGATCCCGAGAAGAGTCCAGCCGCGGCGACGAGGGCTCCCCAGGACGCACGGCGGCAGCGGTACATCCTCCCGCGAGGCTCGGATCGGGCCAGGCCGAGCAGCCTCGAGAGGCCAGGCGACAACTCCTCGGGGCAGCCCCGAGAGGCCGTGTGCCGGGTGAGCAGCCCCGAGAGGCCTCGCGAGCAGCGCGGGGGGGCCGCGTGAGCAGCGCCGAGGGGCCGCGAGAGCGGCCGCGAGGCGCGCCTGGGGCTCGCGTCGGGCCCGTGAGCAGCCCCCAAAGGCCAAGGCGAGCTCCTCGGAGGCCCCGCTCACGTCCTCCGCCGCCGCGCCGCCCGCCGCGCGCAGTGTGCCCGCAGGCGCGGCGCTGCGGCGGCGGCCGCGGCCACGGCGCGACGGGCAGCAGCCCGGGCCCGCCTGCGGGCGGCGCGCGCCGCGCCGGCGCGCTCTGGGGGAGGCGGCGGGTCGCCGCGGGGGGCGCAGCCCGGGGCGCTCCTCTCGGCGGCGCCCCAAGCGTAGGGGGGGGGGGGCTCTGAGAGGGCCCCGCCCTCCCCAGTGGACCCCTCCGCCTGCTCGGAAGGCGGCCCCCCTCGCGCCCCACCCTCTGGGGCGCTGGCGAGATGCTCTGGGGCAGGGGCCGCTGCGGGACTCTCCTCGAGATCCTGGGCAGAGCAGCGCACCCCAGGAGAGGTCCGGGGAATTGCGGCACGGGTCTCAGGTTTGCCCCCCCAGGTCCTGTACGGGTCGTGGGCCACGAACATGGGGACGACCCGGTCAGGGTCGAAGACGACGATGGTTCCGAACACCCGCTTCAGGTGCACGTCGCTGTTCCGTCCCCCCTCCAAGCAGGCGCAGACGAGCAGCGAGCGGCTCTCGCCGGAATAGGAAAAGGATCGCCCAGGGTTCTCGAGAACTGCCGTGTAGATGCCCCGGCCATGTACTGAGCCGTGTGCTACTCGAAGTTCGTTGCCCCTCCCTGGGATGAGCAGCCCCCTGCTGAAGATCGACTGGAAGTTTCTGGAGTCTGTCCCGTGGTAGACAGGCAACAACTTGCAATCCTTCAGCCTCGCCTTCGCGTCCATGAAGCGGGCGACCGGGTCTGGGCCCACTGGGGCATTTGTGAGCTTCACCATCTGGGGGTGCACGCCCAAGTGCTGGCCGATCCTTGTGCGGAGGGCCTGGCCATGCTCGTCGAGAAACTGCAGGCGGAGGCAATCGAAAGGCGTTCGCAGGGTCTGAGCCAGCCTGTCCTCCCGAAGGAATCTGCGCTGCCGCAGCGGCGTGGCCGAGGACTTTCTCGCACTCGCCAGGGCAGCGATGTGCTCGGTCAGCTCGACGGCCAGAAGCCATCGCCAGCAGCGGGCGCGCCCGTGCGACCTGGTCACCTGGGCGTTGGTAAGCGACACGCGGCGCCAGGCCCGCAACGGCACGAGGGCACGGTTGCGGCTAGCCTCGGCGGCACCGAACTCGCGCGCAGTGACGGGCGCGCTGGCCGAGCGCTCGAGGCGGGGCTGCGGCGGCTCCACCAGTTCCCAGTCGCCAGTGGTCGCCGAATCCGCGGAGTCGACGACGCTGCAGACCGAGGCGGCCGATGCGTCGCCGCCCTCGCCGCCCCCGCACAATGAGTAAGCGCAGCCAGCGTCCGTGCTTTCCTCCGACCAGGGCGGGTATTCCTCCTCAGCGAGCTGCCAGTCGCCCACGCAACGGAGGAGCACGGCGCTGCTGAGCGCGCGCCGCTCGCGAAGCCGCCCGGGCCCGTCCCGCGCGGACCTGCTGTGCCTCCTGCAGCAACGGTTCAGCGACCTGGCAAAGGTGGCCCGCCCGCGCTGGCTCTCGCGGCCCAGGTCGCCCCGGAGCCGCCTGCAGTGGCCACGCCGCATCGCCCAGCCGCGCCCGTCCTTGATCGCATTGTCGCCGTCGCGGTCACGAGCTCCAACGGCCATGTAGCTTGGATAGGCGCGAGACGGCTCGAGCAAGGGGTGGCGGTGCGGTACTGCAGGCTCGGGCCAGATGGCTACGGACTCACTTGCCCACTTCACGCAGCGGCAAGCTTGACAGCGCGCGCGGCCCCCAGGACGGACCTAGCCTTAATTCTGGTTACGTCGCGGGTGCAATGACAGGACAACAACGATATCAGAAGTTGGGGCGAGTGAGCGGATTACATGAGAAACCGGTTTCAGTTCGTGCCGTGTGTGCAGGCGAGGCGAGGCTGCGCCAGGGTGATGATGTGTCAGCTAAGGCTAGGGCCAAGTCGGGCAAAAAAGTTCTCTCCGTTGTCTCGAGGGGTTGTCCCCTGGGTTGTCCTGTGGTTCACACGTGGTTGTCCCATGGGTTTTCCCATGGGTTTCACGTGGTTGTCAGGTGGGTTGCCCCTCGGGTTGTCCCATGGTCGTCCCGTGGGTTGCCCTGGGGCTGTCCCGTCGGTTGCCCCGCAAATTGTTCCGCGGGTTGTCCCGTAGTTGTCCCGTGGGTTGTCCCGCGGGTTGTCCCGCGAGTAGTCCCGGGGGTTGTGGCGCGGTTTTCCTGTGGGTTGTCCCGTGGTCGTCCTGCGGTTACACGTGAAAGGTACAGATCAACACCCGAAACTGGTTGCACACTAGACAGGCGAAATGCAAGTCAACATGCACATCAAAAGGCGTATCGAATGTCTAATCGATGTGGACATCGAACTTTGAATCGACATGCGAAGACGACACTCACATGGAAGTATACCTAAACTTGCAGTGAAATGCACATCGACATGCAAATCGAAGTGACAGCTCCTCACCCCCTCCCAACCTCCTTATCACCCGAACGGTGCCTACGAGGTGTGCGTAGGTTTAGATGTGCATGTCCGCATGGAACGCGACCACTCCGATCCTCCCACCGACTCATACGGTTTGACGTTCCTTCGTTACACGTAGCCTCGAAGACTCCCTACTCTACACCACCGGCCGTGAGCAAAAGCACAAGAACACGCAGCAAATGCTGCAAAGTCCGTGCGCAAGGCCGCGTAACCATATTGAACCCTGCTTCGAAAAGCCCCTCACACGTGACGAGATCATCCAGCAGTGGTGGGTTGACAGCCTCTGGCAAAACCGCAGCCTACGTATGAGTTTGGCAAACGAACGCAGAAAATACGAAAACTGTCTTGCATTGAACGACCAATAGCTTGAACCGCTAATATAAACATGAGCCGCACCCAGGCCTCTCACTGAGTTAGAGACGCACGCGCGCGCGACCATGATGATATTATGTCATTGCGGCTCTTTCCTTAGATCAAAGACTGGGCACAGCATGCTGCCATTTCCGTAAAATTGCCCCGTCTGGAAGAATTTGGGCACCGCATGGTATGATTCCATACGTTTGTTGGACATTGTGGACAATGGTCGGACCAAATCCCGCCCGGTGCGGCATGAGCTGAGAGAACGTATGATAAAATGGCCCATGTGACAGAGAGAGGGGGATACACACATGTGACACCTGAGGAAAGCCCTAACCAATGGATGGTTTGAAAAATATTGACATAGATATTGAAGTCGATTGTGAGATCGATTGTGGGATCGAAGGTGAGGACGAGAGTAAGGCCGATCGTGAGACCGACAGTGAAGTCGATGCAGCGAGATGACCGGTCGTCAGATCCATCGTGAGATCGCTCGTGAGATCTATCATGAGAACGGGTGTAAAATCGATCATAACATCGTTTCTGAGATCGGGTGTGAGATGACAGAAAGGTGGGTAATCAAATCGATGGTGAGACCGATCAAAAAAAGATCAACCAAAAACCAAAGAGCCTGGAAACCTGGGAACCCCGCCGCCCACCGAAATCCGCCCGGAACCAGCAACCACGAACCCAAAAACCCGGAACAGGGAACCCGTGAGCCTGGCCGCCTAGTAGTAGTCGTAGTAGTAGTAGTAATAATAATAGCAGTAGTAGTAGTAGTAGTCGTAGTAATAGTAGTAATGGTAGTAGTAGTGGTCGGAATAGTAGTAGTAGTAGTAGTAGTAGTAATAATAATAGAATTAGTAGTAGTAGTAGTAGTAGTAGTAGTAGTAGTAGTAATAGTAGTAGTATGAGTAGGAGAAGTAGTAGTAGTCGTAGTAGTAGAATAAGTCGTAGACGAGTAATAGTAGTAGTAGTAGTAGTAGTAGTAGTAGTAGTAGTAGTAGTAGTTGCCGTCGCCGTAGCAATAGAAACCGTTGTAGTAGTAATAATAATATTTGTGGTGAGTCGTAGTAGTAATAGTAGTAGTAGTAGTTGTAGCAGTAGTAGTAGTAGCAGTAGTAGTAGTAGTAGTAGTAGTAGTTGCAGTAGTAGAAGTAGCAGTAGTAGTAGTAGTACTAGTAGTAGTAGTAGTAGTAGTAGTAGTAGTAGTAGTAGTAGCCGTCTCGAAGTAGTAGAAGCAGAAATAGTAGTACTAGTAGTCATGGTAGAAATAACAGTAGTAGTAAAAGTAATCGTAGTGGTAGTAGTATCAGTAGTATCAGTAGTAGTAGTAGTAGTAGTAGTAGTAGAAGTAGTAGTAGTAGTAGTAGTAGTACTAGTAGTAGTAGTAGTAGTAATAGTAATAGTAGTCGTAGTCGTAGTAGTCGTAGTAGTAGTAGTAGTAAGAGTAGTCGTATAAGTAAAGTAATAGTGTAAGTAGTAGTAGTAGCAGTAGTAGTAGTAGTCGTAGTAGTAGGAGTAGTAAGAGTAGTAGTTAGTAGTGGTAGTAGTAGTAGTAGTAGCAGCAGTAGTAGTAGTAGTAGTGATAGTAGTAGAAGTAGTAGTAGTAGTAGTAGTAGTAGTAGCAGCAGAAAATGTGGTCGCAATGCTGTAGTAGTAGTCGTAGAGTGGTAGTAGTGGTAGTAGTAGTAGTAGTAGTAGTAGTAGTAGTGGTAGTAGTAGTATTAATAGTAGTAGTAGTAGTAGTAGTAGTAGTAGTAGTAGTAGTGGTGGTAGTAGTAGTAGTAGTAGTAGTAGTAGAGGTAGTAGTAGTAGTAATAGTAGTAGTAGTAGTAGTCATAATAGTAATAATGGTAGTAGTAGTAGTAGTAGTAGTAGTAGTAGTAGTAGTAGTAGTAGAAGTAGTAGTAGTAGTAGTAGTAGTAGTAGTAGTAGTAGTAGTAGTAGTAGTAGTAGTAGTAGTAGTAGTAGTAGTAAGTAGTAGTAGTAGTAGTAGTAGTAGTAGTCTAGTAGTAGTAGTAGTAGTAGTAGTAGTAGTAGTAGTAGTAGTAGTAGTAGTAGTAGTAGTAGTAGTAGTAGTAGTAGTAGTAGTAGTAGTAGTAGTAGTAGTAGTAGTAGTAGTAGTAGTAGTAGTAGTAGTAGTCGTAAAAATAGTAGTAGTAGTAGTAGTAGTAGTAGTAGTAGTAGTGGTAGTAGTAGTAGAAGTAGTAATAGTAATAGTAGTACTAGTAGTAGTAGTAGTGGTAGTAGTAGTAGTAGTAGTAGTTGTAGTAGTAGTAGTAGTAGTAATAATAATCGTAGTAGTAGTAGTCGTGATAGTAGTCCGCCAGCCCCTTTGTGGGGACACCAGGCTGTAGGGTCAGGATTTGCTGTTCCCTGCGCCAGTTCCAGTTTCCAGTTTCACTGTTGCAATTATGCTTATTGCTGCTTACTGTTCCTTGTTGTGGACCGCGCGACGGGGGAGCCAAAAAGCGTCCGGACTACCACGCCCGAGTCGCACGCTCTAAATTCCGGAAGGGGCGTGGGACACGCACGAATACTTGACACTCGCGCCCGCGAAGCCATACACCCTCGTAAATTACAGAATTCTCGCGTCCCCGAGGCCACGAACCCATGCGAATTACACCATATTCCCGTCCCCGAAGCCATACA
>CAUYUJ010012470.1:52500-55000 GCA_963575745.1 Prorocentrum cordatum | reverse complement strand
GATCCTTCAGGAATCCCCTTTTCAGGAATCCGCAGGGTCCTTGAGGAATAGTCTGGAATCTTCTTAGAATTCTCAAGAATCCATCCGACATGCTCCTCAAGAATCCTTCAGGAACCCATTAGAATCCCCCAGGAATGCGCAACAGATCCTTGAGGAATCCAAGAAAACCTCCGGAATCCGCGGGAATACCGTCCTGAAGAATCCTTCAGGAATCCTCTAGCATCCGCAAAGAATCCTTCAAGAATCCGCCAAAATCCTTCCAGAATCTTCAGGGATTCACTTCTTTGGTTGTAATCAGGCGTTCGCTTTGTATGAATAAAATAGGAATCGCGCGTGTTGCGAACAATCCATTTCCAGTACTTGAAGTCATTCCGAAGTGGTCCCTGAATGGTCCGAATGGGTTGGGGCCTCCTCCCACTCCACCTGAGGCTCCCTGGGTGGGGGGGGGGTGCCGCCTCTTCCGTGGGCTGCCGCCTCTTCCGCGGGACCCTTCCGGCGATTTGAACTGTGAAGCTGTCGCCTCTTTCGCGGGCTCCCAGCGGAGCGGCGTCCCGCGCAACTCAAAACAACCTGCGCAGCGAAATGTGAACCTGTCGCCGCCGTTCGGCTCCTGAGGAAGCCCAGCGGATCGGCGTGGTACCGCCCGCCCTGCCAACGCACGTAACAAGAAGACTATGGAGGGTGAGGGGACCAGCGGAGGGCGCGCCGTCGGATGGAGTGCGGTTTTATGCAAACGTCTGGGTTCTTGCTGGGCGCGCCCTCTGCGTTCTTTTCGTTGAAGCATGTTGAATGGCGGGGAACGCTTGCTCGACTCATTGATGGCAAATCTTTCTTCAAAATGGTGATGTCGCCTGGCGCCGCTGTCGGTATTGCTTGCTTAACTTCGGCCACGCTCATGTATCTATGAAATATAAAAAAATAAGCAACGCTAAGCTAAGGGGACGTAGTTGGGGGAACCGCGGGGCGGATGCCGGGGGAACCGCCCTGGGCGAGCCCCACTGCCCGGCCCCTTTAAGCAAACAGAGTAAGAACCCTCTAGGCAGAGCCTAGGTAGGGAAAAATGGGAAGAAACCACGCACCCTGTGCTTCCTATTTCCCCATTCGAAACTAAATATTTTCATGTGTTTCCAGTTGTTCATGTTTTCCTGGTCAGCTTGCACTGCCCCTCCCCCCTCCTCCGTCCTCCCTCCTCATCCTTCCTGCCTCCACCAATGCAATTACAATAGGATTGCAATAAGAAGCAAGATGACCACCTCACTCCATCCTCCTCCTCTTCCGATAGGAATGCGATAGGAATGCAATCGGGATTCCTCCGCCCCTCACTGCCACCTTCCCATACGGGAATTCAATAGGAATGCAATCGGAATGCACTCCCTTCCCCCTCCACAAGTAGGAATAGTCGGAAAACACTACGAACACAATGAGAATGCACTCGGGATTTCTCCATATCCCTCCCCCCCCTCCTGCAATAAGACCACGCTGGACATGGCAATTCGATGATGGAGGTGCACGCGAGAACATCGGGAAATCTACCAGCAGAGGCTTGCTGTAACCAAGCAAACACAGGGGTCGCACGGGGACCCCCCTCTGGGAGTGCTCCACGAGCGCGCTCGAACGCATACCGTACGCGATGTATTCACAGTATGTTTCGCACCGCACAGACTGCTCCGCACTGGTTAAACCACACAGGACACACCACGTAGAGTGCACGATGTGTATATTATATCACCCAGATATAATGTTACAAATACTGCACACCAAACATTGCGCAGCGTAGATAATATCATGTACATATATATATATATATATATATATTGCACATGCAGAGATTGCTTCACATAGGCTGCACACCATAGTTTGCACCTCATAGGTCGCACCACTTTCACTGAACAACACATTCTGCACAGCACGAATTGTGCAACCTAGATTGCCCATCAAAGGCTGCACCACATAGATTGCGTCACATAGACTGCAACACTCAGATGGCTAAACACACACTGTGTGGGGGGTCCACGCTGTCTAACACATGTATGGGGAGAGTGAGAGCGCGAGAGAAAGGGAGAGAGGGATATCACGATAGCAACACATATGTGGATACGTATGTGGGTAAGACCTGGTGACAAGGAAACATAGCATGTCAAAACCAACGTCTGCGGGATCATCGCAAAACGCAATGGGCCTCAAAGAGGTGAGCCTGTGCACCCATCGGCGCGAGCGGGGCTTCAAGCGAACCAGCCTTCCCCCTGTTCTCAAAACAAACGCTTGCACAGCGGGGGGAGAACATGGACCTGGGGAACACCTATCTTGTGACCTGGGGAGCAACTTGTGGAAACTCTTCTTTCTGTTCCTCCACGGGGTCCGCTGTCCCCGTTTTGGCCTGCCTGGTGATTGCGCAAGGCCTTGCCCTTGACTGCCCCGGGTCTGCCCGTTGTTTTCCAATGCTGGACCGCGCTGCAACCCGCCCGTGGGCTCTCACCCTTGGGACCATCTGCCCCTGCCC
>CAUYUJ010012470.1:42500-47500 GCA_963575745.1 Prorocentrum cordatum | reverse complement strand
CATGGCATGTCACGGCAGGGAACCCGACAACGACTCGTACACAGGGCACACATCCCCGCTCGCTGCGCTGTGAACGAGGTCGTCTTGGTGTCTCGGGGCGACAGCGAGCGGCATGACGGGCCGCCAACCCGCCAACCCATTCCGCTGCCGGGTTGAGAGGCTGGCGACATTACTGGAGCGAGCTCGGCAGGGATAGCGACTGCTTCTGGCGCCAAATTCGGGTGCGTTCGCCGGACGCCGCGCCACGTCCCTTCCCGCGGGCTGGCGGGGCCACCCGAGGACAAGCCCATCACGCACGAGCGGGGGGGCGAACACAGAATTACCCAGACCATTGTGCCTCCTCCGTGCTGCCTGCCCCACAACTGCTGGCAGGGGGGGAGGGAGGGAGGGGGGAACACCCTGCGCATGCGGACGTTTTGCCTTATGTTGTCCCCATCGCACTTCAGGACCACATCCCAGAAATAATTTAGAGCACCCGGAAAAGTGTCGAAACAGTGTCGAAACAGTGTCGGACGAGTGTCTCCCAGGGCCCGACACGTGAAAACCCTTGAGTTTCGCTACTTTTTGGGGGCTCGAAATTCTTTCTGGTGATCACGGCTAAAATAGGTTGGAACATCATAAGTTTTGACCCCCCCCTTCCCCCAAATCACCTCCATAAGGAGAACGTGCCGCTTTTTCCAAGCCGGTTGCGAAAACGGTGCTTCTGGGCCCAGCCCCCCAGGAATCACCTGGCAGCCTGGAGAACCAGAAGCCCCAGTTCCCTGCCAGCTCCCACCCCCTCCTCTCGTCCCTAATAACCTCCTTCTCTCCCCCGCCTACCACCTACTATCTCCCTCCTCCCCCATACCCTGCACTCAAGCCGGCCCCTGCCCAGGTCCGACGCATCGGTCACCAGAAGCCCAAGAAGGCCAGGCTGATGAACGGGCGATGCTAAACGGCCCATAGCCCATAGCAATGGGGGCCGGGGAAGGCGCGTGAGGCATTACTTTCCCCCCCTTGCGGGCATCGTTTGCGCGCGCACCAGTCTGCGAAGGCGAAAGCCCTTCTGCTTGACCGCCAATCCAATGAGAACCGGCGCAGGTTCCGACTGTCGCACCGGAGTGCTGGTCATACGCTCGCGCATTCAACTGCCAGTCTTACCCGAATGAATTCTTGATGCCACGTAAGCCTTCTCAAACTGTCGGACAATTTTTTCGGAACGATTGCAGACATCGAAAACGTGACGAATTCTAGCACCGGAACGTGAAATCCCGGCGCGACAAAGAATCCGCGCGAGCCGTGTGACAGTTGAGTCAAACAGCGCACTGCGCTCGATGTTGTCTTTGTTCGCGAGGTCGACTTTCGGGAAAGACCGTCGACATTCCGCGGAATCCGCAAAAATGCGGCGCACGCGCAGCGCAGGCACAGAGCATTTCCCTTGCGCGCGCAACGTCTCCGCGCGAATCGATGCCTCATGCGATTTATCGGTTTAAGCAACATCTGACGGAGCCTAACGACGCGCGCGCGCAATGCGCTCGCTCGTGCGCGCGGGTGTACGAGGGCGAGTGCATCACGCGTAGATGTCATGACGCGCAACGGTTCTGGGGAGATGGCCACCCCACATGGGAGCACGACACGTGGCGCGGCGGCGAGGGCGGCGTGACTTCGCAGGGAGAAAGCACCACTAGAGGCCGAAGAGCCCCCCCTGGGCCTATACAGACCCAGCCCTTCCCCTGACCTCGATCCTCAACCCCTGGAGGCAAGCTCCAAGCCCCCCGCCTACTAGCTGCCGCAGAGGCGCCCCTGCCCGCGAAGACCGCACCCAACCCACGGGAGAGCCCACCGGAGCCACAGGAAGGCCCCGGACAGACCACCTCCCACCTCCTCCCCCTGCTCCTCCTCCTCGTCGTCCTCCTCCTCCTCGCCCTCGCCCTCCTCCTCCACTCGACCTCCTCCTGCTCCTCTGCCTCGTCCCTTCCCCTCTTGCTGCTGGCCCTCCCCCACCAACGGCTGCCTGGTGCCACCCCCGCGCGCCCTATGCAGCTCTGGGCTGGGGCGGACGCTCGGTGCCGCATAGATCTTGGCACGCCCGAGCCAGCACGGAGAGACTGGGTGCGATGCCCAACGGCAGATGTTGTCCAAGATCGACAGCGGCCGCTGTGGAGCAGACGACTTCTTGTCTTCACAGGACAGCGTCCGCGGCAACAGCCGACCACGAATCCCGTACAAGAAACGGCAGGATCTGCAATCGGAATTCGCACCATTCCGTTCCGTACCAACTTCGATCGAACCGAAGATCGGCGGCATCGGCCCGTCGGGCTGAAGTGCTCCAGCTGGCCCCACCGCGTGTCGCTGCGGCGCGGGGTGCACGCATGCCTCCCCGGGTCCGGGCTGGCCCCTCTCGACGGGGGTCGGCCGCGCTGCACCTTGGGCCCGGGGGCTCCCATGCCTTGGGCGCCGCTTGACGGAGGCCATACTCGGGCGGGCGAAGGGACGGGCACCTTTCGTGCCCCTTTTGAGCCCCAGGAGCCCGTTGAGAGGTCCTTCAGGGTACAGAACATGCACCTTTCTTCACCCCCCCATGCATCGCCCCCACCATGACGCAGCGCTCGAACGCCCGGTCCCTCGGCGGAGAACGGTGGTTCCGCGCTCGGACCATGGGGGGGCCGCTGCAACGTCACCCGCACGCGCGTTCCGTCCTCGTCCGCATGCGCGCTCGCGCGTGTCATTGCCTTTGCAGGCGTGCAAATATCGGAGGTCGCGTCGGCGCCTGCGCTGCAGCTTGCGGATCACATCTGCAAGTGAGTTGGCTCTTGTGCTAGCTACGTCGTATGTACGCACTACGTGCGTGCGCAATCACATTCAACAACTCGTTACACTGGCCCCGCTGCATCAGGTTACGGTACAACGCGCTACCCTTCAACAATACCACGCAAATCGCGCGTGTGTGCGTGCGTGCGTGTACGGGTGCGCTTGTGTGCGCCTGACCTCGATGCAGCATATGCACGTCCCGCAGTGCGTAAGGCATCGCTCTGGCGCATCTGCTGGGAGGAAATGACTACCACCATCTCCATCAAAGACCCGCCAGCTGCTGGGCTGCCTTGCTTGCAAAGCTGGGGTGGCTGAACTGGTTGGGGCCCCAGAAAATCGACCGCCATAGGCCGATGTCTTGCCCCAACTCTCCAGGGGATCGTGCAACCCAGCCCACCAGGAGAGGAGCCGCAAGGAGACGAATTCTGCAAGCATCCCCTAGAAACTTCTGTGCTCGCACATCTGCTTCGGGAAGCGGGAGCTGAGGTGGTAGCTGCGCACCGGCTGGACGTGGCACCCTCGCGGCGTCCTCGCGCACAACCTTGCCCTGCGCAACTCGCGACGTCCTGCTGCGGAACGGCTGGAAACGGCCCGCGTCGCAGCCTGCACCCGAAGCGGCGCTCTGTCAACGAGCGGCAGGCAAGCGGCGCCCCGAGGCAACGTAAGGCCTGGCCACGCCCAATGCTTGACGGGGCACCCTGCCGACGACCAGTGATCACTCGGGCCCCGCGGGGACGTGACACCCCGAACCCTGACTTTTTTTGTTGGAGCGGACGGCAACGATTCATGCCACTAGCGTCGCCAAACGCGCCGCCGTCCAAAATTACGACATAGGCCGATGCTTTACCCCAGCATCAAGAGGGATCGTGTAACCCAGCCCACCACAGGAGGAGCCGCAAGGCGACAATCCTGTGAGCACCCCCCGAAGCAAGCCCCCCTGGAGCGGTTTATCGCGCAGCGCGTAGGATGATAATGGTTTGTTTTGTTGTTGCTCCGAACGATCCTGTGGTGTGGGGTCCCCGCTTTGGAGAGATAGCGCCCAGCGACTGCGTTTTTTCCTTTTTCCTCCTCCCTCCTCCCATCCCTGCCTCTGCCATCCACATGTCTCTGTTTCGGCACGCCCTTCCGCGCGTCATGGCCTCATTGGGAGCTCCACCGAAGGTCCCAGCAGCGCAGCCCGCATGCGTCCCCGCAACAGATTTCGGCACACCCCTCACATTTGTGGTCCCATGGGGAGCTCCACCGAAGGTCCCAGCGGAGCAGCCAGCATGCGTCTACGCCGCCCATGTCGGCACACCCTCACACGCTTCCTGGCCTCACAAGGAGCTCCACTGGAAGTATCAGGGTGGCGCAGCCCGCATTCGCCCCCGCCCCCCTTTCGGCGCACGCTCACACGCTTCGTGGCCCCAGGACGAACTCCACCGAAGGTCCCAGCGGCACAGTTCGCATGCGCCCCCGCTACCCATTTCGGCACTCCCCGCACGCTCTTCGTGGCCCCACAGAGAACGCCACCGAAGGTCCCAGCAGCGCAGCCCGCATGCGTCCCCACAGCAAATTTCGGTACACCCCTCACATTCGTGGCCCCGTAGGGAGCCCCACCGAAAGCACGAGCGGCGCAGCTAGCATGCGACTAACCCGTGTCGCCACACCCTCACATGCTTCCTGGCCCCACAAGGAGCTCCACTGAAGGCGCGCAGCCCACATGCGTCCCCGCTCCCCCTTTGCGGCGCACGCTCCCCGCGCGTCGTAGCCTCATATTGAGCTCCACCGAAGGTCCCAGTGGCGCAGCCCGCTTGCGTCCCCGCAACAAATTTCGGTATACCCCACACGCGCTTCGTGGCCCCGTAGGGAGCTCCACTGGAGGTCCCAGTGGCGCAGCCCGCATGCCCCTTTTCGGCGCACCATTCACACGTGTCGTAACCCCGTTGGGAGCTCCACCGAAGGTCACAGCGGCGCAGCCCGCATTCGCCCCCGCCACTTATTTTGGCGCACACTCACAATTGTCGTGGCCCCATGGGAAGCACCACCGAAGGTCCCAGCGGCGCAGTTCGCACGCGCCCCCGCCATTCATGTCGGCACACCCTTCACACGCTTCGTCGCCCCAGAGGGACTTCCCCCGAAAGCCCCAACGACGCAGCCCGCATGCATCCCCGCCACTCACTCCAGCACACCAAGGTTTCGGTGGCGCAGCCCGCATACGTCCGCATAAC
>CAUYUJ010012470.1:0-37500 GCA_963575745.1 Prorocentrum cordatum | reverse complement strand
GCCGCCGGTGGCTCGGGCCATGCCACAACTCGGGCCTCTGGCGGCCGTTCGGGACGACCCCCCCCCCGCCCGGCACGCCCTCGACGAGGCGCAGCGGCCGGAAGGCGCCTCCCGAGGCTGGAGCGCCGACGAGAGCCGACGATGGCGCCCAGGAAAAAAAACGCACCGCTCTGGTGGACCAGAACGCAAAAACGACACCACCCCACCCACCACCCCACGGGGCTTACAGTCAAAACGTGGGTCAAGGACGGGTGGCAAGGACGTAAGATCCTTGGACCCCGAAAGCTGGATTTTTGGGGCGGCGGGCGACCAGCGAAAACGGCAAAGGACGGGCCGCAGAGGCGAGGACACAGGGGTACCCTAGATGAAGGCGCGCGTCCTTACTAGGCGCGTTGACTGTTGCGTATACCCAGGAAATGATCGTTGGTTTTTGCGTGGTGCACGCTGCGGCCCCTGATGGGCCGTGGCGCAACATGGAGGGCCGCCGTAGGTGGGGTGGTGTCGCTTGTTGTTTGGTTGATCTGGACCCTCGGAGCCCCAACTTTGCCCCGTGGGCAGCGTGCGGAAGAGTCCGAGCGGCGGTCGCCAAGGCGGGCAGGGAAGGAGAGAATGAGGCGGGCGGGATCGGATCGGTACGTCGGTATACGTAGATGGACCTCCACCTGGGCGGCGAAAAGAAACGGGTCTTGCGCGAGATGACGTGGCGACCTTACTCGCGGTGGTTTTCGCGGACCGCCAGCGCGGCACGCTGCGTCGGAGACACGGAGCGCCCACGCGCGACCTTACGCGGGCAGCTGGCGCGCCAGTGCCGGTGAAGACGGCCCCGTCTTTTCGCCTCGCTCACTTGTCGTCTGGCTTGACCCCTGCACGTCGAATGGAGAAGAACCGCAAAAGCCTCCAGCAAGAGAGTCTTGGGGTCCGAAAATCGTGGGATGACGGACCGCGTGGTGACCTCGGACCCCCAGAAGACCTCACCGCACGGTCCGCCACGGCGCGACCTTGGGACCCTGCAGGCCCCGTCGGCCGCCCGAGCTGCCCTCGGAGAACGACCCGAATGCCAAAAACGTGCGATGACCCCGACTCACCACACGGTGTGGTCACCACACCGTCTGGGGACCCCCGAGAGGCCCTGGACGCCCGAGACGTCCTCGGAGAACGACCCGGAGTCCCAAACCCGTGCCGACAGCGTGGTTACCACCACACCGTTGGGTCGGCTACACGCAAGAGTGACCCTGGGCAAGAATGACCTTTGGTGCGCGGCTTTCTCGGGTGCGGCCTAACCGACCCCCTTCAAACAGTCCCCCTCCCGTGAGATCACCCTCGCCTTTCAAGCTTCCCTCCGGCCGCAGACATACACGTCTTGGGGCGAGGCGAGGGGGACGTCACGAAAAAGAACAGCTTGCTAGGGGCCGGTCAGGCCGCCCCTGGCTTCCGGGGGGCGCGGAGGGGCCAAACCCGAGCGAGCAAATCGCTGCTTTCACAACCTCTGGCCGGTTTGATGGGCCTGTTTTCCACCACCACCACCACCATAATTTGGAGGGGGAGGGGGTCCTTCTTCTCCTCCTCCTCCTCTTCCTCCTCCTCCTCCTCCTCTTCCTCCTCCTCCTCCTCCTCCACCTCCTTCCCCACTCCAACTTATGGTGGTGGTGCTGGTGAAAAACAGGCCCATCATCCTTGGCTAGAGGGCACTCCTTGCGCATAGCCGACCCGGGGCCCCCGCGCGAGGGCCTCGGGGGACGCAGGCGCCCGCTCCACCCAACCGGCGCCGACACCCCCCAGCGCCCGGCCACGCGAAGTCAGGCCGCCGCCTGCGGCTCTCGGCCGGCGCGGGGCGCGCGTCGCCACCGCCGCCGTCGTGGTCGCCGTGGTCGTCGTCGTCGTCATCGCCGTGGTCGCCGTCGTGGTCCTCCGGCCCCCCCCCCTCCTGGACATGCTCCCTGCTCCTGCCTCCTCCTTCTCCTCCTCCCTGTGCAATTCCTCGTCGCCCTCTGTCCACTTTCTCTGTTTCGCCATCTGCTCTTGCTCACTGCCTCCTCCCCCTCCTCCTCCTCCTCCTCCTCCTCCTCCTCCTCCTCCTCCTCCTCCTCCTCCTCCTCCTTCTCTTCCTCCTCTTCCTCTTCATCCTCCTCATCATTTTCCCAAACCATCCTGAGGTGTCGGGTCCTTGTCTTGAAGGGACAGCGCCATTCGTCTCACACCTCACTCCTCTTCCCCCTCCTTTCTCCTCCCATCACTGCCTCTACTCTTCGCGTGTCACCATCATCATCATCATCAGCATCATCATCATCATCATCATCATCATCACCATCATCATCATCATCATCATCATCACCACCACCACCATCAGCAACAGCAGCAGCAGCATCAGAATCATCATATTTACCATCATCGTCATCAGCATCATCATCAGCATCAGCATCAGCATCAGCATCATCATCATCATCATCACCATCGTCATCGCCATCATCATCATCGCCATCATCATCATCATCATCATCATCACCATCATCATCATCATCATCACCATCATCACCATCATCATCATCGCCGTCGCCATCATCATCATCGCCACCGTCATGTTCCTCGTCAACGTCATCACCACCATGATGATCATGAGCATCATCATCACCAGCATCACACGTACCATCACCATCACCAACATCATCATCATCATCATCAGCATCATCCTCAGCATCAGCATCATCATCATCATTAGCAGCAACATAATCATCATCAGCAGCAGAAACATCATCATCATCAGCATCACCATCAGATTCGCCAGCATCATCATCATCACCATCATCATCATCACCATCATCATCAGCATCAGCAGCATCATCGTCACCAGCATCCCCATCATCGGCATCATCAGCATCACCATCATCGGCATCATCAGCATCACCATCAACATGATCATCATCATCACCACCATCAGCAGCATCATCATCCACTTCCACATCCACATCCACATCCACATCCACATCCACATCATCATCGTCATCTGCATCAGCATCATCATCAGCATCCCCAGCATCGTCACCATCAGCATCGTCATCATCATCATCATCATCATCATCTCCTCGCTTCCCCGCGCCACATCCCAAGCAAGCTCTGCTTTTTGCTGTGTGGGCCGGGGGCCTGGGCTGCCTCGCAGGGATCGGGACACGACGGAGCCCGGGCCTGCACGGAAACAAAACTGCCAGCGCGCTGGAACACGTAAAAGGCGAAGGAACGAAGCAGGGAGGGAGGGACGGGGCGAGAGAACTGAGCCAAACAGTTGCGGAGAATGGACATTCTCGCGGCGCTCGAACGCTCCTGAGATGACACGTGAGACAAACCCATCTCCTCGCTTCCCCGCGCCACATCCCAAGCAAGCTCTGCTTTTTGCTGTGTGGGCCGGGGGCCTGGGCTGCCTCACAGGGATCGGGGCACGACGGAGCCCGGGCCTGCGCGGAAACAAAACTGCCAGCGCGCTGGAACACGCCCATTCCCGAATGGTAGACGTGGCCACTAGGCGTCTAGCCTCGGGGCCGAATCAAACAACATTTACCATCGTTGACATTCTGCTGAAACCGATCCAATCAACCTGAGACTGAATTATTCTGGCGAAAAAACAACAAAACTGTGCACAGTACGCCTCGGCCCGGCGGGTCCACAACATGCCTGAATCACGATCAATTCCAGTGAGAACGATGTGACGCTTTCCAGAATAACTACAAAAACCCCCCCGCCCTCTACAGAGACAAGGGGGCGAGGACGGAGGATGAAAGCAGGCCCAAGACGTCACCCGGGTGCGCTTTCGCCACGGGGCGCCGAAGGAACACGTGTCGACCATGTACGCGCGGCAATCGGGTTGAGAAACTAAGGAGGCCATCGGGGGGGCCGACCATAAAAACGAGGCACCAGGATTCTCAACATACACAGGAATCGACAAGCGGCGACAGAGGCGGATCACACGCACGGTAAAAGTCATTTGGGCATTTCCAGAGCGGACGGCCTGGAGGGAGTTTCCCGAGAGCCCCTGGATCCCGAGAGGAAAATCCGCGGACCTGATCGAACACCAGGAGGTCCCGGGAGGGCCGTGCCGCGCTCGGCTCCAGGAGGCGCAGGGGGTGCCCATCCAGACGGCGCGCACGACCCGAGACTTGAGCCACCCGAGGACCATCTGCTGGACTTCCGGGCGGCCCAAATCGTGCCAGGGACGGCGTCCCTGATCGAAGTCGAGCGAAAGAGCGGCCAGGCCGAGAGATGAAACCCTCTTGGAAAGCCCGGCAGACCCAGCAAAA
Source organism: Prorocentrum cordatum (assembly GCA_963575745.1). NCBI lineage: Eukaryota > Dinophyceae > Prorocentrales > Prorocentraceae > Prorocentrum > Prorocentrum cordatum. Next base: position 33,214 of record CAUYUJ010012470.1, on the reverse strand, counting down.
AGTTCCAAGAAAACCGTGCGGGCTTTAGCCACATGAGTTGGGGCTCTCATCGACTGCTTGAGATCCTGCAGGAGCTTGCGGCGGATCAGGCAGGCGGGGGCGGGACTGGCGAGCCTTTCAGAAAGATGTCCGCCAGCGCCGCGTCGATGACGCGGCCGTAGTCCAGCGCTGCCCTCGGCAGCTTGGCCATCTCGGCGAGAATCCTGCCGGGCTTGGCGCACCGCAGGAAGGACTGCGGGCTCGCCCAGCCGCCGCGCGCCTGGATCTCCAGCGCGGTCCGCCGGCGGGCAACGAGGTCGTCGGACGCCCCGCCGTGCAGCTGATAGGGAGATGCCATGGCCAACCCGAGCGTCTCGGCCGCCGCGCGCATCTTCTGACCGAGGTCGCCGGGGGGGTAGCTCCACAAGCGATCCCGCGGCGAGTGGCACCGCTTCTTCATCGCCAGGAGGGGCGGGCTGAGGAAGCGGAAGGTGTCCAGGGGGACTGTCATGTCCCACAGGCCAGTCTTGCTGGGGACATTCATCTCCTCGGGGAAGAGCACCAGCGCCGCGACACCTGTGTTGCCGCCGCCCTCCGCGACGCCCTCGACGACCTGCAGCCCCGCGAGCGAGTCGGCCTCCCCGGGCCTCATGTACGTGCTGAAGCTCAGGATCATCGCCACCGCGTGCTCCACCAGCCGCCAGCGCAGGAACACGCCTGCTAGAGCGGCCACCACCAGCCAGGGCAGGGGCTGACGCGACCGGCGCGGGACACACTGGCCCCATCCCGCCAGCGCGCGTGAGCACCGAGGAAGGGTCTCTGTGCCCCACCTCCCCAGGTTCGCCACAAAGAACTTCACGGAGGCCAACGGCTTTGACGCGTCGTCTCCGCTGTGCCCCAGGAAGTAAAGCATATTGAAGTACTCCACGAGCGCCGAGTCGAGGCCGGCCGAGTCCTTCCAGTCCCGGCGGTTCTCGGAGGCCCATGTCACGAAGGCTTGCGCCCTCCGGCGGTAGTCGGTCAGCACGGGCTTCGAGATCGACCGCTGCTCTAGGAAGGTGAGCCCAGGCTCCAGCGCCACCTTCGCCGCCTCTCGGCGGCGCGCAGCCGAGGCCGCCACCGCGGCGGTCCCCAGCGCTAGGCCCGCACCCGGCAAGGCCGGGGGGCGCTCCAGCGCGGCCACTGCACCCAGCGTCGGCGCCCGCCCCCTCTTGCCGCCCAGCACGCCCCGAGGTGTTGTCAACAACATCGCAGCCAGCAGCGCCCCCCGGGGTCTCGATGTACGGTTGACCGCGGGAGGGGCGGTCAGCTGGGTTGAGCTCGCTGGGGATCCACCGAACGTGCAACTGCAGCCGGCAGGCGAGCGCCAGCGCGCAGCTCCCGCAGGACACTGCGAAGCTGCGCAGCCGCGCCCCGCCCCTTCCCAGCAGCCAAAGCCAGAGACAGGTTGTCCACCAGGTGCACCAGGCGATGCCCAAACGCCCCGCGCGATCGCAAGGCATGGCGCAGAGAAGCTGAGAGGGCGAGGCCCTCGGTGTAGTAGATGTCGTGCTTCTCACGCCACGGAAAGAACATCGCGATCTTCCAGCAAGGGTCCTGCATAAAAGAGGCAGGGATCTCGCCGAACTGCTTGTCCAGGTCCTTGGCCGCCTCGCTGGGCAGCGCAGCGGGGCGTCGCAGCGAGGTGGCCACCCCGTCACCCTCCAGAGCATGCGAGCGGGCGGAGATGGCGTCGTCAAAGTGGTGGCGCCAGCGCTCCACCGTCCGCCCCAGCGAGGCCGCGGCTTCCGGGCTGGTCTGCCGAACGCAGACCCCGCCCCCCCACGGTGAGGCGTCGGAGGCAGAGACCTCTGCATGCCACGGGGCCGCCAGATGCGCAGAGAGCAACGGCAGCAGGTTCCGAAGCGTGCGGAGCTCCCAGCGCACCGTAGCCCAGAGGGGCAAGGCCTCGTCCCGCGCCGCCTGGCAAAAGCGGTAGGTCGCGTCCAGGATGGCAAGCGACGGCCGCCGCAGCAGCATGATCCAGGTGCAGTGCCCAAGCGAAACCTCCACGGTCTCACCCCGTGCGGATCGGCGAGCCAGCAACTCCTCAATCGCGTGCCGCACCCGCCACAGTCGCTTGGGCGAGACGCGGACGCAGTGCGACATCCCGCAGAGCTCCAAACCCACGAAGGAACAACTGCGGCTGGCCCGCTGTTGCTCGTGCACCGAGAATCCGAGGCTGACCAGCTCCGCCTCAACCTTGGAGGCGATGGCGTCGACCTCTCGTTGGCTGGCGCCCACCACCAAGTAGTTGTCGACATAGGCGGCGGCCCCCAGCCCATCATGCTTGCCCAGAGGGAGTCCCTCGCTGCGGTCCCGAACGTGCCGCGACACAGGCACTCCTGCTCGAACCAGGGCGGACTCGGTAACCATCTGACACAGATGCATGGCCCAGCTCCACCCCATGGGCAGGATGGTGAACTGAGGAGTGAGCCACTCACCACTGTCAACAGCCTCACCGTCAAGCGAGGCGACCCCCACCAGGCCTGCGCGGACCCGCGCGAGCTGGAAGTACGAGCAGAGGCCGCTGGGGATACGCATCGCGTAGAAGGCGTTCTCGATATCCCCACAGGCAAAGTACAGCGGCGCGGCCGCATCGCTCTCCAGGCGAGAGAAGGAAGCGGCCGAAGGAAGCTCGGTGGCGGGAGCCCGACGGAAGTGCAGGTTGACCAGCCTGGCGTCGAAGATGAGCCTCTGGCGGTCACCCTTCTTGCGGACCGTGAAGGCCCCCAACGTTGGAGCCTTCCCGTCCCATCTGCAAAACTGGAGCATGCCTCGCCGATGAAGCTGCCCGAGAAATCGCCCATACACTTTTGGGTCTCGCAACCCAGGATCAGAATAAGGAGCACGTAGTCCCGATTCAGCGCGGAGTCGAGCAGCCTCCTCCGGGCTTCGGGGCATGTTGGCCTCCCAATCCGACAGCCACACCGCGTCGGCCGGCTGCAGGGCTGACCCCAGAGACACCGGAGCGGTCCCCTCGGCTGGCCAGGAAACTTTGCCCTCGCTGTAGGATGCCAAATCCGCCCGCTCCAAGCCGTACATGGGGCAGGCACCGCAGAGCTCGCGAAGGCTCCCGCGGGGGCACACGTCCTCGGGCGGACCAGGGAAAGTGACGTACTCCTCCCGGATGTGCTCGAGCGCCATGTGCTGCAAAACTGTGGGCTGACGGGGGCAGTCGACGCCGCGCCCTGCCAGCTCGTTGAGCGACCCAATGCCGAGGTTAGCCCACCGCAGCGAGTGCGATAGCTTGTCCCGTCGGCGCCCGACAGCGCGGCAAGCCTCTGCTCGGGCGGGTAGCTCGCGAAATTGAGGGAGAGGAAACACATCTCGCTGACGACTGGGGCCCATGGGGCCAGAGGAGCGCGATGCCTGGGCCTAGAGGAGCCCGCGGAGGTCGGCCGAAGTCCTTCGCCAGCGGGACGGGAGGTCGCCCCGTTCTCGTCACGATTTCCCCTTCTTGGCGCCGCCGGCGCCAGAGCCACTGCTGCCGCCGCCGCCTCCGCCGCCACTGGGTGCTGCCAGCTGCCGCTCCTCACGCGCCTTGCGGCGCTCCTTCGCGATGCTGCTCTCGGCCTGCAGGCGGTCCGCCACCCACTTGGTGAGCTCCGGGCTGACCATGATGCCCCGCGTCGACCCCATGTCCGTGAAGAAGAAACCCTCATCTTGGTGAAGCCCACCGCCTCCCCGATGCGCCAGAATCTTGTCCTTGTACTTCTCCTCGCATAGCTGGAGTTGGCGTGCCACGAGCTCGCCGCACGCCAGGTTGGCCCCATCCAGTTGATCATAGGTGCACATAGTCTGCATGATCTTGCTGAACTCAGCATGCAAGTGCACCACGGGATCATCTGCGCCCACGGAGGCCCCCAGCGAAGCCTTCCAAGCCACGTGGTGTCCCATGGGCGTGCCTCCGTGCTCCATCTGGTACTCGGCGACCCACTGGAAGGTCCGCGGGCCTGGCACTGGCCAGTCTGGGAAGCTGGTCGATCGGTTGCTCTGGACGGCCTCCCGAATCTCGCGGTAACGCTGTCCTTGGCGATCATATCGCACGCCAAGCGTCCGCAAGTCATCCGAGCTGCCGTCAGCAGCCGCCGCCCCCCCAGCACCGCCGTCGGCGGCTCCAGGGGCTCCCCCAAGCGCAGCGGCAAGGCCCGCCAGCCCATCGGCGGCGGGAGCAGGCGCGGCAGCGCCTGCCGGCCCAACGCCCGCGCCGCCCAAGGCTCCCACGGCAGCGCCACCTGCAGCAACGCCCGCGGCGACTCCGCCGCCCAGGACGCCTGCGCCGCCAGCCCCCGCAGGCCCGGCGAGCGCGAGGGGCGCCGCGCCAGCAGCCGCGCCGCCGCCCCCAAGCGCAGCAGGCAAGCCCGCCGCCACTCCGCCTCCCAGCAGCCCGGCAGCCCCAGCGCCGCCCGCGCCGCCCCCCGCGGCGCCGCCAGCCGCGCCCTGGCCGAGCCGCAGAGGGTCTCCGCCCTCGAAGCTCGCCATGGCCACCTGCGCCTCCTGGAGGATGCCAACCATCTCGAGGGCCGTCGGCAGGTTGGCGAAGTCATAGACTCCTCGACCTCCAGGGGCGGGCACCGCCAAGGCCCCCACGCCACGGGGCTGCTTGAGGTAGTACCCGCGGAGGTCGTCGTTCCCAGGCGAGTACTCCTCAACGAACACGTCCATGTCAGGAGTGAGCACGGAGAAGGCGCCTGGCACGCGCCGAGAACCCAGAAGCAGAAGACGAGCATGCAGAAGCGGAGGGTCAACGTCATATTCAACCCAAATCTCATCACCTGCATTCATCGGTAGTGGCCTCCTCCTCGTGGCACTCGCGGATCAGGCGTGCCCGGGGCAGAAAGGCCCTGCCTTGGCGGAGTCAGAGCCGCCTGCCGTGCGGCGCAGGCGCAGCCCCGGCGGCCCCAGGTAAGGCAGCCGCGGAAGAGCTCGAGGCCGAGGAACACCACCGCCCCTACCACCAGCTCAAGGGCCGCGCGCCACCAGCCCCGCGACGCCGAAGCCCCAGCCCCGCACTCACAGCGGCACTCAGGGCAGGGGCTCGGGCACACCGGCGCCCGCGAAGCCAGGCAGTCGCCCAGCGCCTCCTGCAGCGTGCCGAGCACCTGCTGCAGGTCCCGCGACGCCGCCGCGCCGCCGTCCGCCCCCACTGGCGGGAGGCCGATCGCGGGCGCCTCCTCCGGCGCCGAGGGGGCGGGCTGCGCCGCGAAGTGCGCCAGGAACACCCCAGCGAAGTGAGCGAATCCCAGCCCGACCAGCGCGCGGGGGCTCAGCATTCGGAGACCTCGCGAGAGAACTGAGCCAAACAGTTGCGGAGAATGGACATTCTCGCGGCGCTCGAACGCTCCTGAGATGACACGTGAGACAAACCCATCATCATCAGCATCAGCATCATCATCATCATGATCATTAGCAGCAGCATAATCATCATCATCATCATCATCATCATCATCATCATCAGCAGCAGCAGCAGCAGCAGCAGCAACATCATCATCGTCATCATCATCATCATCATCATCATCATCATCATCATCATCATCAGCAGCAGCAGCAGCATCATCAACATCACCTTAATCGTGATCGTCACACTCGTTTCGGCACACCCCTCACACGTTTCGTGGAGCCATGAAGGAGCTCCAACTGAGGCCCCTATGGCACCGCTCGCATGTGGGCGTCGCCCCGTTTCTGCACACTCCTCACACGTTTAGTGGCCCCATATGCAGCTGCACCTACGGGCCCAATGGCACCGTCCGCATGTGGGCGCCACTCCCGCTTCTGCACACCACTCACACGTTTCGTGGCCCCATAGGCCGCTGCACCTACGGTCCCAGTGGCACCATTCGCATGCGGGAGTCGCCCCCTTGCGGCACACCCCTCACACGCGGCGTGACCTCATAGGGAGCTCCAGCTAGGGCCCAGGTGGCACCGTTCGCATGTGGGCGTCACCCACTGTTCGGCACACCACTAACACGTTTCTTGGCCCAACAAGGAATTCCAGCTAAGGCCCCAATGGCACCGTTCGCATGTGGGCGTCACCCCCGTCTCGGCGCACCCCTCACACGCTTCGTGGCCCCATAAGGAGCTCCAACTAAGGCCCCAATGGCACCGTTCGCATGTGGGCGTCGCCCCCGTTTCTGCACACCGCTCACACGTTTCGTGGAGCCGTAGACTGCTGCACCTGCGGTCCCAGTGGCTGTGTTCGCATGTGGGCGTCACCCCCGTTTCTGTTCGCCCCTCACACGCTCCGTGGCCTGAGGGGGAGCTCCAGCTAAAGCTCCAATGGCACTGTTCGCATATGGGTGTCACTCCCGTGTCGGCACGTCCCTCACACGTTCCGTGGCCTCATAAGGAGCTCCAACTAAGGCCCAAGCGGCACCGTTCGCATGTGGGCGACACCCCCTTTCGGCACACCCCTCAAACAGTTCCTGGCCCCACAGGGAGCTCCACCTAAGGCCTAGTGGCGCAGCCCGCATGTGGGCGACTCCCTTTTGTTTCTGGCACACCCCTCACACGTGTCTTGCCCCACAGGGAGCTCCACCTACGGCCCCAATGGCGAGGCTCGCATTTGGGCGACACTCCCGTTTCGACACGCCCCTCACACTTTTCCGTGGCTCCACAGGGAACTCCACCGAAGGCCCCAGCGGCACAGCCCGCATGCGGGCGTTGCCCCATGGGAATTTTCACATCAGATCGTACTCACAATTGTGGTACGCACGACTGAATATGGTTGGGTTCTCGCAAGGCTGAAATTTATGTTGTTCGCCTCCTCCTTCTCTCTTCCTCTCTCCCCTCCTCCTCTGACTCAGTCGCCGCTTCAGACACTCGAAGGGGTAGGGGGGCTCAACCCAAGACCATACATGCACGCTGGGCATTGCAGGGAATACCGAGCTCAATCCTCCCCCTGCCAGAGGGCAAGCTCCAAGCACAATGCAAGAGGAAACGGCCGGTGGCATCCACTGCACAGCTCCGCCCGGCGAGGGTGAGCAGTGACCGAGTGCAGTCCAGGTCGTGGCGCGTGCACGACAAAGAGTTGTTTGTTCAGATTACACATATACACACGTGCAAACGGGCCGCCCGATCTTTCACATACTGAACCAACAACATTGATTTAGACGGCATGTGTTCCGTGTATCGATGTTTGAAAATGTGGGGTCACCACACATGTCTGCATACGATGTTTTTTTGAGCAGACCTGAATGATGATACTGTGCAATGGCAGTGACACGCGACGGTGAACAAACAGCCAGTATTTTCGAACACAGAGTGCCCCAGTACGCCCAAGATGGCCTCAACACAGCCCAAGAGGCCCAAAAGACGTCCCGAGACAAGAGGGCCCCCAGGGGCAAGTATCATGAATTAGGTTTTTGAACATTTTGGCCCTCTCGCCTTTTCGGCTTTCCGACGCTCTAAGATGGCCCACGAGATCGCCCAAGATGGCCCCAAAGACCCCTAAGAGGGCTCCAAGACGGCCCAAGAGGGCCCAAGAGGCGCCCAGGACGGCCCAAGAGGCTCAATGACGGCCCCAAGAGGGGCCCAGATAGGGAACCCGAACGGACATTTCGAAACTTCGGCCCCGAGGGCCCCCCATGAGGCCCCAGGAGGCCCCCAGAAGACCCCCACGAGGCATCAAGAGGCCCCCAAGACGCCCCAAGAGGCTCCCAAGAGGCCGGACAACTACTCTCAAGAGGCCTCTGAGAACGCCCCGAAGAGACCCGAAGAAGCATCACAGAGAACTCTGACCCACAACCCAAGCACAGTGGCGGGACACTAGATCCGCCGCCCCCTGTTGATGTATCACAGGGGTGCCTGGCGTGCTAAATCCAATGCGGCCTGTTCTTAGCTTTTTCCATAAGAACTCCCCGCGGGGCTTCGACCCAGCGCGCCCGCCACCCGAAAGGACCGCTAACAGCCTCAGCGTCCACACAAATCCCCAAGACGGCTCAAGATGGCCTCTCCGACGGCCAAGATGGCTCAAGATGGCCTCCAAGACGGCCGAGATGGCCCCAAGAGACCCCAACATGGCCGCAAGATGCACCCAAAACGGCCCGAGGTGACCTCAAGATGGCCTACGACGTCCGCAAGAGGCCCCAAAGAGGCCTCCAAGACGGTCCAAGAGGCCCCCAAGAGGGCCTCCAGGAAGGCCCGAAAAGGCACAGATCATGGATTTTCCGTAGGCCCGTAGGCTTGCCACATGATGTTTACAATTGTTTCTTTTCGGCCTTCCGACGGCCCGAGACGGCCGAACAGCCCCCAAAGATCGCGCCACGATCGCCCAAGAGGCCTCCACTCCAAAATAGCCCCAGAACGGCCCAAGAGCCTCCCAAAACGGCCCCCAGAGGGGACGGCCCAAAAGGCGTCCGAGACGCCCAAGATGGCCTCCAAGACGGCCCTGGAGCACCCCAAGAGAGCCCCAAGTCGGCCCAGAAAAAAACTCAAGGCGGCTTCCGACGGCGTTAGACGGGTCAGGAACGCCAGACGGGCAAGGATGCTCCCGAGAAGCCTCCAAATGCCCCCAGGAGGCCACGGAGGCCCCAAGAGATGCCTCCAAGAGGCTTCCAGGAAGCTCACAGGAGGCCCCAAGAGTGCACCCAGAGGCTCCCAAGATGCCCCCTCCTCCTCCTCTCCTCCTCCTCCTCCTCCTCCTCCTCCTCCTCCTCCTGATTTTCCCCTCCATCCTCCCCCAAATGTTCCCCGAAGGGTTTCCACAACGGCTTGGCAGAGCTCTTGCCACAACGCTCAACGCTCGGCCACATGGGCAATTCCAAAACGCAGGGGGCGTCGGTGATTTGCCGTAGGCGTCTTCGATACCTTCGAACGTCGGGACCTGCATTTCGGAGGTACTCACGAGGACATGCAGCTGGGAAACACAAAGACGATTGAGATCGAGCCAGACGAAGATGATCATAGTAATGTTGTTTCGCGATGCCCTCACGAAGATATGGTTGATGACACCCGCATTGCACACGTTGCCATCACATTCGCTGTTGCCTGTCAAGACGTGGAAAGGAAGCCCGGTGCTCTAAAACATGAAAATACAACGGAACGACCAAATTACAGGTAGTCTCGAAAGGTCTTTAATAGACCCCCTTTCGTATAGTGGGAACTCATTAGTTTCGGCGCGGGGTGATTGCCGGATTGAAGCCGAAACACATTCGTCTCCCGCGGTGCCCACTGCTAAGAGTCCTAAGGGTCACCTCGGATTTCTATGGACTTGTAAGATTCCGAAGGATTCATACGGATGCCTCAGGATTCTTAGGGTTCCCTTCAGACGCCTAAGGATTCCAAAACATCCCTTGGACTTCAAGAAGCGATTCCTAGGACTTCCTGGAGACTCGTAGGAGTCTAAGGATTCCCTGAGGAATCCAATGGCTTTCCAAGGATTGGTCAGATTCCCAAGTTTTCCATTAGGATTCCTATGGGTTCTCTGGGTTCCCTTTGGATTCCAACAGATTCCTAGGCGGTCGTCGGATTCCGCAGGGTTCCTTCGGAATCTGAAGGATTCCTGGGAACCCCTGAGGATGCCTAAAAGGAGTCCGAAAGATTCGTAGGATTCCTCAAGACCGAGTTTCTAGGAACCGATAGGAACCCGAGGGATTTCTAGGATTCGTAAACCCAAACCATGTGGGTTTTCACGACCATGAAGATGCTCGAAAATCCTCCCGCGTTCAAGGTAGCACACGGCAAACGCTCCGCTGGGGGCAATCACCGCTCAACGAGATCCCGCACGGCGAAGGATATAGAATTCGTAAAACATTACACGCGTGGCAACAGTTGTACGAGCTCACCACAACTTGGGCGGGCTCTTAGTGCGCGTGATTACCTGCGCGATTCCCATGTGAAGACGACGACGGCCACGACAACGGCAACGACGAAGGCGACGCGCATACTCGATTCGAGGTGTAGCGGTTTACCTTCTATTCACCAACGAGTTCCAAATTCCTCTGTTGTGCTGGGTAGCCGAGCAAGCATTATCCGATGGGAGAAAGAACAACCCAACAATACACAGCACGGGAGACAATACTGCGCAACTAATTGCAAACACGGCCACCACCGAACAGGGTCAGAACGACATTGACGATATCTTACTGCGCACGTCACTTGCAAAAGCCGCATATGAAGACGGCAACGACGACGATCGCGACAACGACGACAGAGACGACGCCAACTCGATTGGAGATGTAGCGAATTAGCACTTCACTTCTAGCACAGAAAATCCAACATCCTCTCTCGTGCAGGGTAGCCCAGGACGCAGTACCCGCTGCAAGGAACAACCACCAAACAACAACTGGCATGCCAGCAATATTGAGTAAATAATCGCTTGTGCCAGCGGACGCGTACAGAGGAGAGGTATCTACTTAACATGCTAGCAGGGTGCGTAGGCATGGAGTAGATGATACACGTATACCTATAATATGTGTGTACACGTATATGTATGTCTATAGATATGCATCGGTGCATGCACACATATGTAAAACATGTATGAATGCAGCCAGGTCTTTGTTTGCAAATGCAATCATGCATTTATATAGGATCCCTCCCTCGGGTAATCCCGAGGCGATCCCTGGGAACCCTACAGGATACCTAGGGGATCTCAAGGGACAGGAGGGCGAGGAGGGGAGCACGAGGAGGAGGAGGGCGAGGCAAAACGAGAGCGAGGAGGGGAACACGAGGGGGGCGAGGAGGGAGAGCGAGGAGGACGGCGAGGAGGTGAAGGAGGAGGGCGAGGAGGGAGAGCGAGGAGGAGGGCGAGGGGGTAAGGACGTGGAGAGGGAGGACGAGGGGGAGGGCGAGAAGGGGAGCACGAGGAGGAGGGCGAGGACGGAGAGCGAGGAGGAAGGCGAGGAGAGGTGGACGAGGATGGGACAGATGAGTTTTATTGCCCGCCGAGAACTTCGGGGGGGGGCCATCATTGAAGACCTTCTGCGGTTATTGGGAGAATTCCGTTGAACACATGGCTAATTCAACGAATAATCCGCCGCCGTGCCCTCGAGGCACGAGTTAGAGTGTTCTCGGGTCCCTGAGTCGATCTCCTGGAGCCTCAGTCTTCGCAATCCTGAAGACTTTCCAAAAGGGCCTGGGCCCGAAATTGCCAAATCTTCCGGGGCTCTCGGCGTGCCCCCTGGGACTCCAGGCGTGCTGGGGCGTGTTGTCGCATGCCTTGTCAGGCAAAAGAGGTCCCCAAGACGGGCGAAGAGGGCAGCAAAAAGGCCGCAAGAGGATCCAAGAAGCCTCGACTCGCCAAACGATCGGTGCAGACGCCCAAGAGGCGCCATGGTGCCCCACGAGGGAGGCCAAAATGGTCCATTGTGCTGAGGTGTTCGAAAGACTCTAGCGTTTCCGCTTTTTTTTGTTTTTGCCCCACGACGGCTAAAAGGGCCGCAAGAGGACCCCAAGCTAGCCCGAGAGCGCGCCAAGACGGCCCAAGAGGCGCCTTAGACGGTTCAGTATGGCCCCAAGACGGCCCCAAGAGGGGCCCAAGAGGGGGAACACGAATTGAAAATCCTAGGTTTTCCGCCCCCTCTTGGAGGCCCAGGAAAGGCCCCAAGAGGCTCCAAGTCGGACCCTAGTGGCGTCACAGGTGCCTCCAAGAGGCTCCCGAGAGGCCCCCCGCGAGATCCCAACGAGCACCCAAGAGGCCCAAATCATGCCCGAAGAGGGGCCTGGACTGCACGACTCGGAAGCGCAACGCTGGTGGAACCCTCATGCAATTCACTCGCTGATTACAGTGACACCCAATAGCAGTACACGCCGCATTGTTCAAGCGGCCCCATGGAGGTCTCCAGATCACTCCAAGATGGCCCAAGACAGTGTCAAGGGGGCCCCGATACGGCCCAAGAAGACCCCAAGGCGGCCCAATGACAGCGCCAAGACGGCCGAAACAAATTCCAAATGGTACTGCCTGGGTACAACGCCAGTCATGTCGAAGATACGATTTAAGTGGTGCTTGCTTGGAACCGCTGAAGTCACGTATAACATAATGCTCAATAAGTATTGCCTTGAAGCCAGCCGAACCATACAGACGATATGACGCACCTAGAAAGAGGATGCCTGTCAAGAAGCCCCCCGAAAACCATTACAAGAGATTCCGACAAGCATCCGATCAAATCCTTTGGCCCACAGCCAAGGCACTTGGTGGGGTGGGCTGACAGCCGCTTCACCTGCTCAGCACGGGAAGTGACAACGACCTCACATTTGGAGCGCAAGACCTCGCTGGCTTATCCGAAAGTTGTCCGTTTCTTTCCAAGGGGAAAGTCGTTGCCTGGTCTCGGGCGGGAGGGTAACTATAACGGCGGCCGCTGTGTGCACCCGCAAGGGTGCGTCCGCGCCACCGGCGCATCAATCGCCCGTGCGCACCACAGCGTGTAGGGGAGGGTCCAGGCCCCCCCCCTCCCAATACGATCGTTAGCGGTGACAAGGGGGGGGGGGAGGGCCCGTGTAACGAGCGTTATCCTTGGGAAGACACAGAAAGCGCTCACCCATCTTCTCCTCGCCCCGATCACATCCTATCATGGTTTCCCTTATCCCTGATGTCTTGACTGGAATGTCGCGTTGTGGCCCTTTTTGTTGCGTTCTGGTTTTCTGGGTGGCCCTCTTGCGACACCTTTGGGCCTTCCTTGGGCCGTCAATTGGAGCCACGTTTGGGCTGTGCTGGGGCCCGCTTGGGCCGTCTTGAAACCCTTTTGGACCATCTTGGCGCAATCTCGTGGACCGAACTGGCGGCAACCTCAAGCAGTTTCAAACACCTCATGCAAATTTACGTATTTAGCCTCCTCAGGCCATCTTGTGAATCCTCTTGAGGGCCTCGTGGGGCGTCTTCGAAGCCAATTGGGCCGCCTTGAAGCCATCTTTTGCCGTCTTGGAGCACTTTGGGGACGCGTCCAAACGTTGTGGAGCGCTCTTGGACTGTCTTGGAACGCCCTTGGGTCATCTTGGACCGTCTTGGAGCGCTCTTGGGCGTCTCGGGTTGTTTGGCGCGTTCTTGGGTCATCTTGGAACGTCTTCGAAAACTCTTTGCAACGTCCTCAAACTTCTTGAGCGCTCTTTTCCCGAATAGCGTTTCGCTAGAGGCATCAAGTAGACACCATCGGATTCTCCCACCAGGAACTCCACAGGGGGGGGAGGGCAGGGGAGGCGTCTCCCAAACCCGGCGGCGGCCCGGCCCAGCGGCCCAGCGACGCGAATCATGGTGTTCTATCTCGGTTTCAAACCACGCAGATCCAAACATGGGACTCACTATGGTGTCCTGGCTCGATTTTGCTCAGCAGCGCTAGTCACAATGTTTTCGCTGGATGTCAACTGACATGTATGTTTCCTGGGGCTCGACTCGCATGTATTTTCTACCTGCGCATATAGATTGCCCTCTCCCGGGGTTCGAGATTCATGCGTCATGCGTTGTTTTACGCATGTTCCTATGTTCCGTTCTTGGGCTCCGAAGCGTGCGTTCCACACACATATATATATACATATATATATATATGTTGATTGCCCCTTCTCTGGGGCTCGAGTCCTGTGTTTACATATGTTCCTACATAGAGCTATTTTCCTAAGGTCTGCAGTATGTTTACGTAATATCATGTCGGTTGCCCGTCTACTCTGGCTCGAATTGTTTGTGATATGTTCGCGTTCCTGTAGACTGCCTCTTCTCGGGGGCTCTGAGCCCGCGTGCCCTGGAGCGCGTTTCTTTATCTTCGGCGATGACGGGCGTCATAGGGGGGGGGGGGCGGGGGGGGTATGACGTGACGCCCCCCCCCCCCGCCGTGTGGCTCCGGCACCACAGCCGCGCCCGCGCGCACGACGCGAAGAGCGACGAGCGACGACGACGACGACGCGAGCAGCATGTAAGTGGCGATTTGCCCATCGCGCCTGTGTACACCACAACGCTCGCGTGCACCACGCCGCGCGTGTGCACCACAGCGCATGCGTACACCGCAACAGCACTGTGCAACGCACCGCCCGTATATACCACAATACTTGGGAGCACTACACCGCCGGTGCACATACACCGCAGCAGCAATGTGCAACACAACGCCTGTGTACACCACAGTGCTTGCGTGCACCGCAACGCCTGTGCACGCCACAGCGCCTGCCTACACCACAGCATCTGCGTGCAACGCAGCGCTGGTGTACACCACAGTGCTTGCGTGCAGAGGACAGGTAGAAGGAACATGTACGTCAGGATCTGCTGCGGACAACTAAACGCCACGCCAAGAAAATTATGATAATCGAATGCGACGTTTCCCCTCCTCCCTCCTCCTCCACATCCTCCTCCTCCTCCTTTTCCTCTTCCTCTTCCTCCTTCTTACCCCCTGTCGTGCGGCTTGGCGTCAAAACGCACGTGCGCATCTCACCGTGCACCGCAGAATGGTCGATTGAATCGGTCCAGTTGGTTTTCGGACGGCCAGTTTAGCTAGAGCCTCCTGGACGCAAATGGGAGTTAGGGTGATGCGGGCGGACTCGGGGGGACTCGTAGATTCCAGCGGCGTTCCTTTGTCCATGAAGATTTGTTTCCCATCGTTTTCTCTGGAATCCACACGCGCTCCATTTTGTCACAAGGATTCCTTCTGAAATTCTATACAACAATGGTGCTGTGTTACACACGGCTGATGTGGTGCACACAAGCGCCGCGGCGTACACAGGCACTGCAATGCACGCAGGCATTGTGGTATACACTGGTGCTGTGTTGCGCACGGTTGTTGTGGTGTACGGAGGCGCTGTGGTGTCCGCAGGAGCTGCTGTGCCCGCAGGCGCGGTGGCACAAACTGACGCTGTGTTGCACGCGGCTGCTGTGGTGTACGTCGGCGGCGTGGTGTACACAGGCGCTGTGGTGCACGCGGGCACTGTGATGTACACAGGCGTTGTGGTGCATATCGCCACCTACATGTTCGTGCTACCCGTCCTCCGTCATTCCCAAGCATTCCCAGACGCCGCCGGCGCGAAACGTGACGTCATCGACCCCCCCACCCCAGATGATTGCCGTTATCGGCCCGGACTTCAAAAAAACAGGCTCCAGCCGCGTCCGCGCGCACGACGACGATGAGCGACGAGCGACGAACCACGAGCGACGACGACGGACGACGACGACGACGACGACGACGACAACGACGACGACGACGACGACCACGACCACGACGACGACGACGACGACGACGACGACAACGCCTGCGGACCAGACAACTATTCGGATTCCTACGCGGACACCTACGCGGATCCCAATGCGCACGGCGGCAGTGCCCGGAGCGCACTGGGGGGGGAGCGCTAAGTCATAGGGGGGGGGGGGGGGCGCGGGGGCCATGACGCCCGTCATGCCCCAAGCAATAAAGAAACGGGCTCCTGGGCAAGTTCCTGTAGATTGCCCCTCTCCTGTGGTTCGAGTGCTGCATGTGTTGACGTACGTTCCTATCGGCTGCCCCATTCCTGGGGCTCGAATCGGATGCGATAAGCGTTTTGCGTATGCGGTTCGAACCGCATGGCCCCGGTTCGAACCAGGAGTGAAAAGGAGGATCTCAATGGACCGCGTGGACCGCGAAGTCGTTCGGCCCCCTCCTGTTCCAGGAGGAACCGAACGACTCCACAGTCACACCGGAGAGAAGAGGATGGAAAATGCTCACGGATTTTCTTCTCGGCTCGGCTGCAAGGCCGCGGTGGCGTCCACAGCAGGCCCGCGCTTTGGCGCGGGCTCCACGTTCCGGCTTTCGTCCTGACGAAGCTGGAATCGCGAACTGCAAGGCCCCACGCGCAGCCTGGCCGCGGTGACCAGCTCACAGCGGCGCGTGCTTTTGCGCGGGGCCGCTTTCTGGGCTCGATCTTCTGGGGAAAGAATTCGTCAAACGCGGCGGCGATCGACTCCAGGGGCCCGCCGTCTATGATACTGCTCTGGTTCGCCGCGGCGCAATCGACTGCGGAGATTGCGCGGGCGGGGCAGAGACGCGGAGCTAAATGACTTGTTCATTCGGCCGGGCACTGCCTTTGGGCAGTGAGGCCAAGATCTGCCGTGTTGCCTTGGATGCCACGGAATGCCGTTGCTCTTGGGGCAAGGGAGGAATTGGCGCCCAGGTTGCAGACGCGGCGATCTGGCCGCAGGCGGGCCTGCGCGACCCAGGTCGCGCGACGGGCGTCGCGGCCAGCACGCCCGTCTAGCCTGGACCCCCAGGCTGAGTCGTTCGTCCTCGAGGAAATCTTGTTCCAATTGAAACTGGCGAAGGCACTGCCTGTTGGCCACGGGGGGGCTCCTGTGGGTGGCGCTCAACATCCACGACCTTCACAGGAGTGCCGCATCCCACTCGAGGCGGCAAATTAGACTCCGCGAGCACCATCTGCATGCCCACGTGCACAAGGAGAACACCAGCAAGCTTGGCGGTCGCACCGATGTCGGCGCAGGCGCGCTTGTCGTCGTAGTCCTTCGGGGTGGGCCTAATGGCAGGCCTGTCGATTTCTTGATGGTAGAGGAGGGCTCTGCGAGCGCGATTGGCGTTCAGACGCGCGCGCACGTGCGTGGCGAACAACACCCAGAGCCACTCGTAGGCGCACTCGTGCCAGCCCCGCGACTCACGGAATCGAGGACCATCTTTGTGTCAGACTGGCTTTCAGCTTGGCCCAGACGTCGTCTCTGACTATTGTGTCGCGCTTCGCCCGCATGACCTCGAGGATGCGCGACAGGTCCGGGTCGTCGAACTGCTTCATGTTCACGAACTCGAACACGTAGGAGATGTCCAGCAGGGGCTTCAGGGCGTTGCAAGTAATCATAGGAAACGTTGTCCGCAGGAAGCAGCAAGGAAACCGAGCTGGGCACGGGAGGGAGATAGTGGAAGTCTCCCGAGAACAATTTGCACGGCACCCGCCCCCACGACCCATGTGGCCTCATGTGCATCGTGGGGTTCGAATTGTAGCGTCGTGCGCGGCCGTGCGTCTTCCGCAAAGCGTCGGCGTGTCAGATTTTCGCTGGAACAGTGTCGAGCTCATGGATGACGTCCACGCCCCAGTTCGCCAGTGAGTCGGTCCATCTTCTTCTGTGTCTGAGCGTTCAGGCGCAGCCTGGCACTCTTCAGGGAATCTCAGAGCAGGAGCCCAATAACGCCGTGGAGAGTGCGAGCCTTGTGTCCGATATTCTGCGCAGCTGCGTTTGATTGCGCCGCGGCCGCGCACCCAGAGGGGCCGAAGCAGGCCTCGGCCAACGGCTGGACCACCTTCGCAAGAGTTGTCTTGCCGCGCCCGCCGCCGCCCAGCCCAGCGGCATTATGGTTGTTGTCGCGGGTAGCGACGGGAAGCCCGTGCATCTTCTTGTCTGGACGCTTCATCACCATCATCAGCATCATCATAACCATCATTAACAATATCATCCGCATGGTTAGCCTCCGTGGGACATATTGACATCTTCATACCTGAGCCGCTATTAGGATACTTTGCTAGGATAATTCCTTCTCAGACCCTCTTGGGGAGCCTCGTGGGACATCTTGGCGGCCTCGTGCCATGTTGAAGCCACTTGGCCCTCGTTTAAGCCGACTTGTAGGTACCTTACGTTCACGAGGAGCTTACGCAGTTACGCGGAGCTTACGCCGAACATACGCGGGGTTTATGCAGGGCTTACGCGGGCTAGGGCACCCAAGGAAGTAGAGGAGGCCCTTAAGACAGCCTAAGACGCCGCCAAACTACGAGGAGCTTACGCGCTTACGCGGAGATTGCGCGAGCTTACGAGGGGGCGCTTTAACCTGGGGCAAGGGATGCCACCCCCCTCGAATTCCCCCTAGTCATTTCTCGGGCCAAGAGGGCCCCGAAAGGCTACCTGGACGGTCCAAGAAGGCTAAGAGTCGCCGAAAGATCGCTCCCAGACGCCCAAGATTGCCTCCTGACGGCCCCAGAGGCCCTCAAGATGCCCCAAGATGCCACCAAGAGGCGTCCGAAGAGGCCCTTCAGAAGCAAAAAGGCGCATTCGCCTTTTGGGCTCTCACGAGGCCCACAACGGCCCAAGAAGCTTTCAAGATCGACCCAAGATAGCCCAAGAGGCCCCCAAGATGGCTCCAAGACGGCCCACGAGGGCCCCAAGACGGCCCCAGAAGCTTCCAAAACGGCCCAGGAAGGCACAGGACGGCCCCAAGAGGAGGCCCAGAGGGGGAACCCGAATGGACATTTCGAGCACTCGGCCCCGAAAAAGCCTGAGGAGGCGCCAAGAGGCCCCCAAGAGGCTCCCACGAGGCCCCCGAGAGGCCCCAAAAAGGCCCCTAGAGGACTCAACACGGCCCCCAAGAGGCCTCAAAAGTGCTGCCAAGAGAGCCCAGAGAAGCCCAAGAGCTTAGCCGCTATCCGCCAACCGCCCCCGACGAAATCCCCAGAAGCTGAAACCCCAAGATTCCCCAGAAACCGCGCGCGTTCCACAAACTCCGTTTGTCAATCTTACTGCCGCCCAAAAGGGTCGGCGGTGCGGCGTCAGCCAATGAATCAGTTCTTCCGGCCATCGGATCGCACGCTACGCGCGCTTCTCGTCGTTGTGATGGCGCGAGGTCGCTGGCTTGTCCATTATTCCCCCTCTTACGACCTCTCCTCCCCTCGCCCTTGTATCATCCTTGGGGAATCGTGAGGCCCTCTTCGGCCGTCTAGGAAGGCTCTCGGGCCCCCGTTGAGTCGTCTTTGGGAACTTTTGGGAGCCTCTTGGGCCGTCTTGGAGCGATCTCGGCGGCCTCTTTTGCCTGTCGGATGCCTGAAAATCCGAAAACGCAAAAAACGCTCGAAAACCTCTGAGATATTTTTGATGTGTACCTCTTGATGCCATTCCAGGGGCACTCTTCGAGCCTTTTCGGGACTTCTTGGAGCCTCTTGGGCCGTCTTGAGGCCATATTAGGCCGTCTTGGAGCGCTCTGGGGCCGTCACGGGGCCTCTTGGACCCTCTTGAGCCGTCTTGGAAGCAGTCTTGGCGTCTTGGGCCTTCTTGGTGAACCACCTCGGACCAATTTGGGCCATTGTGGGGCCCTCTTGGGCCGTCTTGTTGGCCTCCGTTGGGCCGTTTCCAGGCCTTCCAAAGGCGATACCAAGGCGATGCTGAGGACATCTCATTATGTTGAAGATGTCTGCAGCAAAATCTACATTCTCGACAGCAGAGATGGCCGGTTAGTAGTAATGGTCCTTCTCTTCCTCCTCCTCCTCTTCCTCCTCCTCCCCCATCCTCCTGTTCATATTCCTGCTCATCCTCATGCCCATCCTCGTGCTCATCCTCCATCTCATCCGCCACCTTCTCTCCCATCCACCTCCTCCAGTGTACACAGCTCTCCAGTCTGCTTGCGCAGAACACGATGGGGTCATGTGTGGGTTCCAGGTGCGGTATAACACCCGTCGGCAGATAGAAAGTCAGCGTAATGAGCAGGGATCGGTGAGAAGGGTTGGATGTCAGAGAGGTGCGAGCGCGCCAAGCGTATATGTCCCCACTCTCATTTCCTCATCTCCTCGTCGTCCACTCCTCTCCCTAAACAATAACTCCTCCGCGTCGCACCACCAGACGTGCCGCTCATGCTGGCCGGGCGTTTCGCCTGAGATTCCCTCACCGCTGAGGATCTGATGATTTGAAATTCCAAAGGCTGTCTGGATCGAAGGCGAAGGTTTTCAGGCCGGAACTCTCACCTTGGCGCTGCGCATACTCGGGTCCAGCAAAGCCAGCAGTCACACGGACGGAGGGTGGGCGGGCTTCAAAGTGCGACTATCGCTTTGGCGCCGCACACATGTGCTTTAAACTCGTTCGAGATCCACACGGACGGAGAGCGGTTCCGTTCACGACATCGGATTTCCACCACAAACGTCCTGAAACAAACCTAAACCTGCTGGGGCAGCACAGCTGCGCACCGCTTACACGCTCGAGGGGCGGTTCCTTATATAAAAACGGCGCTCTCGCCCGGACACTCCCTGCACGGTAGGACCTCGCACTGCCGCACTCTTGCCAGCTGCGGATGAAAAGGGCATTGCGGGCCCAAGCGGAGCTTGTCTTTCAAGGGGGCGCCTCGCGCAAAGAAGAGACACGCCTGCAGGGCACATGCAGGGACTCTCGAGGATGTGGGGCTAGATGCCAGCGGGCGTACTGCACCAACGTTGGGGAATCATGTGCTTGCTCGGGTATTGCCGCGTGCCTCATTCGCCTCCTCTTCCTCCTCCCTCTTCCTTCATCATCCTGCTTCCTCCATCCTGCTCCTCCTCTTCTCCTCCTCCCTCCTCCTCCTCCTCCTCCTCCTGCTCTTCCTCCTCCTCCTCCTCCGTCTCCCTCCTCCTCCTCCTCCTCCCTCCTGTCCCTGCGGGGTGGTGTCTCCCCTCCGCCGTGGGGCGGGGGCGATGGGGCCAGGAGGTGCCCGCACCCTGCGGGGCAACGGGCACGCGGGATCTGGGCCTTGGCGTCCTTCTGTCTGTCTCTCTCTCTCTCTCTCTCTCTCTCTCCTCTCTCTCTCTCTCTATCCCTCTCCCCCCCCCCAATGTCTCCCTCGTTCAACACGTCTTGGTTGCCAAAACCCTTTTAAACCGTCCTGCCCCTCCCTCCAGCCAGAACAGGCGGCCCCCCCAGGCGACGCCTACATCTCCATCTGGACGGCCCCCCCGGTCTGCTCCATCGCCTGGTCAGGCCCCGCCGGGACAGCAGGGCCAGCGGGGCCCGAGGGGATGGCGCAGGGCGGTGCGCAGGGAGGGCGCGGGGAGACCACGGGGGGCGGGAGAGGAGTGGCCACGGGGTCTCGGGGCGGACGGGGAGGTACGAGGAAGGCGTGGGGCTCGGGAGGAGGAGGAGGAGGAGGAGGAGCAGGAGGAGGAGGAGGAGGAGGAGGAGGGGTGAACGGCCCACACTCAAGCGCGCGCCATCCCTCCCGCAAACCCCCTGTGAGGCCCTGTCTGATGGGGAGCAGGTGGGGAGGAGAGAGGCGCACGAGGGCATCCGGGCCCCCCTACTCGGCACAGCCTGCCGCCTCAGCCTGTGGGAGGAGGGCGAGCAGCTCCGAGAGCACCCACCTGGCCGGGGCGGCGGCGCCCTCCCCCCTCGCCAGCCCGGCCCACACGGCCTCGACAAGCGCCGAGGGTACAGCAGGCGCCAACGTCCCAGCCAAGGAAGCGCCGAGCTCGTCAGCAGAGAGCGCCGGCGGGGCCCTCCATCCTTGGGCGGCGGCCCCAAGCCCCAAGATGCACTCAGCCCCCCAAGAGTGCCTCGCGCCCCACCCAATGGGGGCGCCGAGCTTGGCCTCGAACAGTCCCAGCGGGGCCACCCGTCCCCGCCTGCGCAGCGGCTCGAAGATGCAGGCCGCGTGCGCAGGGGGCCCGGCTGCTCGCGCGGGGCCCCGGGCTGCCGCACGCGCTGCGCTCCGCGCTGGTGGTGATCCTGGCTGTCGTGGGGTGGCCGCTCTCGGTCCCTTCGCCTGCACGCGGGAGTGACCCTGGGCAGGAGTGACCTCTGCTGCGCGGCTGCAACTCAGGGGGTCCGCGCCAGGGGGGGGGCGGGGGGGGGCAGGGGCAGCTCCACGCGCTCAAGGCACTGCCACGGGGACACCCGTGGGCCCGCACCAAAGGCCAATCCGGCGAAACGTCCCTCTGACGCGCGGCCGAGCCCTGTCGGGTGCTCCACCGTGCCCGGCGCTGTGCCCGGGCGGCGCTGCGGCAGGCGGCCCGCGGGGCAGACATGCAGCGGGCGGGTCCAGGCGGCGCGCGCCCCCGCAGCCCTGTGCTGCGCCCCGACCACCCCTCGGTAAGAACGCCTGGACTTGGCTCCATTGCGAAAGCGGCCGCTCCGACGTCCGGAAGAAAAAGTGCCGCTCGAAACCTTGGAATTTGGTCCTTTTACACGCTAACAAATATAGACGTTAGATTCGCCCTAACTCTCGCGATCGCAATTTTCTTTTAGAGAAATCAGTCGGCTCGCCCAGAGAAACGGCTGGCGTGAAAGATTTTCGCCGGATTTCGCTTCACGAGTGCCGTTTCAAACCGAGCCCGTGGCCCTGGGAGGCCTGCATGGAGGCCGCCAGGCCCATGCGCAGTCACAGACGCGCAGAGCCTCCCAAGAGCGTGCCAGCGACGATCTCCGACGCCCTCATCGGCATCAGCGTAGGTCGAAGGGGCGCTGCACCTTGAACGAAGGGGCTCTTCTGGCCACCGCGAGCCTCGGGCCGCGAATAGGCGCCACGACCTCGCGCCCAGCAGTCTGAGCCCCTGCAGAGCTCACGCGGTCCTGATCTCGGCGTCTTGGCTGTCGCTCCGCCCAGGTCTCGTGCGACGCTCGCCCGCGCCCAGCGGCAAAAGAAGCGAGGCCGAGCGGCGGGAAGGGCGCTCAACCAGAGGCAGGGCCCACCTCAGTCTGGGATTACGCCCCGACTTGGTCCACCTGAAGGGTCGGTGCCAGGCACCATCGTCCATGGGAGCTAAAATGCCTGCTTTTTCAAATCACGCCGCTACCGAAAGAACGCGAGCACGGTACGTGAACCATCCGGATTGTGATCTCGCGCTTAGACGGCTCGGTTGACGGCTACAGTTGAGCAGATGCGAGGAGGGCGAGGAGCAGATGGAGGAAAAGCGAAATATTGTTGACTTAGCACAAGCATTGCAGTTACGAAGAGGGGTGGGAGGCGCGCGGAGTGAAATGCAAGGTACAAGCCAGGAGCCCCACAAAGAGTGGAGGAGGAGGACGAGGAGGAGGAGGGCAAGGGATGGGAGGAGGGAGGAAGGGAGGGAGGGAAAGAAAGCGGCAAGGGCGAAAGGCCAACCCGCAGATCAACGCATGATCGGAGCCACGGCGCCCTTCCCCATCACCATCTTCACCACCGCACAACCATCACGAGCAGCGCACCCAGATAATCGCCACCATCACTGGCATGGCGCCTACCTTTGCGCTCCGCGCCGCGCGAAGCTCGAAGCGGCACCGTCTCCGAGCCACCGCAATCAACCTGGGAATCCATGCGCATGACCCCCCGTGTCGCGACCATACATGCACGTCTCCCTGGTCCGTGCTCAAACAGATCCGGCGAGCGAGCGCTTTAGGGGCGGCGGGGACTTGTTCCCTCGGCCCATCGAACTCGAACTCACCCAGGATCAGCAAAAATCCTTGAGCCCTCTGAGCGCAGGTGGTCGATCCTGTATTAAGATATTGTTCGAACCCCCTTTTCTCCGCTGAAGGGAAGGCATCGTCACTGCTCCTTATTGAGAAGCACCTCCTCCCCCACTCGACCGGCCACAAACCAGGACCCCCACAATCTCTGTCAAACAACAAGGCAAAGTGCCCGTGGTGGTAAATTCTGGAGGAATATGAAGGTGCATTGGTGTTGGCAAGGTCGGCGGACGGGTAATTATATGTGTCAACTGTGTGATCATCCACTATCCCGATCAAAACCCAGTGCCCACTAACTGCGGGTGTGCACGCACACACACACAATATACCCTATGCTGGCCACCCGCCGGTACTTTGCATCGGCGTTGGACACAAATGATGGGGGGAGTGGACAGATTCCCCGATGCGAGCTGTCACGTGCACTGGCGCACGCGTCGCATCCTAGCGCGCTTTGCGCGCGTCGCGCACGTGGCGAGGCTGGAGCACCTGGCACACTTGGCCACCGTGGCGCATCTGGTACGCCTGGGCCCCTGGGTCACATGGCACACCTCGTGCGCATGGCGCACCTGGCACGGGAGGCACACCTCGCAAGCTTCGCGCACCTGGAGTCTGTATGAGCCTGTGGCACTCCTCATAAGATGGGAGGGCGGGCGGGTGTGAGCGCGAAAGCTTGAGCGCAGCCATTGCGAACTTGACTACTCCCCTATCCCTTCCCCTTGGGTCTAGACCCAGAGGTGTCGAAGATATCCCCAAGATTGCTCAAAGATGCGTTTAGATAGTCGAAGATGTTGATTATCCTGAGAGGCAAACATCCCTCATACATTCTGCAGTGCCTCAGCGGTGTTAGCCTTGTCGCGCTTCAGCTTGCGATGGACGTCTGAGGCCTCATGAAGGCTCCTGGTTCTACGCTACGAACATACTCATACACTGGAACCATCGCGCGCGCTTCGCGCGCGCTCAGGTTCTAGCTGGTCGAGTGCTGACCGCATTGAGACAACCAGGCGGTCATGAATAATGAGGTCAACATTATCGGTTTCCTCTTGCCTCTTCCCAATTCCTCCTCCTCCGCTCTCATCGACAGGTCGACCGGTGATCTGTCGCCAAGCTTCTCGGGGACCTCTTGACCCCTCCTGGGGGTCCCCTGGGGAGAAGATCTCGGGTTCTCGACTCACGTTCCCGATCGAAGACGCCTACGGCGAATCACCGTCGCCCCCTGCCCTTTCGGAAGCGCCGCTGTGGCCGAACGTTGAGGCCAGACCTGCCAAGCTATCGGACTATGTGTTCCCCGAATCGGTTTGGAAAGCCTTCGGGGAACACGTGGGCATCTTGAAGGTCACCTTGGCCGCCTGGAGGCCAGTTTGACCCTTTCGGGCCTTCTCGGAGGACGTCTTGGAGGGCTCTTGGGCCGTCTTGGAGGCCATCTTGAGCGTCTTGGAGGCCTCTTGGGCTGTCTTGAGGGCCTCTTGGGGCCGTCTTGGGCCTCGTAGGCGATCTTTGCGGGCACTTGGGCCGTCTCGGGCCGTCGGAAGGCCGAAACAACGCAACTGTCACAATCCTTCTGGATGATTTTGGCCAATTCGGGCATTCCTTGAGGCCCTCTTGGAGGTCTCTTGGGCCGTCATGGGCCATCTTAGTGCCATTTTCGGCCGTCTTGGTGGACCCTTGGCCCGTCCGACGCCGTCGGAAGCCGTTTGGGGGGCCTCTCTGAGCCATCTTGGAGAACATCTTGGGCCAACGTGGCCATCTTGAAAACCATCTTGAGCCGTTTTGGCGGATTTGTTCCGGGATTGGGGGATTTTCGGGTGGCCGGCGGGACGGGCCGAAGCGCCAAAAGACCAAGACCAAAAACCGTAATAGTCTAGCACGCCAGGCACCCCTGCGATGAATCGACAGGGGGCGGCGGATCGAAGACGCCTACGACGAATCACCGCCGCCCCCTGCCAAAAGGGAAGCGCCTATGTGGCCGAACGTTGAGGCCAGACCTGCCAAGCTATCGGACCATGTGTTCCCCGAATCGGTTTGGAAAGCCTTCGGGGAACACGTGGGCATCTTGAAGGTCACCTTGGCCGCCTGGGGGCCAGTTTGACCCTTTCGAGCCTTCTTGGAGGACGTCTTGGAGGGCTCTTGGGCCGTCTTGGAGGCCATCTTGAGCGTCTTGGAGGCCTCTTGGGCCGTCTTGAGGGCCTCTTGGGGCCGTCTTGGGCCTCGTGGGCGATCTTTGCGGGCACTTGGGCCATCTCGGGCCGTCGGAAGGCCAAACAAAAAGCAAATGCCACAATCCTTCAAAAACTCATTGGAAATCAATGATGGCCTTTTCGGGCCTTCCTGCTCTTGGAGTGCTCCAGGGCCGTCTTGGAGGCCATCTTGGGCATCTTAAAAGCCTCCTGGGCCGTCTTGGGGGCATCTTGGGGCCGTCTTGGGGGACTCTTGGGCCGTTCTGGGGCCATCTTCGAGGCATCTTGGGCGATCTTTGGGGGCTCTTGGGCCGTCTCGGGCCGTCGGAAGACCGAAAAGAAGCAAATGTCAACATCTTTAAAACACCTAGGAACAATCAGTGATTTTGGCCTTTTTCTGGACTTCCTGGAGGTCCTCCTGGAGGGCCTCTTGGGCCGTCTTGGGCCAGCTTCGAGCCAACTTCGGCCATCTTGGTGGGCTCCTGGCCCGTCTGACGCCGTCGGAAGCCTTTTGGGGGGCCTCTCTGGGCCGACTTGGGTCCTCTTGGGGCGCTTCAAGGCCATCTTGGAGGCCATCTTGGGCGTCTTGGAGGTCTCTTGGGCCCTCTTGGGGCCGTGTTGGGGGCCTCTTGGGCCGTCATGGGGCCATCTGAGATCGTGTTGGGCCGTCTTGGAGGCTTCTTGGGTGAACTTGGAGGTATCTTGGACTCTCTTGGGCCGTCTTGGAGGTCCCCTTGGACCATCTTGGGCGAACATGGAGCCCATCTTGGACCATCTTGGAGGCCGTCTTGGGCCAACGTGGCCATCTTGGAAAACATCTTGAACCGTTTTGGCGGATTTGTTCCGGGATTGGGGGATTTTCGGGTGGCCGGCGGGACGGGCCGAAGCGCCAAACGGAAATCCTTGGGAAAACAACCAATATCAAAACCGTAATAATCTAGCACGCCAGGCACCCCTGCGATGAATCGACAGGGGGCGGCGGATCGAAGACGCCTACGGCGAATCACCGCCGCCCCCTGCCAAAAGGCATCTTGAAGGTCATCTTGGCCGTCTGGAGGCCAGTTTGACCCTTTCGGGCCTTCTTGGAGGACGTCTTGGAGGGCTCTTGGGCCGTCTTGGGCCATCTTGAGCGTCTTGGAGGCCTCTTGGGCCGTCTTGAGGGCCTCTTGGGGCCGTCTTGAGGGCCTCGCGGGCGATCTTTGCGGGCACTTGGACCATCTCGGGCCGTCGGAAGGCCGAACAAAAAGCAAATGCCACAATCCTTCAAAAACTCATTTGAAATCAATGATTTTGGCCTTCTCGGGTCTTCCTGGAGGCGCCCTCTTGGAGGCCTCTTGGGCCGTCATGGGCCATCCCAATGCCATCTTCGGCCGTCTTGGTGGAACCCTGGCCAGTCCGACGCCGTCGGAAGCCGTTTGGGGGGCCTCTCTGAGCCGACTTGAGGCCCTCTTGGAATGGTCCAGGGCCATCTTGGAGGCCATCTTGGGTGTCTTAAAAGCCTCCTGGGCCGTCTTGGAGGCCTCTTGGGGCCGTCCTGGGGGGCTCTTGGGCCGTTCTGGTGCCATCTTGGAGGCCTCTTAGGCGATCCTTGGGCGATCTTTGGGGGTCTTGGGCCGTCTCGGGCCGTCGGAAGGCAGAAACGAAGCAAATATCAAAGTCTTTTTAGAAAAAGCCTGGGACCAATCAGTGATTTTGGCCGTTCTCTGGCCTTCCTGGAGGCCCTCGTGGAGGCCTCTGGGGCCGTCTTGGGCCAGCTTCGAGCCAACTTCGGCCATCTTGGTGGGCTCCTGGCCCGTCCGGAGCGGTCGGAAGCCTTTTGGGGGGCCTTTCTGGGCCGACTTGGGGCCCTCTTGGGGCGCCATCTTGTGCGTCTTGGAGGCCTCTTGGGTCGCCTTTGTGCCCTCTTGGGGCCGTCTTGAGGGGATCTTGGGCCGTTCTGGGGCCATCTTGGAGGCCTCTTGGGCGCTGTGGGGGCGATCTTGGGGGCCTATTGGGCCGTCGTGGGTCGTCGGGAAGCCCAGAAGAAGCGAATGCGAAAATCCTTCGAACACCTTTTTGAACTAATGATTTTGGCCTCTTCGGGCTCTCCTGGAGGACCTCTTGGAGGCCTCGTGGGTCGTCTTGAAGGCCTCTGGGGGGCCTCTTGGGCCGTCTTGGGCTGTCTTGGACTCTCTGGGGCCGTCTTGGAGGCAGTCTTGGATCATCTTGGGCGAACTTGGAGCCCATCTTGGACCATCTTGGAGGCCGTCTTGGGCCAACGTGGCCATCTTGGAAAACATCTTGAACCGTTTTGGCGGATTTGTTCCGGGATTGGGGGATTTTCGGGTGGCCGGCGGGACGGGCCGAAGCCCCAGGGGGAGTTCTTTTGGACAAAGAACCAACACTAAAACCGAAATAATTCGCCACACCAGGCACCCCTGCGATGAATCGACAGGGGGCGGCGGATAATGGCCTTCGGCCCATCCCGCCACCGTGCCTGGGTTGTGGGTTAGAAGCCTCTTGGAAGTTCGTTTGGAACTCGTGGGAGGCTTCCTGGGGGCCTCTTGAAGGCAGTTTTGGAGGCCTCTTGGGGGCCGTTTGGGGTGCTCGTAGGGCGTCTTTTTGGGCCTTCTTGGGGTTTCCTGGAGGCCTCTTGGGGCTGAAGGCTCGAGTTGTCGGTTCGTGTTCCCCTCTTGGGCCCCTCTTAGGGCCCTCTTGGGCGATCTTGTGCGCCTCTTGGGCCTTCTTGGGGCACTCTTGGGCCGTCTTGGGACTCTCTTGCGCTGTCG
Source organism: Prorocentrum cordatum (assembly GCA_963575745.1). NCBI lineage: Eukaryota > Dinophyceae > Prorocentrales > Prorocentraceae > Prorocentrum > Prorocentrum cordatum. Next base: position 5,207 of record CAUYUJ010012470.1, on the reverse strand, counting down.
TTGCGCCCTCTTTAGGTGCCTCTTGTGCCGTCTTGAGCTGATGTTTGGGGCCTCGTGGGCTGTCTTGGACCGTCGGAAACACGAAACAGCGAGAACACGAACAACCTTCAAAAACCATCGAAACACACACATACTTGCTTCGCCTCCTAAGCCTCGTGGGAGCCCTTTAGAAGGCATCTTGGCCGTCTTGAAGCCCTCTTGGGCCATGTTGGACCAGTTTTGAAACGCTCTTGTGCAGTCTTGGGCTCTCTTGGGCCATCTTGGCGCCCTGTTGGACGTCTCTCGGCCCCCTTGGACGTTTTTTGGCGCCCCTCGCCGGGCTCGAAATAGCCCTAAGAGAAACCAGTGCACGTTGGGGGCCCCGGGACCCTCTACCCATGTGTTAAATCTCTCTCTCTCTATATATATATATATAAAGATATAGATATATGTTTACATGTATGTATGTATATATATATGCATACACATTATTGGCTGATATTGTTGTCGGTGTCCGTTTGCGAGCCGGCGTTGCAAATTAAGACGTAGTATGGCATATAAGAATGTACATGACAACAAGTGTTTCAATATCTATCTCTATATAATTGTATATTTTCCTACTGCGACAATATGATTAGTGAACGCGAGTTAAGGGCAGGACCAGAACAAAAACACCCAAAGCCATTGAACATTGAATGATGTTTGCCTCTTGGGGCTCTTTCGGAAAGACTCTGGGGTCGTCCTGACAGGTCTTGGATGTCTGTTGAAACATCTGTGCGCCATCTTGGGCGTCTTGGAGCAAGGTTCGCTTGTCTCGGGGGCTTCCTGGGGTTGTTCTAAGGGGCGGTCCTCGGCGCCATTTGCGCCATATGGGGACGTTTTGGAGCGCTTCTCGGGCCATTCCAGTGCGTCGGGAAGCCGATAAGATCAGAACCGGAACAAAAACAACAACTATCCCAGCAAAGCAACCTAACAGGGATGTGTAGGAGCATATCTGGAAGCATTCCCCTTAAGATTCAGATGAGAATCCTGTTGTAAAATTCTGCTGTTCTCGCAGTCGTAGTCGCATTCGCGATGGCAGTCGCAGTGGCAACGGCAGTCGCAGTCACAGCCTCAGCCTCAGCCTGCCTCAGCCTCAGCCTCAGCCTGCCTCAGCCTCAGCCTGCCTCAGCCTCAGCCTCAGCCTGCTTCAGCCTCAGCCTCAGTCTGCCTTCAGCCTCGGCCTCAGCCTCAGCCTGCCTCAGCCTCAGCCTGCATCAGCCTCAGCCTCAGCCTCAGCCTGCCTCAGCATCAGCCTGCCTCAGCCTCAGCCTCAGCCTGCCTCAGCCTCAGCCTCAGCCTGCTTCAGCCTCAGCCTCAGTCTGCCTTCAGCCTCGGCCTCAGCCTCAGCCTGCCTCAGCCTCAGCCTGCATCAGCCTCAGCCTCAGCCTCAGCCTGCCTCAGCATCAGCCTGCCTCAGCCTCAGCCTCAGCCTGCCTCTGCCTCAGCCTCAGCCTGCTTCAGCCTCAGCCTCAGTCTGCCTTCAGCCTCGGCCTCAGCCTCAGCCTGCCTCAGCCTCAGCCTGCATCAGCCTCAGCCTCAGCCTCAGCCTGCCTCAGCATCAGCCTGCCTCAGCCTCAGCCTCAGCCTGCCTCAGCCTCAGCCTCAGCCTCAGAGCCTCAGTCTGCCTCAGCCTCGGCCTCAGCCTCAGCCTGCCTCAGCCTCAGCCTCAGCCTCAGCCTCAAGCCTGCCTCAGCCTCAGCCTCAGCCTCAGCCTCAGCCTCAGCCTCAGCCTCAGCATCTGCCTCAGCCTCAGCCTCAGCCTCAGCCTCAGCCTCTCAGCCTCAGCCTCTGCCTCAGCCTCAGCCTCAGCCTGCCTCAGCCTCAGCCTGCTCAGCCTCAGCCTGCCTCAGCTCAGCCTTCAGCTCAGCCTAGCCTCAGCCTCAGCCTGCCTCAGCCTCAGCCTGCCTCAGCCTCAGCCTCAGCCTGCCTCGCCTCAGCATCAGCCTGCCTCAGCATTCAAAATGCAGCCCGGGAATGGAGTTTCTGGGAACTCGAAGAACACGAAGTGGCCTACAGTTGGCTCGGGCATTCAAAATCATGCCCGAGAATGGAGTTCTGGGAACTCGAAGAACACGAAGTGGCCTACAGTTCGCTCCGGGCATTCAAAATGTGGCCCGGGAATGGAGTTCTGGGAACTCGAAGACCACGAAGTGGCCTAGAGTTGGCTCCGGGCATTCAAAATGGCCCAGGAATGGAATTCTGGGAACTCGAAGACCACGAAGTGGCCTACAGTTGGCTCCGGGCATTCAGAATGTGGCCCGGGAATGGAGTTCTGGGACCTCGAAGACCACGAAGTGTGTAACTGTTGCCTAAAAATTCCCCGGCACCCTCCCCCGGATCGCGCCCAGACCACCCGGGGGCGTCATGATGCTCTCTTTTGACCCTACTAGAAACCTATCAGGCTTCGCTGTTAGGTAAAAACCAATGACAATTCAATCAGTTTTGCCTCTTGGGGCTGTCTGGGAGAGCCTCCTGCATCCTGACGTGTCTTGGAGGCGTGTTGAAACGAATCGGGGCCATTTTGGGCGTCTTGGAGCAAGCTTGGTTGCCTCGGGGGCCTTCTGGGAGCATCCGGGAGCTCCTGGGAGACGTCGCGAGGCCGCCGGGAGCCCCAGCACCCCCATGGGGGAATGGGCCTGCCCCCCCCAGGCCCTGGAACGCGGTGTGTGTATATATGTACAAATCTATATTCACATACACACAGTTATGTGTATATATATATATACACATTCACACAGACCCCCCCCGACGAACTTGGCATGTACCTTCAGGGAGGGCGACGGTCCGACGGTGTATCAAGTCCCTGGCTCTCAGTGGTGATTTAGACACCGCCACCCTCCCCTGAGCCCAGGAACTATCCATTGGAGGGTGTCTGGCGTAGGATCGCCCAAGAGAGCCCTGACAGGGGCCCCATAAAGGCTCTGACACGGCCACAAAGGCCCCCCAAGAGCGCCCCAAGAGCGTCCCAAGATAGCCCCAAGAGACGGCCTCTCAGTCTCCCACTGGGCGAGGCAAATCCAAGACCCCTCCTGTTTCGTGGACAGAGTCACTGAGCGACCATGATATTAATATTGTGTTTGGATGCTTTGGGCTGCGTTGGAGCATCTTCGGGAGTCGCTGGGGGGGGCCTAAGCGGCCACGCGAAGAGTCCAGAATCATCGACTGCACACTTTACGCAGGCATCTACGAGTTTGCTTAGCGTGTCGCGGCGGCGGCCCTGGCGACACGCAGTGCCCTGCAAGCTGATAGCGTGTCGCTCCGCTCCGCTGGGCGGGAGGCTGGGAAAAGCTCGGGACGTTGACGCTTGGGGACTGGGACGTGGTCAGCGTGTCATGCCGAGGCGTGGTGGGCCAGAACCGGCGGCGCGACACGCAAAACAAGAAAGCCTGACCATGAGGCTCACCCTACACATCCCTCCTCCTCCTCCTCCTCCTCCTCCTCCTCCTCAAAAGTAGTGTATTCGCCTTTCACGACGTGGCTACCCAGAACTCCCAATACCGTCCCTCGGACCGGCCTCTCGCCACGGGACACTCCCTGATGATCGCCCCAGGACCGAAAGAGGCCCCACCATCCCTCCTTCTGTCTCCTCACTCCTCCTCCTTCTCCTCCGATTTCCTCATTCTCCTCATCCTCCTTCTCCTCCCACCCTCCTCCTTCCTCAATTATTATGCCTTCGTCCTCTTCCCTCCTCCTCCTCCCTCCTGCTCCTGCTCCCCCTCCTCCTAACTCTCCTTGGCTCCGCATTGCCCATTCCTGCGTTCTTCCTAGTTCCTCCTCCTCCTCCTCCTCCTCCTCCTGCTCCACCCTCTGGGGCGTGAGGCCAGTTGATGCGCGCTGCAGGCGTGTGCGCTGTGTGGGCCCACCTCCACCGCTGCGGGCACCTTCCTCTGGTGTCCGTTGTGGGGGTGGAAAGGAATCTCCTTCCCTTTCCTCCCCCTCCATCTGGAATCGCTTACCTCCTGCTTCTCCTCGTCCTCCTCATGCTCTTTCTCCTCCTCCTCCTCCTCCTCCTCCATCCGCATCCTCTTCCTCCTCCTTCTCCGCCTCCTCCTACTCCTCCTCCTTCTCCTCCTCCTTCTCCTCCTCCTCCTTCTCCTCCTCCTGTTGTTTCATCACACGTCATCGATCTTCGTCCCTCTTCCTCCTCCTCCTCCTCCTCCTCCTCCTCCTCCTTCTCCTCCTCCTCCTGCATCCTTCTTCCTCGTAGACAGCTCCTCGTCGTAGGGCCTCTAGGCGTGCCGTTACGACGGGCGGGGGGGGGTCTGCCTTTCGCCTGAGACAACATCCACGTGTATGGCCTCGAAACTGGAAGATTCCAACAATTAGACGTTACACGGATGGAAGTGGGCGCTTTGAACATGTGGCTTTCGCCTTAACGCCGTGAACCTTCGTCTTCAACGCTTCCAACCGTTACATGGGCGGAGGGAGGGCAGCAACACGTTGCTTATCGTGTTCCAGCAGTTCCACCAATGTAGCGCGGCTCCTTTTTTTACAACGTGGCTCTCGTTTGAAACATCCAAGCGGATGGAAAACGGTTCCTCTTTCATTCTGGGCTATCGCTTGAGCCGCCGGATGTATGACCAGGCGTACTCTATTTCCAAAACAGGGCTATCACTGGACACTTCCTTGGACCTTGTGGTCGTACCTTGTCCCCGTCCTTCCAGCTAGAAGCACGCATGCCAGCTCCCTTTCCAAACGGGGCGTGGGCCTGAATTGCAGGATCATGGGATGCTCGTCTTTTACGGGGGCACTTCCTGCAGCGACGAGCAAGTCTTGCAAGGGACCAAGAATAAGAAGCCTGGGACGGGTGGGCGCATCGCATCATCATTGATGCATATTCGGTTTCCTCTGACGCGACTTCTCCTCGTCCCCCTTCGCCAGTCCCCAAGCTGATTGCCTGGGGGAGGGGTCCCCCGGAATTAGACAACGGCATGAACCGATTGCCTTCCGAACGCCCTGCAGCCACCGCTCATCCGAGCAACTCGACACTTGGTCAAGCGCAGGTAGCGAGCGAGCCTCCTCCTCCTCCTCCTCCTCCTCCTCCTCCTCCTCCTCCTCCTCCCCCCTTCCCTCATAACTCTTCATCGCTTCTGATCACTCCTCCCAATCCCCGTCCTCCTCCTCCTCCTCCTCCTCCTCCTCGTTATCCTCTTCCTCCCCCTCGTCTTCCTCCTCCTCCTCCTCCT
>CAUYUJ010012469.1:0-15000 GCA_963575745.1 Prorocentrum cordatum | reverse complement strand
TTGCAGACCTCGCTGCCACCCCCAATCATCTCTCCCAATTGCTTCTCATCCGAGCACCTGGACAGCGTTCCCGAACGCTCTAGAACCATCCATCCCAGTCATAGCTCCGCCCGGTCGACCCACCCCTGCACTCCTGCGCACGATCATTGCGGCACTCACCACCTCCCCTCGTGTGCGCCTCGTTGTGCCCCGAGGCTCCGAAATGTCTGGATCGGTTGCCAGAGTAGTGTTTCCATCGAGGCCAGCATACAAAGTCTATCTACGAGGCCTATCATGACTGGTGTTTGATCAACAGGGTCTCAGCACAGTTCGCACTGCAGAAGAAGCCACTCACACATGTATGACATTGATGTGAACGCTGTGGACAGACCACGATTCTGGCTGCTGCATCCCTACTCTTGCCCCATCATCTGGGGTCTTCCTAATGCCAACCAACTCCAATGCAATCCTAGAAACCGGAATGAAAGTCCTGGCCTGGTGAAACCGTGTCCTGGCTTTGATGCTTGCCACACTCAACATTGTCCCCAGGACCGTCCAAAATGCCTCCAGACACCCCGAGCAGTCCTCCGAAGCCCCTCCGGAGGCCCCTCAAGATCCTCCGAGGGGCATCCCGCGAGTCCCCAACTACCATCCAAGAGGCCTCTGGCCCAGAGTCCAGACTCGGTGGCGAGATGGGCAACAAGTCAATAAATCAGCACTGACCAACACGCACAGAAAAAGGACACGCATATCATAATGTGGAGTGCTCAAGCGTGCAGGTTTAATGCCTACGGCCAGGAAGCTAAAGCTTCCTCCCACTTTGTCCTCCCTCATACCCCCCTCCCTCCGTTCATCCCTCATCCCTCCTCGTATTGCCTTTCAGCCGTACCCCTCAAACCTACTCCCACTTACCTTCTCTGATGTTCTGATTCCTCCGTCTCTATCTGTCTCTCTCTCTCTCTCTCTTTCTCTATCTCTCTCTCGTTCTCAATATCTCTTCTCTCGCTCTCTCACTCTCTGTTTCTATTTTTCAAGTTGTTTGTTCGTCTCTCTCCCTCTCTCTCTCTCTCTCCCCCTCTCTCTATGGCTTTCCTTGTATGACTGTCTGTCTGTCTGTCTGTCTCTCTCTCTCTCTCTCTATATATATGTATGTGCCGCTTCATCTGAATGTGTACATATATAGAAAGAGAGAGAGGGAGACAACACAAAACAACAATAGAGGGAGAGATAAAGAAAGACTTATCCCTCTCTCGCTCTCTCTCTCTCTCTCTTTATGGCTCCCCTTCTCCGCTCCACAAAATCCGCTCTTTCTCTCCACCCTCCCATCTCTCCCTCTCACTCTCTCTCTCTCTCTCTCTCTCTCTCTCTCTCAACGTGTACATGCATGTACACTTCCCGATGTATCTCTCTCTCTCTCTCTCTTTCCCTCTCTCTCTCTCTCTCCCCCCTGTGTCTCTAGATCCTGTTTGTTTATGTATTTCTAGATTTGTTTAGTCATCTCTCTCCCTCTCTCACTCTAGATATGTATCACCCCGCAGATGCGGATAAGAGTGAGGGGGCAGTGGGGACGGCGAGACTCTAGAGAAGCGCCACAGTTCCACAAATGATACAACGAGCCGCCGCATGCGCCGATTTTTTCGTTAAACCAATGTGTGTAGGTCGCGGGTGGGTAGCAAATGGGTCGCGGGTGGGTCGTCGTTAAGTCGCGGGCGTAGAGGGCAGAAAATCCACCCCAAAAGAATCACCCCGACAAGCGAAGCCGTTTAGTAAACGCACACAAGGAATGAATCGAACAAGGCAGGGCTGTCTAGTCAACGCCCAGGCCCGTTTAGTAAACGTCACTTGTCGGGTCCGGGTGGTTTTTCCTGCCTTGAGGGTGGGTCGCGGGGTGGGACGTGGGTGGGTCGCGGATGGGTCGCGGGCGGGTCGCGGGGTGGGTCGCGGGTGGGTCGCGGGGTGGGTCGCGGGGTGGGTCGCGGGGTGGGTCGCGGGTGGGTCGCGGATGGGTCGCGGGTGGGTCGCGGGGTGGGTCGCGGGTGGGTCGCGGGATGGGTCGCGGGGTGGGTCGCGGGGTGGGTCGCGGGTGGGTCGCGGGTGGGTCGCGGGGTGGGTCGCGGGTGGGTCGCGGGGTGGGTCGCGGGATGGGTCGCGGGTTGGGTCGCGGGGTGGGTCGCGGGATGGGTCGCGCGGGGGTCGCGGGTGGGACGACGACAACAAGCAACAGTAGCAACAACAATCATTTTAAGACTGTTCGCCCATATCTGCTCGAGTACCCAATAGCGCCTATTTCCCAAAACCTCGATACCCGCCCTCTTCGTCTTCGATCGAACCCTTTTTGGGGGGTATACCTTTCTTCCCTGCAGGCCGGGCCCCGGCAAGCGGCGGGGCGGCCGCGGGCCGTCGGCCTGGCCAGCGGCAGCGCTGATCGGCGGGGCGGCCGCGGACCGTCGACCCGACCCCAATAGGGACGGACAGGGGACCGACCACGACGACGACGACGTCGACGACGACGGCGACGACCACGACGACGGCGACGACGAGCGAAAGCGAGAGCGAAAGAGAACGACAGCAGGGCCACAAGGACACGAAGTAGGCCACGAAGGGCAACAGCGGGGACACGAAGGGAATGCGTATGGGGCCACGAAGAGCGCGAACGAGCGGGGGCCACGAAGGGCAGATAATGCGGGGCCACAGAAGGCAACGATGGGGCCACTGAGGGTAGCAACTGGGCCACGTAGGACAGATGCATATGGGGCCATCACGGGAGCGAACGAGCGGGGGCCACGAAGGGCATACATATATGGGGCCACGAAGGGCAGCGAGGGGGCCACGAAGGGATGCAACGGGGCCACGAAGGGCAGCGAGGGGGCCACGAAGGGCTGTAACAGGGCCACGAAGGGCTGCGACGGGGCCACGAAGGGCAGCGAGGGGGCCACGAAGGGCTGCAACGGGGCCACGAAACAAAGCGAGGGTGCCACGAAGGACTGCAACGGGGCCACGAAGGGCAGCGAGGAGGCCACGAGGGGCTGCAACGGGGCCACAAAGGGCAGAGAGGGGGCCACGAAGGGCTGCAACGTGGCCACGAAACAAAGCGAGGGGGCCACGAAGGGCTGCAACGGGGCCACGAAGGGCAGCGAGATCCCGATTCCTATGTAATCTGTGAGGGAGTCCTAAGCGTGAGCGCGACTCCTGGGTGCCTGGGTGTCGGGAGCGCGGCGCTCGAGTAAATTGCAGGAAATTCCAACGCAAGGGCGCTATTCTTCAGTGAATTGCAAGCAAGTCTCCAGCGAGAGCGCGACTCCAGAGCGCCAGGAGAGTACATTTTAAGGAAGTCCCAAGCGAGAGCGCGATTCCTAAATAAAACGAGAGGACAACTCGGGCAGGAGCGGGGGTCCTGGCTAAATTGGGAGGAAGTCTCAGGCGGGAGCAGTTGTTGTTGTTGTTGTTGTTGTTGTTGTTGTTGTTGTTGCTGTTGTTGTAAAACGGGGGCCAACGACACAGTTGGACGCTCAAGCCCTTCCCTGATAAAAAAACAGGGTGCGAGCCCCAGGAAGGGCACTTCAATCGAAAAAAACAATGTGCACCGGACGGGGGGGATCAACAGTAATTGTTCTTCAGAGTTCAACAGCAACAACAACAACAACAACAACAACAACAACACGCAGAATCCTCACGAATTCCGTATTCAGCCACGCACCCAGGGACAATGAATGACCGTTCGGCCCCCTCACTCTGATAATATACACACAGGACCTCTTCTCTCCGCCCCTCTTTTTCCTCCCTGATCCCCCTCCCCGCATATGGTCCCCGCTCCGCCCTCCGCCTCCCTCCCTGCGCAGCCATGCCTCTTCCCGCGGCCGTGCGTCCTCCCCTCTCCCATGCCACTTTTTCCCCTCCATCGCCCATGCTGCATCCTCTCTTCTCTTGGCAGCGCACAAGAGGGGGTAGGGGGAGGGGGAAGGCTTCTCAGGAGGAGGCTGCTTCTTAGAAGGCACCGGTCTGACATCTGTAGATAAGGCCCGCGCCTTTCAAGAAGCAGGGGTGCTTCTAAGACGCCGTCCCTCCTTCCCCTATCCCCTCTGCGACTGGCCGATTCTTCCCTTAAGAACACGATTTGTAGACTGCACGCTCCCAACGGCAAGCTGCAGCCATCGATAAACTGCGACCATGTCCAGATATCTTGTGGTAACAACGCAGCGTATTGCATATCCTTCACGGGCATGTTGCGCTACGGGAACGAAAGAGCAGGGCAACCAGTCCTGAGCCGCTCGCTCAACAACAGTCCGCCGAACACTTGGACCACTAGGCACATGTTGTACGCGAAGTTCGCGTTCCCAGCATTTCTGCAGGGCGCAACCAGAAGTATTGTGCAACCGCAAGAAAGTTCTAATCCAAGCACGAACGTACGCATGCCATGCAAGAAGCGTAGCTGACACTGGTGCACCTGCATGCAAGCGAGGGGGATGCGATAGGGAACATCCAGACTCCTGTTATCAGCGCGCTCCTTATATGATCACAAGGGGTATCGTAATATTTCAACCATAGCATGTTTGAAACGTTCTTCAAATCCACCTTGCAACGCAATGAAGTTTTCCACAGCCAGTATGCCGTCCATGATCCAAGCCGTAGCTTCATGCCCAACGAGAGCTGTCAGGTTAATGTCGAGGGTGGGCAATGAGCCAATGCGAACCATGATGCGCGAGTGCCCTATCACCTGGACCACTGGGTTCCAGCGTGAGCGTCATCGCAAGGGCCAACAACATCTTACAACATGCGAACAAGCATGCAACCGCATCCTGGAAACGGGACAACAGCATAAACGAACATGCAACGCACCACCAAGCACACAAGCACGCATGACGACCCTGCGCCATGCAATGACACAATAGCAGGGGCTGCATATATAAACGCCTTCATCGCTGCGCTTTCCATGCCAACTGGGCATCCTGTCCGTCGACGCTATCTGGCCGGTTACCTCTGCCGGTGTTCAGGGACAGCGACCCCAGATCTCGTCTAACGTCTTGCCCCAATCACAAGGACAAGCTGAACTTGGCCGCTAAACTTTAAACCGACGCACGGGACTGAATTAAGAATGAGGCATGCGATCCGCTGCAAGAAGGCTCAGAAATGCTCAAGATAGGCTCTGCGACACTCAGCGGCCCTAACCTTAGGCCCCATAACTGAGCGATTAGGCCCCGAGGAGACAATCAACATTGCATCAACAACCAAAAGGAGGTGTCGCAGCAGCCGTGCGAAGTTGCGTCTACGCCACGTTACAAAAAACGGATCGCTGCGTGCGCGATGTGCTCCTGGCCACAGCGGCATACCGCATGGGCATATACCTGGTGAGGAACACGCAGCCCTCATTATTCTTTCTCATCGTCGTCCTCCTTCGCCTTACTCTTCCTTCACGACGCCCACCTCCTCCTCTCTCCTTCCCTCCCTCTTAGTCCTCCTCCTCGTCGCCCCACTTGCGCACCTGTGTCGGTGCATGTATGGATGGAGGGATGGACGGAGCGGGGAAGGGAGGACTGGCGGGAGGATGAAGGCGGACCCACATCCCAGGCACTCTGGCAGGATTGGTAGTACAAGATCGCTGGATGGTGAAACCAGCGTCTGCATCGCAAACCCTCGTCACACTACCCACGCACCCTGTTGGAGACGAGAACTGCTGGACACCAGCCGCTTGTCACGGGCGGGACACCCGAGAGTACGCACTGCGCATCCGCACCCGACAACAAGGTCGACATGATTCGAGCAAATGGTCAAACGAAGAAGCTGACACAAGCACATGCCACAGGGGGAGAGGAGGGGGAATTGAGCCCTGGGAGAGACACAACCCAATCTGAAACTGGGCCACGGGACACACCACACATCAATGCGGCACCATCTCTGGCAACAAGCGGGAACGGACTGCAGATAAGCACAAAAAAAATATGACCATAGCCGGAATCGGATCGGGAATCTGCTGACCCGGGTCAATCCAAACCCGAGTCAGTCGGGCCTTGCAGGATCCAACAAAACCCTGCAGGATCCTGCAGGATCCTGCGCCCACACCCGGGTCAATGCAGCCCTGGCTCTGCAGGATCCTGCAACAACCGGCGCTCTGACTGACCCCCGTTTGAATTGACCCCCGTCTCTTGTCGGGAACGCCGAGAAGGTCTGGTTCAAGAAGGGTGATTTCGAGGGCTGTTGGGGCGCCTCAGGTGGAGCTGCCGGGCATCAGGTCAGGCTTAGGGGCCTCAGGACTAGCGAAAACAACCTTGTGCAACGAACCCTTCTGGCACCCTCCCACCTTTTTGGACGCCCGAAATGGGTACCGAAAAAATGGGTACTATGCCCAACAGCAAATGTTGTCCCAAACCAACAGCGGCCGCTGTTGGACAGGCGGCCCTCTGTCTCGAATGGACACAGGCCGCGGCGGCGTGGACAGCGAGTCCTGTTCAGAATGAACAAGAGCTGCTGTTGGGCATCGTACCCATTCTTTCAGTACCCATTTCGGGTGTGCAGAACCTTGAGCCCCGATCGGACGCGACCCTCTGCGCACCGGCCCGCGCGCCTGGACAGCCACACGGACGTCATGGTCGGGAACATGATGAGCCCGAACAGCAGACCTGGCCGTCGGCGGGCGGCCGCCCTGACGCGACTGTGCGAAGTCCCGCCGTGGCGCGCGTCCGCCGAGAAACGAAAGTCGGCGGCGTGCCGAGGCGTCGTCGTCGTCGTCGTCGTCGTCGTCGTCGTCGTCGTCGTCGTCGTCGTCGTCGTCGAGGGTCGAGGTTTCCCGGAACGGGGGCAAAACTCCCTTCTCCTGCCCTCTTCGGTGGCGCCCCCCCCCGGAGCCCCCCCCCCCGAGCCACCCCCCCCCCCGCGCTCGAGGGCGCGCGCCTCCTCGGACGGCGGCGGCGCCCCTCGGAAGCCGTCTGGCCTTCTGAGAAGCCGCCCGTGCTTCTGGAGGGGGGCCCGGGGCGCTTGGGCCGGAGGCCTGCTGGGCCCTCTGAGCAGGCCCGCCCCCTCTGCCTTACCCCCCGGGCGCGCCGCCGAGAGCGCGCACCACGGGGCGTGTGGCGACGCACGGCCCCGGCGTTGGGGCATATTCTCGACTGGACGCACGGTTTGGGTCCCAACACTGGGATCTGCAACGTGGGGGCGTCCACATCCTCGATGGGGGTGCTGCGTCCGAACAGCCCCCCTGGGGGTGTATCCTCACATGAAAAACAGCCGCAGAAGCGGCGATCTGATGTTTCTGTCGATTTGGCCCGACCTGGACACAGCGCGATATCGCAGTTCGTCGTTCGCCACATCGCTAAAACTCCAACGCTGACTTGCGCGCGTGGGTCCACAATGCACACCCTACCAGACCTCGCCATGATGCACCGTGATACGCTGCCTCATCCGCCCAGAAATGGTCGACACCATCAGCGCCCGATTTTGTTCCCGATTTTGCGTCCGATTTTGCGTCCGATTCGCGTCCGATTTTGCATCCGATTTGCGTCCGAATTTTGTCAGATTTTACATCCGATTTGTGTCTGATATATTTTAATATTGAATCGACACACAAAAAATCGGACGCAAAAACGGGCGCGAAATCGGTCGAAAAATCTGTCGTTTCTGGGCGCACTTCCGGGCGCTCTTTCGGGCGCTCTTCCAGATTCGCGTCCGGGCCATCTTCTGGGCACTCTTGATGGCGCTTTCCTGGGCGCTGTTCTCGGCACTCTTCCGGGCTCGCCCGGGTGCTCGCGCCAGCGCGCTCCCAGGCGCTCTTCCGGGCGTTGTTCTGGTCGCCCCCAGCGATCCTTCTGGACACCAGGCGCGCGCCCAAAATGCAATGTGAAAACCGAAAAACCCCAAAAATCAGAAGCAAATCTGCTCTGCCTCCGCGGCGAGGTTATGTATCCCAGAGTTCCCCCCCCCCCTCTCCTGAAGGGCCAAGCTGTTCGGGCAGAGCTCGGGGACTGGGGGGGCCCTGAGAGCCGACGTTGCAACAAAAACGGCAGCATCGCAAAAAATCACGGCCGGAACCCCGGACCGCATCGATCCGTGAGGGTCCCGGGGCCCCACATCGAGCGACAACGCCCGTAGTGAAACAATTGCGACGCCAGGGTCTCAGGGGAGAGAAGCATCGCCTGCGAGCGCATTTCCCCCCCCCCCCCCCCCCCGAAACGAGCCCGACCTGCCAGGGGGACGCGCGCGGACCTCCCAGGATGAGGTCGGGCATGTCCTCCTACAGGCAGATTTTGGACGACAGAGAAACAAACAGATTGGCAAGACATATCAAAGATAGTCGAAACGTCGTCCCCAGACCATGGTGCTTTATTCCCTACCTAGGCTCTGCCTAGAAGGGTTCTTACTCTCTAGCTTAAAGGGGCCGGGCAGTGGAAAGCGCCCCGGGCGGTTCCCCCAGTCCCCGCCCCGCGGTTCCCCCAGTTGCGCCCCCATGGGTTCACCCATCTTAGCTTAGCTAAGCTAAGCTTAGCTTAGCTCATCTTAGCTTAGCTTAGCTTATCTTAGCTTTGCCTAGCCTAGCCTAGCCTATCCTAGCCTGGCTTAGCTTAGCTTAGCCTATATCATCTTAGTTTAGCTTAGCTTAGCTTAGTTTAGCTTGGCTTGGCTTAGCTTAGCTTAACATAACTTAGCTTAGCGCAGCGCATCATTAGCGCAGCATAGCATAGCATAGCCAAACATAGCATAGCATATCATAGCGTAGCTCAGCATAACATAGCATAGCATACCATGGCATAGCGCAGCATAGCATATCATAGCATAGCATAGCATTGCTTAGCATAGCACAGCGTATCATGTCATACCAAAGCACATCATAGCATAGCATACCATAGCATAGCATAGCGCAGCATATCATAGCATAACATACCATAGCGCAGCATAACATAGCATATCATAGCCTAGAATGGCATCGCACAGTGCAGCATATCATAGCATAGCATAGCGTAGCATAGCATAGCGCAGCATAACATAGCATAACATAACATAGCGCATAATAACATAGCATATCATAGCATAGCACAGCGCAGCCGAACGTACCCTAGCATAGCATAGCATAGCATAGCATAGCGCAGCATAGCGCAGCAGATCGCATCATAGCAAAGCATAGCATAGCATAGCGCAGCATAGCATAGCATAGCATAACATAGCATTGCATATCATATCAAATCATAACAGCAAAGCAAAGGCAACACAACAGCAGCAACAGCAAATCAAGTCACAAGCAACGCAAATCATAGCATAGCTTGGCATCGGTGTACATGTAGATGATACTTGTGGGTCTAGCATAGCATAGCATAGCATAGCATAGCCTAGCCCAGCAGGCACATTGCGCAGCATAGCATAGCATAGCTTAGCATCGGTGTAGCTGTAGATGTTGCTTTCCTAAATGCTCCAACTCCTAGGTAGGGTCGCACTGGGATAATCTATGTTTGGAGTATTCCTCCTGTAGGGGGGACACGCCCGACTTCATCCGAGGACGAGCCCACGTCGGGGATCTTCTGACCCAGGTCAGTCGGGCCTTGCAACATCCTGCAAGATCGTGCTGGGGTGTGGTCGTGCTGGGGTGTGGTCGTGCTGGGGTGTGGTCGTGCTGGGGTGGGGTCGTGCTGGGGTGTGGTCGTGCTGGGGTGTGGTCGTGCTGGGGCGTGGTCGTGCTGGGGTGTGGTCGTGCTGGGGTGGGGTCGTGCTGGGGTGTGGTCGTGCTGGGGTGGTCCGCACCCTGTGATTCATCGATCGGGTCGTGCTGGGGTGTGGTCGTGGTGGGGTGTGATCGTGGTGGGGTGTGGTCGTGTTGGGGTGTGGTCGTGCTGGGGTGTGGTCGTGCTGGGGTGTGGTCGTGCTGGGGTGTGGTCGTGCTGGGGCGTGGTCGTGCGTGCTGGGGTGTGGTCGTGCTGAGGTGTCCCGCACCCTGTGATTTATCGATCGGGATTTCAAAAACAAGCGTTTCGCCTGAGACATCCTCAAATTTTAATCCGCCGGCCTCCTTCGACCTCGATATTTATCAGGGAAAGAATCCGCCGGCCTCCTTCAAGTTGGGCACGGGGGGACATGTTTACATACTAAAAGAGAACCCTGGGCCTGCGCCCTTTCCGGGAACATGATGGACCCACGAACCCGGAAAGGGATAAAGACATGTGCAGCATGGTCACGTTTTCACGATACCCAACTGGGCGACATCTCACGAAACATCCCACGAGACACCCCGCGAAACATCCCACGAGACACCTCACGAAACATTCCACGAGACACCTCACGAAACATTCCACGAGACACCCCGTGAAACATTCCACGAGACACCCCACGAACAGGCAACCACTCAACCAGACACGCCACGAAACATTCCACGGGGGTGCGACTGGGTGTGGTCGTGCTGGGGTGTGGTCGTGCTGGGGTGTGGTCGTGCTGGGGAGTGGTCGTGCTGGGGTGTGGTCGTGCTGGGGTGTGGTCGTGCTGGGGGGTGGTCGTGCTGGGGGGGTGGTCGTGCTGGGGGGTGGTCGTGCTGGGGGGGTGGTCGTGCTGGGGCGTGGTCGTGCCACCCCGCGAAACATCCCACGAGACACCTCACGAAACATTCCACGAGACACCTCACGAAACATTCCACGAGACACCCTTTGAAACATTCCACGAGACACCCCACGAACAGGCAACCACTCAACCAGACACGCCACGAAACATTCCACGGGGGTGCGACTGGGTGTGGTCGTGCTGGGGTGTGGTCGTGCTGGGGTGTGGTCGTGCTGGGGAGTGGTCGTGCTGGGGTGTGGTCGTGCTGGGGGGTGGTCGTGCTGGGGGGTGGTCGTGCTGGGGGGGTGGTCGTGCTGGGGGGTGGTCGTGCTGGGGCGTGGTCGTGCTGGGGCGTGGTCGTGCTGGGGCGTGGTCGTGCTGGGGTGTGGTCGTGCTGTGGTGAGGTCGTGCTGGGGTGTGGTCGTGCTGGGGTGTGGTCTTGCTGGGGTAGGGTCGTGCTGGGGTCGGGTCGTGCTGGGGTGTGGTCGTGCTGGGGTATGGTCGTGCTGGGGTGGGGTCGTGCTGGGGTGGGGTCGTGCTGGGGTCTGGTCGTGCTGGGGTGTGGTCGTGCTGGGGTATGGTCGTGCTAGGGTGGGGTCGTGCATTTCGCTCGAGACATCCTGCCAAATTCCAGGAAATCGTACAAAAACAAAGGAATTAGTCGAGACATCATCGAAATTCCTTCGCGCGGGGCGCTTTTCCGCGTCGCGGTCGGCTCTGCAAAACAAGCGTTTCGCTCGAGACATCCTCGGCAAACTCTGCGGAGCAAGCGTTTCGCTCGAGACATCCTCAACACACGACAAAGTGGCCCGCACCCTGTGATTTATCGATCGGGATTTCAAAAACAAGCGTTTCGCTCGAGACATCCTCAAATTTTAATTCGCCGGCCTCCTTCGACCTCGTTATTTATCAGGGAAAAAATTCGCCGGCCTCCCTCAAGTTGGCACCGGGGGACAGGTTTACCTACTAAAAGAGAACCCTGGGCCAGCCCTTTCCGGGAACATGATGGACCCACGAACCCGGAAAGGGATATAGACATGTGCAGCATGGTCACGTTTTCACGATATCCAACTGGGCGACACCTCACGAAACATCCCACGAGACACCCCGCGAAACATCCCAGGAGACACCTCACGAAACAACCCACGAGACACCTCACGAAACATTCCACGAGACACCCCGTGAAACATTCCACGAGACACCCCACGAACAGGCAACCACTCAACCAGACACCCCACGAAACATTCCACGGGGGTGCGACTGGGTGTGGTCGTGCTGGGGTGTGGTCGTGCTGGAGTATGGTCGTGTTGGGGTGTGGTCGTGTGGGGTGTGGTCGTGCTGGGGGGTGGTCGTGCTGGGGTGTGCTGCTGGGGTGTGGTCGTGCTAGGGGGGTGGTCGTGCTGCTGGGGTGGTCGTGCTGGGGGGGTGGTCGTGCTGGGGGGTGGTCGTGCTGGGGTGTGGTCGTGCTGGGGCGTGGTCGTGCTGGGGGTGGTCGTGCTGGGGTCGTTGCTGGGGTGTGGATCTGTGGCTGGGGTGTGCGTCCGTGCTGGGTGGTGGTCGCGTGCTGTGGCGGGGTCGTGTGCTGGGGTGGGGGTCGTTGCATGGGGTTGTGGTCGTGCTCGGGGTTGTGGTCGGCTAGGTGGGGTCGTAGCTGGGGTGGGTCGTGCTGGGGTGTCGGTCGTGATGGGGTGTCGTGCTGGGGTGTGGTCGTGCTGGGGTTTGGTCGTGATGGGGTGGGGTCGTGCTGGGGTGGGGTCGTGCTGGGGTCTGGTCGTGCTGGGGTGTGGTCGTGCTGGGGTATGGTCGTGCTAGGGTGGGGTCGTGCATTTCGCTCGAGACATCCTGCCAAAATTCCAGGAAATCGCACAAAAACAAACGAATTAGTCGAGACATCCTCGGAATTCCTGCGCGAGGAGCGCTTTTCCGCGTCGCGGTCGGCTCTGCAAAACAAGCGTTTCGCTCGAGACATCCTCGGCAAACTCTGCGGAGCAAGCGTTTCGCTCGAGACATCCTCAACGCACGAAAAAGTGGCCCGCACCCTGTGATTTATCGATCGGGATTTCAAAAACAAGCGTTTCGCTCGAGACATCCTCAAATTTTAATTCGCCGGCATCCTTCGACCTCGTTATTTATCAGGGAAAAAATTCGCCGGCCTCCCTCAAGTTTGCACCGGGGGACAGGTTTACCAACTAAAAGAGAACCCTGGCCTGTGCCAGGTGATAATGAAGACAAATTTGACCCACATTCTGAACTCTGGGACGTGGAGTTCCTCACGCAGATCGCGGGGCAGGGTTCCAAACAGATGGGACCCCACGAACCCGGAAAGGGCTATAAGACATGTGGAGCATGGGCACGTTTTCACGATACCCAACGGGGCAACACCTCACGAAAACATCCCACGAGACACCTCACGAAACATCCCACGAGACACCTCACGAAACATTCCGCGAGACACCTCACGAAACATTCCAGGAGACACCCCGCGAAACATTCCACGAGACACCCCACGAAAAATTCCACGACGACAGGCAACCACTCAACCAAGGCGGTGTGGTCGTGCTGGGGAGTGGTCGTGCTGGGGTGTGGTCGTGCTGGGGGGTGGTCGTGCTGGGGCGTGGTCGTGCTGGGGGGGTGGTCGTGCTGGGGGGTGGTGGTGCTGGGGCGTGGTCGTGCTGGGGCGTGGTCGTGCTGGGGCGTGGTCGTGCTGGGGTGTGGTCGTGCTGTGGTGAGGTCGTGCTGGGGTGTGAGTAGTGGGGGGTGTGTCTTGCTAGGGGGGGTCGTGCTGGCGGTGGGGTCGTGCGGGTGGGGTCTTGATGGGTGTGAGTCGTGCTGGGGTGTGGTCGTGCTGGGGTTGTGGTCAGTGATAGGGGGTCGGTCGTGGGGGGGGTGGTCGTGATGGGGCGTGGTCGTCGTGTGGCGGAGTTGTCAGTGCTGGGGTGGTCGTGCTGGGGGGTGGTAGTGCGGGGAGGAGGCGTGATGGGGCCCGTGGTCGCGCTGGGGCGTGGTCGTGCTGGGGCGTGGTCGTGCTGGGGTGTGGTCGTGCTGTGGTGAGGTCGTGCTGGGGTGTGGTCGTGCTGGGGTGTGGTCTTGCTGGGGTAGGGTCGTGCTGGGGTCGGGTCGTGCTGGGGTGTGGTCGTGCTGGGGTATGGTCGTGCTGGGGTGGGGTCGTGCTGGGGTGTGGTCGTGCTGGGGTCTGGTCGTGCTGGGGTGTGGTCGTGCTGGGGTATGGTCGTGCTAGGGTGGGGTCGTGCATTTCGCTCGAGACATCCTGCCCAAATTCCAGGAAATCGTGCAAAAACAAACAAATTAGTCGAAACATCATCGAAATTCCTTCGCGCGGGGCGCTTTTCCGCGTCGCGGTCGGCTCTGCAATACAAGCGTTTCGCTCGAGACATCCTCGGCAAACTCTGCGGAGCAAGCGTTTCGCTCGAGACATCCTCAACACACGAAAAAGTGGCCCGCACCCTGTGATTTATCGATCGGGATTTCAAAAACAAGCGTTTCGCTCGAGACATCCTCAAATTTTAATTCGCCGGCCTCCTTCGACCTCGTTATTATCAGGGAAAAAATTCGCCGGCCTCCCTCAAGTTGGCACCGGGGGACAGGTTTACCTACTAAAAGAGAACCCTGGGCCCATGCCCTTTCCGGGAAAAAGTGGCCCGCACCCTGTGATTTATCGATCGGGATTTCAAAAACAAGCGTTTCGCTCGAGACATCCTCAAATTTTAATTCGCCGGCCTCCTTCGACCTCGTTATTTATCAGGGAAAAAATTCGCCGGCCTCCCTCAAGTTGGCACCGGGGGACAGGTTTACCAACTAAAAGAGAACCCTGGGCTCATGCCCTTTCCGGGAAAAACAAAGGGGATTTGCCACATTTCTGAAATTCGGTGCCACCCCTCACGCAGATCCGCGGGGTCAGGGTCCAAAACCTGCTCTTCCATGGCCCATTCTCCGAGAGAGGGGGCCGGCGGCAGGGGGCGAAGCCCTTACGGATAGAAGCCGAAACACACAGACCCTGGGTTTCTTAATAAACGTGGGGGGGGGACCCGCCCGACGGGGGTCAACTTCGCCTCGTCGTCGCACCGCGAAGGGGGTCGGAGCGCATTCGGCGCGCGGTGGCTGCCCGCGACGGGGGTCGATGCGGGGCTGTCGGCCGGGGTGGCGCCCCCCCGCCTTAAAGAACCTCGGAGCCTCCGTAACCAAAACATGATGGACCCACGAACCCGGAAAGGGATATAGACATGTGGAGCATGGACACGTTTTCACGATACCCAACTGGGCAACACCTCACGAAACATCCCACGAGACACTTCACGAAACATACCACGAGACACCCCACGAAACATTCCACGAGACACCTCACGAAACATTCCACGAGACACCCCGCGAAACATTCCACGAGACACCCCACGAAACATTCCACGACGACAGGCACCCACTCAACCCAGGCGGTGTGGTCGTGCTGGGGAGTGGTCGTGCTGGGGTGTGGTCGTGCTGGGGGGTGGTCGTGCTGGG
>CAUYUJ010012468.1:0-16298 GCA_963575745.1 Prorocentrum cordatum | reverse complement strand
ACCAACTAAAGAGAACCCTGGCTCATGCCCTTTCCGGCCCTCTTTCCGGGAAAAAAGTGGCCCGCACCCTGTGATTTATCGATCGGGATTTCAAAAACAAGCGTTTCGCTCGAGACATCCTCAAATTTTAATTCGCCGGCCTCCTTCGACCTCGTTATTTATCAGGGAAAAAATTCGCCGGCCTCCCTCAAGTTGGCACCGGGGGACAGGTTTACCTACTAAAAGAGAACCCTGGGCCTGAGCCCTTTCCGGGAAAAGAGAACCCTGGGCCGGCGCCCTTTCCGGGAACTTGGTGAAAGGATTCGGTCCTGCCCACCCCGCCCCCAGCGCCCAACCAGAGATGACCCGAAGAATTGCGCTCGGCGGCCACCCCCGCCAACACTGGAAGGGGGGCAGAAGGGGCCACGGACCACACGGCCGAAATGCGACCTCGCAGCGATCCCAAGAACACCGCATGACCTCATGACTACTTCCATCAAGCTTTTGGGGCGAGGGTGGTAGCGTAGCCAAGCATGGTTGCAGCCGCCTGGTACTGTCCACCCAGCGCTGCGTCACAACCACGAAGGAGATGGTGCGTTCTTACTGCGCCAGCACAGCTCAGCTCATCATCGCCGGTTCATCGCCGGTTCTACCAGAAGGGAAGGGAGGGAAGCAGGGGGGGATGGGGGGGAGGGGAGTGGCGGAGGGGGGGGGAGGGAGGGAGTGGGGAGGGGGGCGATGGAGGGGCAGGAGGGGGAGAGGGGAATGGGGAGGGGGAACGAGGGGAAGGGGAAAGGAGGGGAGAGAGGAAGAGAGGGGGAAGAGGGGGAGGGAGCAGCGGAGAGCTGCGGCAGGAGGGAGGAGGAAGATTGGATGAGTAGAAAGAGGGGGCTGAGGAGTGCACCAGAGGTGCTCCATGAAGTCGCTGACATGGAGTTAGATAGATGCCCGTGCACGCACCGGCGGGCCAGCGAGGTGTGCAACGGCCTGAAAGCTGGGGGTTGAAGCGTGTCCTTGATGCGCTCCATGTCCACTGGGAGAATCTCTGTGTGGGAAATGACGTCGTCCAGTGCCCATTGGTCCTGCGGACGTAGGCGTAGGCCGGAGTTGAGACGGAGGGAGGACATGGAGATTCTCTCTCTCTCTCTCTCTCGCTCCCCCACCCACACTCACGCACAGGGTACCCAACTCGCCTGCCTATCCTGCGTTTCACATGGATTCACCTCGAATCATCTCCAGCCCAAGAACGAAATGTCCTCGATAAGATTCAGTGCGACGATGGCATATGTATCATCACGTGATGTTTGGCAATTCTGTCAAATACACATGTACCATGTCGAAACTGATTGACTGCTCGATGATTTCATTGATTTCCAGCTCTTCTGGCTGGGACTGGCAGCACGCGGTTGCAGCGCACAAGCTGGCCAGTACGACACGAAGGCTCTCCAAATAAGAGTATATCATTCGGCACCTGCATGCCAGCGTCAATCAAAGTGCTCGTGCGCTCACTGCAGTAGCCGTGACACGCGCTGAACTCTGCTTGGCAAGCCTTGGGTAGCCCAGGATGGCCCCCAAGATGCTGCAAGCTGATCGTATGTGGTTCAAGGTGGCCTCCAGCGTGCCTGCAAAAGGCCACAAGATCGCCTCGACGGCCCGAGGTGGCCATGCAGCCTCCTACCCCCTCGAAAGTCCCCGCCCCCCCCACACACCCCACACACCCCAACACACACACACAAAAACAAACAAACACACAGACACACACACACACAAAGAACAAACATGATGGACCCACGAACCCGGAAAGGGATATAGACATGTGGAGCATGGACACGTTTTCACGATACCCAACTGGGCAACACCTCACGAAACATCCCACGAGACACTTCACGAAACATCCCACGAGACACCCCACGAAACAAAATTTAATTCGCCGGCCTCCTTCGACCTCGTTATTTATCGGGAAAAAAATTCGCCAGGCCCCCTCAAGCAGGCACCGGGGGATTAGGTTTACCAACTAAAAGAGAACCGGCTCATGCCCTTTTCCGGAAAACAAGCGTTTCGCTCGAGACATCCTCAAAATTTAATTCGCCGGCCTCCTTCGACCTCGTTATTTATCAGGGAAAAAATTCGCCGGCCTCCCTCAAGCAGGCACCGGGGGATTAGGTTTACCAACTAAAAGAGAACCCTGGGCCCACGCCCTTTCCGGGAAAAAAGTGGCCCGCACCCTGTGATTTATCGATCGGGATTTCAAAAACAAGCGTTCCGCTCGAGACATCCTCAAATTTTAATTCGCCGGCCTCCTTCGACCTCGTTATTTATCAGGGAAAAAATTCGCCGGCCTCCCTCAAGTTGGCACCGGGGGACAGGTTTACCTACTAAAAGAGAACCCTGGGCCTGAGCCCTTTCCGGGAAAAGAGAACCCTGGGCCGGCGCCCTTTCCGGGAACTTGGTGAAAGGATTCGGTCCTGCCCACCCCGCCCCCAGCGCCCAACCAGAGATGACCCGAAGAATTGCGCTCGGCGGCCACCCCCGCCAACACTGGAAGGGGGGCAGAAGGGGCCACGGACCACACGGCCGAAATGCGACCTCGCAGCGATCCCAAGAACACCGCATGACCTCATGACTACTTCCATCAAGCTTTTGGGGCGAGGGTGGTAGCGTAGCCAAGCATGGTTGCAGCCGCCTGGTACTGTCCACCCAGCGCTGCGTCACAACCACGAAGGAGATGGTGCGTTCTTACTGCGCCAGCACAGCTCAGCTCATCATCGCCGGTTCATCGCCGGTTCTACCAGAAGGGAAGGGAGGGAAGCAGGGGGGGGGAGGGGAGTGGCGGAGGGAGGGGGGAGGGGCAGGGAGGGGGGGGAGGGGGAAGGAGGGGAATGGGGAGGGGGAACGAGGGGAAGGGGAAAGGAGGGGAGAGAGGAAGAGAGGGGGAAGAGGGGGAGGGAGCAGCGGAGAGCTGCGGCAGGAGGGAGGAGGAAGATTGGATGAGTAGAAAGAGGGGGCTGAGGAGTGCACCAGAGGTGCTCCATGAAGTCGCTGACATGGAGTTAGATAGATGCCCGTGCACGCACCGGCGGGCCAGCGAGGTGTGCAACGGCCTGAAAGCTGGGGGTTGAAGCGTGTCCTTGATGCGCTCCATGTCCACTGGGAGAATCTCTGTGTGGGAAATGACGTCGTCCAGTGCCCATTGGTCCTGCGGACGTAGGCGTAGGCCGGAGTTGAGACGGAGGGAGGACATGGAGATTCTCTCTCTCTCTCTCTCTCGCTCCCCCACCCACACTCACGCACAGGGTACCCAACTCGCCTGCCTATCCTGCGTTTCACATGGATTCACCTCGAATCATCTCCAGCCCAAGAACGAAATGTCCTCGATAAGATTCAGTGCGACGATGGCATATGTATCATCACGTGATGTTTGGCAATTCTGTCAAATACACATGTACCATGTCGAAACTGATTGACTGCTCGATGATTTCATTGATTTCCAGCTCTTCTGGCTGGGACTGGCAGCACGCGGTTGCAGCGCACAAGCTGGCCAGTACGACACGAAGGCTCTCCAAATAAGAGTATATCATTCGGCACCTGCATGCCAGCGTCAATCAAAGTGCTCGTGCGCTCACTGCAGTAGCCGTGACACGCGCTGAACTCTGCTTGGCAAGCCTTGGGTAGCCCAGGATGGCCCCCAAGATGCTGCAAGCTGATCGTATGTGGTTCAAGGTGGCCTCCAGCGTGCCTGCAAAAGGCCACAAGATCGCCTCGACGGCCCGAGGTGGCCATGCAGCCTCCTACCCCCTCGAAAGTCCCCGCCCCCCCCACACACCCCACACACCCCAACACACACACACAAAAACAAACAAACACACAGACACACACACACACAAAGAACAAACATGATGGACCCACGAACCCGGAAAGGGATATAGACATGTGGAGCATGGACACGTTTTCACGATACCCAACTGGGCAACACCTCACGAAACATCCCACGAGACACTTCACGAAACATCCCACGAGACACCCCACGAAACATTCCACGATACACCTCACGAAACATTCCACGAGACACCCCGCGAAACATTCCACGAGACACCCCACGAAACATTCCACGACGACAGGCAACCACTCCACCAAGGCGGTGTGGTCGTGCTGGGGAGTGGTCGTGCTGGGGAGTGGTCGTGCTGGGGGGTGGTCGTGCTGGGGCGTGGTCGTGTCGTGCTGGGGTGGGGTCCTGCTGGGGTGTGGTCGTGCTGGGGTGTGGTCGTGCTTGGGCGGGGTCGTGCTTGGGAGGGGTCGCGCTGGGGTGTGGTCGTTCTGGGGTGTGGTCGTGCTGGGGTGTGGTCGTGCTACGGTGGGGTCGTGCTGGGGTGGGGTCGTGCTGGGGTGCGGTCGTGCTGGGGTGTGGTCGTGCTGGGGTGTGGTCGTGCTGGGGCGTGGTCGTGCTGGGGCGTGGTCGTGCTGGGGTGGGGTCGTGCTGGCGTGTGGTCGTGCTGGGGTGGTCCGCACCATGTGATTTATCGATCGGGTTGTGCTGGGGTGTGGTCGTGCTGGTGCTGGGGTGTGGTCGTGCTGGGGAGTGGTCGTGCTGGGGAGTGGTCGTGCTGGGGAGTGGTCGTGCTGGGGTGTGGTCGTGCTGGGGGTAGTCGTCCCTGGGGGGCGTTCTGTGCTGGGGGGGTGGTTCGTGCTGGGCGATGGTCGTGCTGGGGCGTGGTCGGGGTGTGGTCGTGCGGGGGTGTGGTCGTGCTGGGGTGTGGTCGTGCTGGGGAGTGGTCGTGCTGGGGTGTGGTCGTGCTGGGGGGTGGTCGTGCTCGGGGGTGGTCGTGCTGGGGGGGTGGTCGTGCTGGGGTGTGGTCGTGCTGGGGCGTGGTCGTGCTGGGGCGTGGTCGTGCTGGGGCGTGGTCGTGCTGGGGTGTGGTCGTGCTGTGGTGAGGTCGTGCTGGGGTGTGGTCGTGCTGGGGTGTGGTCTTGCTGGGGTAGGGTCGTGCTGGGTCGGGTCGTGCTGGGGTGTGGTCGTGCTGGGGTATGGTCGTGCTGGGGTGGGGTCGTGCTGGGGTGGGGTCGTGCTGGGGTCTGGTCGTGCTGGGGTGTGGTCGTGCTGGGGTATGGTCGTGCTAGGGGGGGGTCGTGCATTTCGCTCGAGACATCCTGCCAAAATTCCAGGAAATCGTACAAAAACAAACGAATTAGTCGATACATCATCGAAATTCCTTCGCGCGGGGCGCTTTTCCGCGTCGCGGTCGGCTCTGCAAAACAAGCGTTTCGCTCGAGACATCCTCGGCAAACTCTGCGGAGCAAGCGTTTCGCTCGAGACATCCTCAACACACGAAAAAGTGGCCCGCACCCTGTGATTGATCGATCGGGATTTCAAAAACAAGCGTTTCGCTCGAGACATCCTCAAATTTTAATTCGCCGGCCTCCTTCGACCTCGTTATTTATCAGGGAAAAAATTCGCCGGCCTCCCTCAAGCAGGCACCGGGGGATTAGGTTTACCAACTAAAAGAGAACCCTGGGCTCATGCCCTTTCCGGGAAAAACATAAATGTTGCATTCGCGCTTTCTCGCTTTCAACGAACCCCCAAGATCGCCCAAGATCCCGGAGAAGCACAGACAACATGATGGACCCACGAACCCGGAAAGGGATAAAGACATGTGCAGCATGGTCACGTTTTCACGATACCCAACTGGGCGACATCTCACGAAACATCCCACGAGACACCCCGCGAAACATCCCACGAGACACCTCACGAAACATTCCACGAGACACCTCACGAAACATTCCACGAGACACCCTTTGATTGAAACATTCCACGAGACACCCCACGAACAGGCAACCACTCAACCAGACACGCCACGAAACATTCCACGGGGGTGCGACGGGGTGTGGTCGTGCTGGGGTGTGGTCGTGCTGGGGTGTGGTCGTGCTGGGGAGTGGTCGTGCTGGGGTGTGGTCGTGCTGGGGTGTGGTCGTGCTGGGGGGTGGTCGTGCTGGGGGGGTGGTCGTGCTGGGGGGTGGTCGTGCTGGGGCGTGGTCGTGCTGGGGCGTGGTCGTGCTGGGGCGTGGTCGTGCTGGGGCGTGGTCGTGCTGTGGTGAGGTCGTGCTGGGGTGTGGTCGTGCTGGGGTGTGGTCTTGCTGGGTGGGGTCGTGCTGGGGTGGGGTCGTGCTGGGGTGTGGTCGTGCTGGGGCGTGGTCGTGCTGGGATGGGGTCGTGCTGGGGTGTGGGTGTTCTGGGTGGGGTCCGGCTGGGGTCTGGTCGTGCTGGGGTGTGGTCGTGCTGGGGTATGGTCGTGCTAGGGTGGGGTCGTGCATTTCGCTCGAGACATCCTGCCAAAATTCCAGGAAATCGTACAAAAACAAAGGAATTAGTCGAGACATCATCGAAATTCCTTCGCGCGGGGCTCTTTTCCGCGTCGCGGTCGGCTCTGCAAAACAAGCGTTTCGCTCGAGACATCCTCGGCAAACTCTGCGGAGCAAGCGTTTCGCTCGAGACATCCTCAACACACGAAAAAGTGGCCCGCACCCTGTGATTTTTCGATCGGGATTTCAAAAACAAGCGTTTCGCTCGAGACATCCTCAAATTTTAATTCGCCGGCCTCCTTCGACCTCGTTATTTATCACGGAAAAAATTCGCCGGCCTCCCTCAAGTTGGCACCGGGGGACAGGTTTACCTACTAAAAGAGAACCCTGGGCCCACGCCCTTTCCGGGAAAAAACTTGCATGCCCTCCAAGGAGGCCAAGAGCATCCCAAGAGAGCACCAGGAGGACCTCGAGAGACGATCGTTTGGCCTCCAACCAGAGGGACGAGTTAATCGAGGACCCCCCCCTGGTAGTACTGATTGCCCCCAGGGCGGCCTCAGGAGGACCCCGCAGGCCCCCATAAAACCGACCCAAAACGCCCCGAGAGAGCCCTAAAACGGCCCAGCTAAGCCTCCAATAGAGCGCAAAAATGGCCCCAAGAGGCCTCCCTGAGACTCCCTCTCAACCTCTTGCGGAAACGGTCGTGCAGTGACGGCCCTTTGGATTGACACCTTATTTCTTCGAAACCGGGAGTCAATCATGAAGGCCTGCATGGCTCCCCATACGGAACCCCCTTCAGCTCACGGGATAAGATGCTAGGGGAATGTGAACGGGATAGAGCGGCTGACCCCACCGCTGTGGCACTGCATGTCCTGCGCTTCCCTGACGAAGGCAACTCGCTACGCGAAGCATCAACAACAAGCGGTACGCATGCCCTCGCTCTTGCACGGTAACGAGAGACAAGGTAAACGAGAGGGGGCTGTGGCGAGAGCCACGGGAAGACCAGGGGACGGGAGGCCAAGCCACGAACGAAGGGACGACGAAAGGGCTCTGGGGCAAGGGGGGCGAGGGGGCTGGGGAAGGGCCAGGGGTATGCCAGCGTAAGGGGGGGGGGCAGGCCACGAACGAACGAACGACGAAAATAAAGAGGCCCAAGCTCCAAAGACAGCTGCGCAAGGGAATGAAACCTGCATGACCCAAGCTACCCTTCCACATGGCCCCCTGGTGGCTCAGGTTGGCCCAACATTGCGTCTCGCACGGTCAAGAGAAGCAGCCTCCTGAGGCCCACCACGTGCCAAAATCATTGTTGCACTTACTCCAGCCTTCTCGCCCTTGCCGCTTCCGATGGGCCTGGAACTCTACAAAGAGCGCATCAGAAGGGCCTCCATAGGGGGCAAGCGGGCCCCGATGGGGGGCCCAGAGGGGGCCCCCGGCCGGTCGGAGTCGTAGGCTGCGGGCAGCCCATGGACGCGCGCAGCGGCATGCAGATCGGCGCGCCTGCGCGCCCGCTGGAAAACATGATGGACCCACGAACCCGGAAAGGGATATAGACATGTGGAGCATGGACACGTTTTCATGATACCCAACTGGGCAACACCTCACGAAACATCCCACGAGACACCTCACGAAACAGCCCACGACACCTCACGAAACATTCCACGAGACACCTCACGAAACATTTCACGAGACACCCCGCGAAACATTCCACGAGACACCCCACGAAACATTCCACGACGACAGGCAACCACTCAACCAAGGCGGTGTGGTCGTGCTGGGGAGTGGTCGTGCTGGGGGGTGGTCGTGCTGGGGGGTGGTCGTGCTGGGGGGTGGTCGTGCTGGGGGGTGGTCGTGCTGGGGCGTGGTCGTGCTGGGGCGTGGTCGTGCTGGGGCGTGGTCGTGCTGGGGCGTGGTCGTGCTGGGGCGTGGTCGTGCTGGGGTGTGGTCGTGCTGTGGTAAGGTCGTGCTGGGGTGCGGTCGTGCTGGGGTGTGGTCTTGCTGGGGTGGGGTCGTGCTGGGGTGTGATCGTGCTGGTCGTGCTGGTGGTCGTGCTGGTCGTGCTGTGGTCGTGCTGGGGTGGGTCGTGCTGGGGAGTGGTCGTGCTGGGGTGTGGTCGTGCTGGGGTGTGGTCATGCTGGGGCGTGGTCGTGCTGGGGTGGGGTCGTGCTGGGGTGGGGTCGTGCTGGGGTGGGTTCGTGCTGGGGTGCTCCGCACCCTGTGATTTATCGATGCTGGGGTGGGTCGTGCTGGGGTGTGGTCGTGCTGGGGTGTGGTCGTGCTGGGGTGTGGTCGTGCTGGGGAGTGGTCGTGCTGGGGTGTGGTCGTGCTGGGGGGTGGTCGTGCTGGGGGGTGGTCGTGCTGGGGGGGTGGTCGTGCTGGGGGGTGGTCGTGCTGGGGCGTGGTCGTGCTGGGGCGTGGTCGTGCTGGGGCGTGGTCGTGCGTGGTCGTGCTGTGGTGAGGTCGTGCTGGGGTGTGGTCGTGCTGGGGTGTGGTCTTGCTGGGGTAGGGTCGTGCTGGGGTCGGGTCGTGCTGGGGTGTGGTCGTGCTGGGGTATGGTCGTGCTGGGGTGGGGTCGTGCTGGGGTGGGGTCGTGCTGGGGTCTGGTCGTGCTGGGGTGTGGTCGTGCTGGGGTATGGTCGTGCTAGGGTGGGGTCGTGCATTTCGCTCGAGACATCCTGCCAAAATTCCAGGAAATCGTACACAAAACAAACGAATTAGTCGAGACATCATCGAAATTCCTTCGCGCGGGGCGCTTTTCCGCGTCGCGGTCGGCTCTGCAAAACAAGCGTTTCGCTCGAGACATCCTCGGCAAACTCTGCGGAGCAAGCGTTTCGCTCGAGACATCCTCAACACACGAAAAAGTGGCCCGCACCCTGTGATTTATCGATCGGGATTTCAAAAACAAGCGTTTCGCTCGAGACATCCTCAAATTTTAATTCGCCGGCCTCCTTCGACCTCGTTATTTATCAGGGAAAAAATTCGCCGGCCTCCCTCAAGCAGGCACCGGGGGATTAGGTTTACCAACTAAAAGAGAACCCTGGGCTCATGCCCTTTCCGGGAAAATT
This sequence comes from Prorocentrum cordatum, assembly GCA_963575745.1. Taxonomy (NCBI): domain Eukaryota; class Dinophyceae; order Prorocentrales; family Prorocentraceae; genus Prorocentrum; species Prorocentrum cordatum. The sequence goes on along the minus strand of CAUYUJ010012468.1, from coordinate 6,963 downwards.
GAATTGAACAACTAAGAGAACTCTACGACCGAATGGCGTGGACTCAATCACACGTTGTAGACTAGCTGCTTCCACGCGTGCTCCTCCACAAGTCGCTCGCGGAATCGCACGTGCGAGCCAGTCAGCTGGACTGCCTCTGGCATGACTGCGCGCGTCCACTTACTGTTCGGCCGGCCGCGCCGTCGCTCGCAGCGGTCGGCGGCCGGCACGTCTGTTCCGGGGATAAAGGACGCCCTTCTCGGTGCCGACCCCAGCGGAGAGCGCATAATCTTGCCGGTGAACAGGAGTTGCCGCGCATGGAGCTGGTCTGAGGCGGACTGCGCGCCAGCCCTTTGCAAGACCGTTGCGTTCAATAGCATCGAGACGCAGGGCGGCGGGATGCCCGTCACAATTCTCCGGCGCTCGGCCCGAAGCCGCCAAGCCTCCGCAAATCAGCATTCAAACAACAGCCAGAGCAATCCATACAGTAGTTTGGATTCAACGAGCGCGGCGAAAACTTGCAGCTCCCACCTTCGAGGTAACAGAGAATGCAGCCGCACTTGCCTCGCCGCGCAGAATTCTACGCACACCAGTCCGATCCTCCGGCTGAGTTCGGTCGCCATCTTTCCGTCGACAGTCAGAGTTGATCTAAAGTACACGAGCGATTCTTTGCACTGCACGCAATGGCCCCCGATCTGCGCCTCAGCTTGGCGACGGGTCTGTAGCAGCTGGAACCCGTTGACGTGTAGCTCCAGTCCGCACGCCTGTCTGGCCATGGAGATTGCGCGCGCGAGCTCCCGGGCGGACGCGGAGGCTGCCCCGCTGCCTGCGCGTCGTCGGCGCAAGCGATGTCTGCCAGCTCCCCAGACACGCAGGCCGCGCGCGCGCTCGGAGAGAGCACGGCAAACGCGTCTTCCATCACGCAGGACATCACTGCGATGAACGTCAGCGGGCTCAGGCTGCACCCTTGCAAGATGCCCGAACGCTGCGGCCGTCCGTTCGACGTGAACCCCAAGTATTCGACGTCTAACTGCCTGCTGCCCATCATGTGTCGCAGCAGCCTGCTGCGCTTGCCAGTGGAGCCTTCTCTCTGCACAGCTGAGAGCACGCTGTCGACGTTCGCGCCATCAAAAGCCTTGCGCCAGTCGAGCGGCCGGAGAGAGACGGCGCCGCCTTCCTGAGCACGTGCGAAATCGATGCGTCTCCGAGCAGTGAACATGGCGCCTTCCGTGCGCCGCCTCGCCCGGAAGCCGAACTGCGCCGGCAACATTCGACCGTCTAGCGTCTAGCCCTGCGCCAAGAAAGCTTTGTCTGAGCATGCGGGCGAAAACGCGGCATGCCACAAGATGGACAGATTTGCCTGTCGGTGCCCGAACATCCCAAGTCATTCTTCTTGAACGCCATGGCCACTTTGGCGATCGCCCATTCCTTCGGCACCTGCTTTAGACGAAGACACATGTTCACGACGTCGAGCAACGGGTGGAGATTCTCTCCAGGGGGCGCCGCCAACACCTGGAAGAGTTCGATCAGGACGTCGTCGGGCTTCACGCTTTTTCCATTGGCCATTCTGTCGATCGCTTTGCGGAGTTCCGTCGATGAAAATTACATTGGCGAATTTCCAAGACTGCAAGTCGCCGTTGGCACGTCGTTCAAAACGGAAACCGGGCGCGCGCGCCACTGCGCGGTCTTCGGAAACTGCGCAGAAATTGACGCTCTGTCCTCGCCCCCGACCGGCGCCTCGCCCTCTGGCTGCGACCTCGTCTGCGCGACCTTCGGGCCGCGGCGGAGCCGCGCGCGAGATGCCCATGTCCCCTGCGAAACAGCATCGCGATGCCAGCGCGCCCAGCCCTGGCGAGCGGATTTATCCACCCCCTCGGCTGTTTTTTTTTTTTTTTTATTATGAATGTCTGCCAGCTGTCTGCGCCGAGCCCGGCGCTCGATGAGCACCGAGGTTGCGTCGCTGACCCAAGGTCTACGCTTGCAGCGCGAAATGCATGGGGTGACCCCGCTGGCCGCTGTCACTAAATTGGCTCGCGCACTCCCCCATGGCGCATCCAAGCATGGCCTACGAGAAGAAACGCAATATAGACAAGCGCCCCTCACTCTGGCTTCAGACAGCGTGGAAAATGTCTACTTCGGTCTTCTCGCCGGCGCATTCCGCCGCGGCTGCTGGGCGCGCGGCCGGGCAGTCACTGGGAAGCGATGGGTGGACATCGCAGCCACAGGGTCGCCGCGCAGGCACCGCGCCTCCCACGCGGGACCGACGGGCACAAAGAGAAAACCCAGCAGCGAACGCAGTCTCGGAAATCGGGGACGCCGGCGCGGAGACGATCTCGTAGTAGGTAATCTGCTGGCTGGGCTTGTTCGGCACAAGTGTGTTCGCAATGGCGGATCGCCGGCTGATGCGCCACTCCATCACCTGGTCTCTGTTGGGCACATCCACAGGATGTCGCGCCCCACGACCGAAAGTGAAACCACCGACGCGGTCTTCCTCGCCCAGCCGTCGACGACCCAGTCGAGCGTTCAAACCTCCATCGATGAACTGCTCTCATCTGACCTGGCTCTGGCCCAGGCGCGCATCCAGCGCGTCGAACAACGCCAAGCGTTCGTCGAGCGGGCGGCGGTTGTACCGAACACTCGCCCCGATAATCGCAATACTTCCTCTGGCTGCCCTCGCGCGAATGCTTCCCGCCCGGCTTGAACTTGGAGTGGAACCGAGAACTCTTGCTGTGTAATCGCCCCGATACGATAAGCCCTACTCCAGCCCGCTCCTCCTCTCCTGTGCTGGAGCCCGATAGGTAAATATGATATCAGGACTCCAACTGAAAATAATCAGACCTTAGCCGCCGAATCTAATGAACAATTGTGATGTCAAGTGAATTTGAATTCATGTACGCGCAGATCTGTTCGATTTTGATGTCTGACAGTCCTGCCACGATCCATGTGCATATGTTCATGCACTCGCCGTTGCTGGAAAACTGCGTCGAAATTGTCTTGTCCATGGGGTGCCTTACTACGGGCCCTTGCCATTATTGCCCTTACCCGGCATGTCCTTGACCCGGTCGAAAATCTCTTGCGCCGTGGTCTTGAGGCGGGCGAGCCCCGGGGAGGGCTGGAGCTCCTCCCAGCGCAGCCAGTCCCCGCTGCACCACTGCAACGATAAAATGTGGTCCGCCATTTCCGCCTTCACGACGTCCGTCCGTGCCACCCGCAATATCCTGCTCGTCGCGTCCGCCTCCACCTCCCTCCGGCCGTGCCCCCAATCCACCAAGATGTGCTTGAATGCGAACAAAGCGGGCTCAGCGGTGCGGATGTTGAGTGGCTGATCTACTTTGGCCCGTGGTTTTCCCGACGACCCCGCTGGAGCTTGGCGGGTAGCTGTGATGATCTTGCATCCAAAGGAGGAGAGACCCTCACTGCTTGGCAACGTGCTTTGACCCACTAAATTGCCTTTTCGATGCCGTCCGCGTTCGGGATGTTGCCGATCACGGTCTTGAGGCTCTCGGGCACGAGGCTGTTCTGCTGGGAGTGCTGCTGAGCCTGTGTTGTCGCGTTGGCTTGCATGACGTTAATCGCCTCCTGAAGCCTGTCCACTTCAGGTTGAAGATTTTGATGCTTCGACTCCATGCTCGTGATGCTGAGTCCCATCGATCCCAATTCCTCCTGCATCTTCATATGCAGCACAGTCAGATCTGCGGAAAGCTTCGCAACTGAGCGAATGATGGGGCCGATCTCTTCCTTCAGGAGTTTCCTAATGCCGCCGAGCGTGACCGGCTCTCCCGCCGCAATCGCGTCGAGGTATTCCAACTCGCTGTCCGCGCGTGCCTTCTTAGGCATAGGTGAATACAATCGAGAGGACATCAGAATGCACACTGTGACTATATGTTGAAGACAAGGGTACAGTAACAGTATGGCCCCTTAGGGCAAGTATGGCCCATTGAGCCACGAATCTCTTGAGCCAAATGGCTACGGCAGGCAGAGGGGCCTCTAAGAGGCGGCAGGAGGCTTCAAACAGGACCCAGGTTGACTACGGTGACCTTACAATTCAGAGATGTTGGCTTGCCCGCCTTCTCGCTTCCAACTGGCCTTTGAGGCCTCAAGACGGACCCGACATCGCCCAAGAAACCTCCAACAGGGGCTGGAAGAGCTTCTCAAGATGGCCCAAAAAGGCCAAGAGCGTCCCAAGAGACGCTTTCTCATCGGGATCCGAAGGGGCGAGGTTGATTAGAGCCGCCCTGACTCCAAGAAGTCCCCAAAGGGCCCCAAGAAGGCCCCGAGAGATCCAAAATGGCGTTCTAAATTGACCAAGAAGCGCCCAACAATGGCCCCACGAAGCCTCTATTAAGCTCCCGGATCGAAGGATCCGCGACGGTCGACGTTAACTCGGCTGGGGATCGTTTCTGGACGGGCCGGTGGGGAGACGCGAAGCGCCAACGAGCCCACCCCGCTTCGGGCGCCCAGGCCGCCAGGGGCTGAGGGGCAATGATAAGGGGGGGACTGGCTCAGGAGGGGAAACATCGACCTGGAATCGGCGATACATGGTCCAGGGTCTGGCCCCCCCCCCATGCTGATGCCATCGCCCCCCCCGCGCGATGGCTCCCCACCCCCCCTTGTGCGCGTGGCGTGGTGCCCCCCCCTTGAGGGTGTGGTGTGGGGTCCCCCTTGTGCGTGTGCAGTGGTTGGGGGCCCGCCTCAGCAGCCAAGCGTCGCCGCCGCCGCCGCCGCCGTCGCCGCCTTCATCGTCGTCGTCGTCGCCGCCGCCGCCGCCGCCGTCATCGTCGCCGTCGTCGTCGTCGTCGCCGCCGTCGTCGCCCCACGATCCTATCGGGGGGGGAGGCCCCCGCGCCAAGCCTGTGCCCCCCGAGCGTTGCCCCCTGACCTCTGAGGGGGCCCCGGGCCACCAGGGGCCCGCGAGTGGGCTGCGCGCTCTCGAGCGCCCCCGCTCCGCCCCGCTGTGGATGCCTTTTCGGCTCTCCACCCTCGGAGGGCTGCACCCTCTCCTGCGGGGACAGCAGCCGACCGCAACCACATCGAGGACATACCCACGGGGGACGTTGGGCTCCTGATCCTTTGGGAGGTGACCTACTTCGCCGCTACGAAAGTTCGGCCAAAGTGCAGCGCCTCGCGTAAGGCGACGGGGCCCTGGTACGACGCCGTCAGTGGCGTGGCGCCCGCGGTAAGAATAGGAGACGTCGGAGGGGCCCGTTAGGCCGCGGGGCCCCAGCACAATGTTCTGCTCAAGCATTGTTTTGACCTGAACACGATGGTTTCGAAATCCAGTCGAGATTTGTTTTTTGTTGAAGGAAGTCTTGGGCGGGGGCGCCATTTCGAAATGGAACCCAGAAGTTTCGAAACCGTTCGAAACTATTTTGGGGGAGAAAGGTTCTAGCGGAAACCGCACTTCCGAAATCTCTGGTCAGAAATTTGAAGATTCAACTGCCAAACCGTGTGGCCATTTCGAAACGACGGTTTCGCTTGAGACGTCCTCCAAAAAAATCCGAAATGGCGTTCCCGCCCAAGACTTCCTCCAAACTAGAATTCGAAACGTTTCTGGTTCGATTTCGAAATGGCGCTCCCGCCCAGGAAGTCCCCCGAGACAAAATTGAGAGCTTCCGGGGTTCGATTTCGAAGTGGCACTCCCGCCAAGGACTTCCTGAAAACTGGATTCCAACACCTTGTGGTTCGATTTCGGAATGGCGCCCCCGCCCAGGACTTCCTCGAAAGTAGAGGTCGGCGCTTCTTCAGCTCGAACTCGCAACGGCGCTCCCGCCTAAGACGTGTCTTGGTGGAAGCACGGAGCGGGTCAAAACTTTCGTAGCGCCATTTTAAGTTAGGAGGGCCACGAACATTAGGAATAAGGGGCTCGCTTCTGCAGATGTATCGAACCAAACCGTCTAGATCGATTACCCCTAATGCAAAGACGGGGATCTCAGTGAGGCCACGTCTTCACTGTGCATGATTGCGCATGCCTAAAGTTGTCGGAGCACCGAAACCAGCTTCGTAGTGGTTGTGGTCGATGTGACATCCAAGGACGACCACATCAACCACAACCACAACTAGAGTGCTCACGTCGAGGTCAATGGGTTCTCCCCCAAGGGGCTGTGGTCGTGGCTCTTTGTTGTGCCCGGATATCTGCGTCTTGCCAACGACCTCCCCCCCTGCCTCCCATGCAGCAACAGCTCGCCCGAGAGACGCGTTCCCGCCGCCTCGCGGAGAGGGGGGGGGCCTCCAGCGGGGACAACGTTGTGCTGCCTGAGCGTCCCGCCCTTCGCCGTGGGGGGAATGGCAGCCCGAACCCGTCCGGAAAACACGGCCGCCGGGAGTCGGAGGCCCAGCCAACCTGTGCAGACGCCACCAGCCCGCCAAGCAGGCGCCGATCAACCACTCGGCGCGCACGCGCGCGCAGCCTGGTCGTGGAGAGGAGAGGAGGAGGAGAGGGAGGAAGAGGAGGAAGAGGAGGAGGAGGAGGAGGAGGAGGAAGAGGACGATGAGAAGGAGGAGGAGGAGGAGGAGGAGGAGGAGAGGAGGAGAAGAAGGAGGAGGAGGAGGAGGGAAGCAGGAGGAGGAGGGGGGAGAAGGAGGAGGAGGAAGAGGAGGAGGCAGGAGAAGGAGGAGGAGGAAGAGGAGGAGGAGGAGGAACAAGACGAGGAGGAGGAGGAGGAGGAGGGGGAGGAGGAGGGGGGGCAGGAAGAGGATGCGGAGGAGGAGGAGGCGGGGGCAGGAAATGGAGGAGGAGGAGAAGGACGGCGCAGGAGGAGGAGGAGGAGGAGGAGAGGCGGGAAGAAGAAGAAGAGGAGAAGGAGGAGGAGGAGGAGGACGGGGCAAGAAGAGGAGGAGGGGGATGATGATGATGATGATGATGATGATGATGATGCTGATGATGATGATGATGCTGATGATGATGATGATGATGATGATGATGATGATGATGGTGGTGATGGTGATGATGATGATGATGATGATGATGATGATGATGCTGATGAT
>CAUYUJ010012467.1:0-16317 GCA_963575745.1 Prorocentrum cordatum | reverse complement strand
TCCTGTTCCTCCGCCATCTCCCTCCTCCTCCTGTTCCTCCTCCTCCTCCTCCTCCTCCTCCTCCTCCTCCTCCTCCTCCTCCTTCGCGTGCTCCCCGGTCGGTGCGGGCGCTGGCCCGCCCCTGCTGCCGCGCCGCGCCCCGCGCCGGCCGCTGACCCTGAGGCCAGGGGATTGCAGTGGTGAGCCCTGTAGGACGGTTGGTCCGGCAGCCGTTCCGCCGCGAGGGTTCTCACAGTTTGCTCAGAGAGCATGCTCTCGCCTCGGGGCCGGCTACATGTTTGGTCCGGACGGCCACGGTCCCTGGTAAAACACGGACATCCAGGTCCACATGGCCGTGCTCCCGCCCCTGTCCCGGCTGCTCTCACCTCTGCCCCGCCACCTCCTACTCCTCGACCCGCCTCTTCTTCTTCCCCTTCTTCTTCTTCTTCTTCTTCTTCTTCCTCCCCCTCCTCCTCCTCCTCCTCCTCCTCCTCCTCCTCTTTCTCCTCTTCCTCCTCCTGCTCTTCTTCCTCCCCCTCCTCATCCTCTTCCTCCTCCTCCTCCCCCTCCTCCTCCCCCTCCTCCTCCTCTTTTTTTTTTGTTCTTTTTCTCCTCCTCCTCCTCCTCTTCCTCTCCCTCCTCCTACTCCCGGCTTGCTGCTGTCAGGATTCGTTGCCGGGACAATCTTCGCCGGGCGTTTCCGCGCTGCGTCGGGCCCGGGGGCAGGCCGTCACAGGTCGATCCCGGCTCGACAAACGCGCCGCGCAGAAAGACGTGGTCTGAGGATCCGGCCGCCGCCCGCGGACGTCAGATCTCAGCGGATGCCGCGGGCGCCCGCGCGCGCGGCAGGCGTACGCGTCGCAGCCCTCACGGTCGCCGAGGTCCCTCTCGCCGAGCTCCGTGTTCCGCGATGCGAGCGTGAGCCCCCCGAGGAGCACCGCCGGGCGGTGGGGGAAAAGGGCGGCCAGGGGAGGAGGAGGAGGAGGAGGAGGAGGAGGAGGAGGAGGAGGCGGCGGAGGAGGAGGCGGACGAGGAGGGAGGAGGAGGAGGAGGAGGTGGAGGAGGAGGAGGAGGTGGAGGAGGAGGAGGGCGAGGACCAGTGTAAACCCAAGACTCCTCATCGATGCTGGAATGAACCCTCCCTCCAAGCTCCCACTTACCAGGCCCCTTCAAGGGTTCATGTCCGCTCGGGGAGGTGCCCCGTTGGGAGACAGCCCTGGGAAAATCCGGCAGCGTGCCAAAACAACACGCTCGGAATTGCAACTCCACGAATCAATAGGGGAACAACAAGTGGCATAAACATAACAACTCGGACGTCTGCGCGGATTTCTCGGATTGGCGCTGGACCCCCCTGGCGGCGCCTCCGGCGCGGAGCGCGCCAGGGGCGGCGCCGGATGCGCCGCCAGGGGGGTCTAGCGCCGATTCGAGAAATCCGCGCGGGCCTCCGAGTTTTTTATGTTTATGTCATTCTTCGTTCCCCTAATCAACTGACAATTGCGTCTAAAGGATCCCGAATCATGCCAGAACACCTGTTCCTCGGGCTTCAGCACCACGAGTCAATGTAACTGTTGCGCCCTGACAGTCCTGAACTGCTCCCGGACATCATTTCTGGTACATTAACCATGGGAACTCGTGAAACTCTTGCGGCGCCAAGGCGAGAGCCACATGTTGAACACGGCCCGCCCTCAATTCGTAAAACCCTTGAATATTTTGAAGACGAATGTGCGCGTCGCTGGGGCGAGAGCTACATTTTGAAAACGGCCCGCCCTCAATTCGCAAAGCTCTAGCACAAATTTAAGATGAATGCGCGCAGCGCTAAGGCGAGAGCCACGTGTTGAAAACGGCCCGCCCTCGAAGCGCGAAGCTCCTGCACTTTTGAGAACGAATGTGCGCGGCGCTAGGGCGATAGCCACATTAAAAAAACGGCCGGCCCTCCACCCGTGAAACTCTTGCAGAGTTTTAGGGCGAATGCGCGCGGGGTTCAGGCGAGAGCCACATTGCGGAAGCGGCCCGCCCTCCGTCTGTGAAGCTGTTGCCAATCTTTCAGTTTCACGACCATACATGGTTAGGAAGTCTCAAGAGAAACGCCAGGTCCGCTTATGTCCGCCCTTCCCACTGGCCTCAGAAATGAAATAGAGGAGGAGGCGGAGGAGGAGGAGGAGGAGGAGGAGGAGGAGGAGGAGCAGGAGAAGGAGGAGGGGGAAGCGGGAGGGGGGGGGGAGGGGAGGAGGAGTAGGAGGAGGAGGGAGGAGGAGGAGGAGAGGAGGAGGAGGAGGAGAGGAGGACGAGGAGGCAGGATGAGGGAGGCAGCACAGGAGGAGGAGCAGGAGAAGGAGGAGGAGGAGGAGGAGGAGTAGGAGGATGAGGAGGAGAGCAGTGAGGAGGAGGAGGAGGAGGAGGAGGAGGAGGAGGAGGAGGAGGAGGAGGAGGAGGAGGAGGAGAGGCGGAGGAGGAGGAAAACAGGAGGAGGAGGAGGGGGATGGGCGCAGGCGGAGGCTGGAAGGAGGCGGAGGGGGAGGAGTGAGGACGGGGGGCGAGAAGGAGGAGGAGGACGACGAGGACAAGGAGGAGCGGGAGGAGGAGCAGGAGGAGCAGGAGAGCAGGAGGAGGAAGACGAGGAGGAGGAGGAGGAGGGGGTGGGGTGAAGAGGAGAGGAGGAGGAGGAGGAGGAGGCGGAGGGAGGAGGAGAGGAGGAGGAGGAGGAGGAGGAGGAGGAGAAGGGGGAGGCGGCGGAGGAGGAGGAGGAGGGAGGAGGAGGAGGCGGAGGAGGAGGAGGAGGAGGAGGAGGAGGAGAGTAGGGGAGGAGGAGGAGGAGGAGGAGGAGGGGAGGAGGAGGAGGAGAGGAGAAGAGAGGGAGCCCAGGAGGAGGAGGGGGGGAAGAGAGGGGAGGAGGAGGAGGAGGAGGAGACGAAGAGAAGTGGGAGGATGAGGAGCAGGAGGATGAGAGGAGGAGGAGGAGGAGGAGGAGGAGGAGGGGGTGGAAGAGGAGGGTGAGAATAACGAGTAGGAGGTGGACGGTTGATGATGTTGATGCAGATGATGATGCTGCTGCTAGTGCTGATGCTGATGCTGATGCTGACGCTGATGCTAATGATGATCATGATGATGCTGATGATGATGATGTTGGTGATGCTGATGCTGCTGATGATGATGCTAATGCTGATAGTTATGATGATGTCGATGATGATGATGATGATGCTGATGATGATGATGCTGATGATGATCATCATCATGCTGCTGCTGGTGATGATGAGTATGATGAGTATAGTGATCATGTCCATGATCCTGATCATGATGATGGTGATGATGATGCTGGTGATGATGGTAGTTGTGCTGGTGGAGGAGGAATATGATGACGATATAATGGTGATGCTGATGATGATGATGATGATGATGATGATGATGATGATGGTGCTGATGCTGATGCTGATGCTGATGCTGAAAATGATGGTGGGTGTGCTAATCATGACGATTATGAGGACGATGCTGATGATGATGCTGATGCTGATAATGATGATGATGATGATGGTGATGGTGATGGTGATAACGATGATGACGACGACGATGATGAGGATGATGATGATGAGGAGGAGGAGGAGGTTGAGGATGATGAGGATGAGCATGTGTCGGAGGAGGTAGAGGATGAGGATGAGGGTGAGGATGAGGATGAGGATGCGGATGTGGATGCTGATGATGATGAAGATGAGGATGATGATGATGATGAGGAGGATGATGACGGTGCTTTTGACGACGATGATGATGATGATGATGCTGATGATGGTGATGGTGACGATGGTGACGACAATGATGATGATGATGCTGATGATGATGATGATGATGATGATGATGATGATTATGATGCTGATGCTGATGCTGATGCTGATGATGATGATGATGCTGCTGATGATGATGATGATGATGATGATGATGATGTTCATGATGCTGATGCTGCTGATGATGCTGATGCTGCTGATGAGGATGATGATGATGACGATGATGATGAACCTCAACGAGTAGGAGCTCGAGTAAGAGTAGCAGTAAACAGCGCAGTATCAGTCAGAGTTCCAGTACTGGGAGGGAGAATTCGGCCAAGAAGGGAAGGAAGGCGCGCTGCTCCCTGCCCATTGTTTCGCCTTCCTTCTCTTGCCCGCTCTTCTGCTTCCTCTCGGGCAGTGCCACCCATCCTCCTCCTGCTCCTGCTGATTCTTCTCCCCTCCTTCCCTGCCGGCGAGCCCCTTCTCCTTTCTGTTTTTTGCCTTCCTTCCTTCCGCCCCCCCAGCCTGCCTCTATCTCATCTCCTCCCGATCCCTCCCGCGTCCTTCCCTCCCTCCCTCCCCGTCCCTGCTTTCCTTCGCCCCGCCCTCCACCTTCCCTCCTGCATACCCTCCGCCCATCTCCCCCCCTCGCCCCTGCTCGCTTCGGAAGGGTCTCAGCTCAGGAGCGTCGCGCTTCCCCTTCGCTGTGTCGCGTATCTGTGCCAGCAGGCGACAGCCCCAGCTCAGACCAAGGTGAGTCTTGGGCGGCCTGGCGGCGACCGAACACCGTCGCTCACCCGCCCCTTGGGCGCACCTTCCGCACCCTCCGTCCGGAGGGGGCCGACGCTGCTGGGCGTGCCTGCTGCCCGCAGGCACCGAGAGTGCCGAGCGGTTCGGCCGCCCCGCCACGTTGCGCTCTCCTCCTCCCTGCCCCGCCCTGCACGCCGTGCTTTGCAGAGCGTTCCCAAACGCTCTTCTCCCCCTCCTCCTCCTCCTCCTCCTCCTCCTCCTCATCTCCTCCCCTCTCCTTCTCTCCTCCACCTCCTCCCCCCTCTCCTCCTTCCTCCTCCTCCTCATCCTCCTCCTCTCCTCCCCTCTCCTCCTACTCCCCTCCTCCCCCTCCCGCCCCCGCCCCGCCTCCACGCTGGGCAGCAGAGCGGTCCCAAACGCTCTCCTCCATCGCCATAAGCATTTCTCGGATCCGCGTGGAACCACCTGACGACGCCACCGGCGCCGCCCCCTGGCGCGCGGATCCGCGCACAGGGAGGGGGGTCCAGCGCCGATCCGAGAAATCTGCGCGGACCTCTGAGTTGTTATGTTTATGTCATTCTTCGTTCCACCCTCCCAGGACGGACGAGTCGTGGGGAGGCCCAGGCCACCTCGACGCGGGTGCCGCCGGTGGCTTCGGCGGCTCCCAGCAGCCTGCTGGAGGAGGCCTACCTCCCCTCCCCCTCCTGGCGTGGACTGTAGGTGCGTGGGGCGCTGGCGAGAGAGAAGACGAAGGGCGGAGGAGGGAGGAGGAGGAGGAGGAGGAGGAGGAGGAGGAGGAGGAGGAGGAGGAGGAGGAGGAGGAGGAGGAGGAGGAGGCGTAGGCGGAGGAGGAGGCGGAGGAGGACGGAGGAGGGCGGAGGAGGGCGGAGGAGGAGGAGGAGGCGGAGGCAAAGGAGGTGGTCGAGGTGGAGTAGGAGGAGGATGAAGAAAGAAGTGCAACGGACACGTTCTGGACTGTTCAGTTCCCGACCGACGCCCAGTCGGAGCACGCATTCAGTGAGAGACAACACGGCCCCGCCTACGGCACCGAGGCCCCGTGAACGACATGGCCTCGCGAGATCCCACTGGTGCGCACACCTCATGGGCACGGGGCGAATACTGATCCCAGTCACCGTCCTCCAGCGCAGCCCGTCGTGCTGGAAAATGGCGCGGCGCCTGGCGGCTTCACGCAGCCGCAGCGAGAGCGCGCGCGACGCATCTCTTTCGGCGCGCCCCCGCGTCGTGGGGACAGTCCTCGACGAGTTCGGTGCATGTTCTGCACCATGTGGCGTTGGTCGCCGCCAGTAGCATTCGAAGAAGAAGAAGAAGAAGAAGAAGAAGAAGAAGAAGCGCCATAAGCATAAACTTGTGGCGCTCCGCGCGGATTTCCTGGATGCGCGCTTGGCCCCCACGGCGGCGCCGCCCCTGGCGCGCTCCGCGCGCCAGGGGGGGTCCAGCGCAGATCCAAGAGATCCGCGCGGAGCGAGGTGGAGGAGGAGAAGGAAGGATGAGGGCTTGTCGAAGCGAGGAGGAGGAGGAGGAGGAGGAGGAGGAGGAGGAGGAGGAGGAGGAGGAGGAGAGGAGGAGGAGGGGGGGAGGAGGAGGAGGAGGAGGAGGGGAGGAGGAGGAGGAGGAGGATGAGGAGGAGGAGGAGGAGGAGGAGGAGGAGGAGGAGGAGGAGGCGGAGGAGGGAGGAGGAGGAGGAGGAGGAGGAGGAGGAGGAGAAACAGGAGGAGGAGGAGGAGGAGGAGGAGGAGGAGGAGGACTAGGAGGAGGAGAGGGGCCGACGACGATCCTGCTTCCTCAGCAGGAGGGCAGCAGGAGGCCGGAGCCTCCCCGAAAGGCCTATGTCTTCTGTGGCGGGGCATCCCAGCCGCGGGCGGGGATACCGCGAGGGGACGCATGAAGGGGGGAGGGGCAGCAAAAAACAGCAGCAAGGGGGAGGGAATGTATGAAGGGGATGCATGAAGGGGATATTTGAAGGGGATGTATGGGGGGGATGTTTGAAGGGGAGGGGATGGAGGAGAAGGAGCAGCAGGAGGAGGACGGAGCCTCCCCGAAAGGCCTATGTCTTCCGTGGCTGGGCCTCCCGGCAGCGGGCGGGGATACCGCAAGGGGACGCATGGAGGGGGAGGGGCAGCAAGGAACAGCAGCAAGGGGGAGGGGATGTCTGAGGGGGACGTATGAAGGGGGAGGGGTAGCAAGGAACAGCAGCAAGGGGGAGGGGATGTACGAAGGGGATGTATGAAGAGGGGGAGGCGTTGAGGGAAGAGAAGGAACAGCAGCAAGGCCATGTCAGAGAGCCCTGCTCCCACGATCGTGCTGTGCGGGGATGGCGCGCGGACCGGCACGCGGGATCCGCGCCTGAGGTCGAGCAGCCACGGGGTTGTATGCTGTGATTTCTCCACGCGCTGACGATCGCCCCCTCTGCTGCCATAGGAATCCCACCTTGTCTCTGATCAGGTGGATTGCTCTTCGCTGCTTCCCATCTTCCTGCCACTCGTCTTCAGATGCCCCTGCAAGATCAAAAACGGCCAGCCTGGAGGTGCCGACGAGCTTGGCGGCTTCACAGACGGTGCTGGGTTCTCTGAGGCCTGTCGCCGATTCGGCCTCTCCTCTTCCTCCGCCTCCTTCTCCTCCTCATCCTCCTCATCGTCTTCTGTTCTCTCGCCGTCTCCCCCTATCCCGATTCTCCGCGCCCCCCCCGCTGCGCCATGCCCCCTCCGCTCCCTCATCCTTATCTACTTCCTCCTCGACTTCCTCCTTTACTTCTCCTCTACTTCCTCCTCCTCCTCTCCTTCTCCTCCTCCTCTCCTCCTCCTTCACCTCCTCTTCCTTCTCCTCCTCCTCCTCCTCCTCCTCCTCCTCCGTCTTCTCATCTTCCCCTCTCCTCCCTCCTCTTCCCTCCTGCTCCTCCACCCCCCCTGCTCCCAATCTCTCCTCCTCCCTGCCCCCCAGGAGGAGGAATACGATGATGATGATGATGATGATGATGATGATGATGATGATGATGATGATGATGATGATGATGCTGATGCTGATGCTGATGCTGATGCTGATGCTGATGCTGATGCGGATGAGGATGAGGATGAGGATGAGGATGAGGATGAGGATGAGGATGAGGATGAGGATGAGGATGATGATGATGATGATGATGATGATGATGATGATGATGATGATGATAATGATGATGATGATGTTGCTGCTGCTGCTGATGATGATGATGATGATGGTGGTGATGATGCTGGTAATGCTGATGCTGATGCTGCTGCTGCTCTGATGATGATGATGCTGCTGATGATGATGATGACGATGATGATGATGGTGAGCGATGATGATGGTGGTGGTGATGATGATGGTGATGATGATTACGATAGTGATGATGCCGATGCTGATGATGATGCTGATGATGCTGATGAGCAGATGATGATGATGATGACGATGATGATGATGATGATGCTGATGATGATGATGCTGATGATGATGATGATGATGATGATGATGATGATGATGACGATGACGAGGAGGAGGATGAGGAGGAGGAGGAGGAGGAGGAGGAGGAGGAGGCGGAGGAAGAGGCGGAATAGGAGGGGGGGATGTGGATGACGAGAGCCGTGTCCTCGATCCAGAGGCAGGGAGGCCCGGAGGAAGGGAGGGATGAGTCTGCCGCCTCGTTCCGGCCCCGGTTCGCCTGCGGCTTGGGCTGCCGAGGGGGTCGGCGGCGGCCTGTGCCCCGCGCCCGCCCCGGGAGGCCCACGGCGAACAGGCCTGGGGCCAGCCGAAGAAGGACCGCCCGGCCCAGCCGGGGGGAGGAGGAGGGGGAGGAGGAGGAGGATCGATCGATCGAGCCGTGGGGACGAAGTTCGCAACCTCCTCAGAATCGGTAGCTTAAAAAAAACTGTTTTTAAATCGTCCTAGCTGTACTCTCTGCGCTTGCTGGGTGAGCTGGCACGATGTCGTGCTCGGGCCCAACCAGCACCGAAAGCCCCACGCAGAGGCTGGAGGGCGGGGTAGCACCCGCCCCTCGCGGACACCTACCTCGCCTTTTGCCCCTGGTTTTTACCCTGGGCTCGCCCCCCTTTACCCCGACCTTTCCTTTTGGGTTCGGGAGCGGGGGGAGGGCGGTGCATCAAAAAGTAGTCAGGAAAACCATGGCCTCTGAACCTAAAAACTTCAGGAGCGTTCTGAGGAGGAGGGGTTGGGAGTCCGCCTCTGGCCGCCAGCTCTCGGAATCGTACACTATTTTCGAAAGCTCTGGGCACGGCGCGGGGCGTTCCCTCACTCTGGATTTGGCGTAAGCCTACGGCATGCTCTTCTCTGGCGTCCTCTGCGTGTCGTTCGGCGGTCAGCCGTTGACCAGGCGCCCGAGTTCCCGCTCCAGCGCCCCGCGCGGCGCCGAGCCCACGCGGCGCGTGGCTCCCTCCTTCTTGAGCTGGTTGACTAGCACTGTCGCAATCTGGTGATCGTTCGCGTTGAAAGTGAACTGGAACCTGCACTTGTCTTTCCCGTTGCCATCCTTGCCTTTGTTGCGCCGAACGCGAAATACTGGTACTGAATCTCCGAGCACTTCTGGAGCGGCGTTGAGTACTTTGTCGCGGTAGTACTGCTCGACGTGCTGCTTGGAAGCCCCTTCCTCGAGCGTCTTGCCCAGGTAGGCGCAGACCTCCGTCCAGACCTTCAGGTGCGGGCTTCCAAGCTGCGCCGTGTCGACTGCCTCGCCGGCCTTGGCGCGCTGGTTCAGGTCCTGAGCCTCCTCGTTGTAGGCGCGCCCTGCTTCGAGTCCCGATGTAGCGATATTGGCTTCCGTTCCGATCTCCCACGTCTGAAGTACTGCGGAGGCCAGTTCTGCTTGTTCCCGTGCCAGGGTGAGCACGAGCCTCGCCGTCAGGTCGACCATCTGCTGCTGCTGGCCCGCTGCTGGTCCCGCTGGGCCGCGCTGTTGTCCCGCCCCTCCGCGTCCACGGCTGCGGTCTGGGCGAGCTCCCTGTGCGCGTAGCGGCTGTCCGCCATTCGGCCTCTGGTCGAAAAGAGACATCCTTTGCTGGCTGAAGTAGTTGTCGAGGAAGGTGTGTGCAAAGGTGGCGGTAGCAGCTATGCTTATCTAAGGCAAAATGACTACAGATCGGACATTGAGGTTCGTGTGGGGCCGCTTCGTACTGGTTCTTCGTCGTGTCTCGGCTGCAGCCCCCTCGAATCATACTTCGTGCTAGGTGTTTCCAGGCCGTTCCTTTGCTGGTGAATACCTGCCCACAATTGATGCACTCGTTGTTGCTGGTAAGAATTGCCGCTAAGTTATGAACATGGTGTGCTCGTATGATATGGCTGTGTAACGCTTTCTTGCTTGCAAATAACATTCCACATACGTTTCGTTCGTCAAGAAGTTCGCATTTCCAAATATTTTTCTCGTCTAAGGCTAGGTTCTCTCGTTGTTCGTCGTCGTGATCTTGCTGTACTGGGGGTACCGCTACTGCTAGTTTGGCTGCTCGTATTTCCTTGGGGTCCAGGCTCCAAAGTTGTTCTCGGATATCTAGCGTGAAGAGCTTGCCTATCGTTATGTCCTCGCTCCGCCCTAAGATGTCCTGGAAATTCTCTGAGACCTCGCAGGCATATTTAATGTCCTCCAGAAACCTCTGAGCCCATGGATTCGTGTCGCTCTGGATCGCGTCGGTGGTCGTTTCGGTGTTCGTCTCGAAGTCGATTCGGCCGAAGAGCGCAACGATCAGCTGTTTGTTGTTAGCAGGGAAGCGCAGAATAGTTTTTAGCCAGCTGACTCGTCGTATCAGTGCCTCTTCTGCCGGCGGCAATATTTGCCAATGGCGGAAGACCTCCAAGGTGCTCATGCTCCGCACGGTGCCGTCCTCGCGGTACGTCGTGGCTCTGCCTCGCATGGCCTTACGTAGTAGTGCTCCCATCGCACTCTGGAGTTGTCTGTACTCTGTCGTGGTCGGGAGGAAGCACTCGATGCACGAGAGGCCTGTGTTGATCACTCGGCAAAGTAGTACTGCTCGCTTCCAACGGTATGGGATGTTGGCCTTGCTCCAGACCGCTCCGCACTCGTAATAGCTCTTCTTCATGGCTGCGATGCGCTTGATGAGTTCCGCTCCGTAGTTCTGGTGAGGGCTGACTTGCGGTCCGAGATAACGGGCGTGTGGAAGTACTTTACCTGGCATCTTGGCGCCTGTGTTGTTCTTGATGTCACGGTGCGCCTTCTTCGAGCCGTGGCCCTGGAAGTTGATGATGGTCTCCTGCTTGTCCTGGTTCTGCCGCATCCCGATCTCTGTGAGCCTGGTGTTCAGCATGTTGTTCACCTGGTGGGCCTGATTCACGATGTCGTGCGCGTCTGCCCGCTGAGTAATGATAAGCTTGCGTAAGTCATCTGCGTACTTCGTGAGGCCGAGGTATACTGGATACTGGAAAAGCTCGCTGTTCCCATACAGAAGATGATCATGTGGGAGTTGAGCCTTGCAATCTCGTACCCATTGTTGTACACTAGGCGCAAAGCTGGCGACGAAGTTCTGCACCATGTAGGGGTCGCCGATTAAGCCTCCGCAGTGCGGTTTGATACAGACTCCGTGTTGTTCGTCTCGGCATGGTATGTTGAACGTCGCTCTCTGATATCTTTGTTTGCCTATCTCTTCCATGTCGTCTGGCATGATATTGCGGTTGGCTTCATCCATCTCGTGCCACGAGCAGCTCGCGAAAGCGTTGGACATGTCCTTCATCGAGGAAGCGAAGTTCCAGCCTGCTTGTCTGGCTCGATATTCCACTATAGCCATCGTGAGAATTGCTCCTTCTCGTCTTCGTCCTCTGATAAATCCGTAGTCCTGATCCGTATGCGTTCTAGTTTTTTTTCTCTTCAGGCAGCCCGAGTAGTACGCCTTGCCGATGGGGTCCATGATGTGGTAAATTCTCTTGCCCGCGGGGCCAGGCTTTTGGTTCTTCTTAACGGCGGTGGCTGCGCTCTGGTGCCATCGGACTGGAGTTGCGTTGCCAATTCTGATCGCCGCCAGTGATGCTCGAAATAGTTCCGTGAACAAGTCGGGTTGTCGATCTGCACGTGGTGCCCCGAGTCCTTGGCGTTCTTGCCGTTCTGGGTTGGGTGGGCAAAGAATGAGTCGCCACAGTTCCGACGGTGCCGAAGTAGGGGGTGCCGCTCGGCGTAGCTTCGCTTTCTTGATGCTCTTGGTGGTGTACTCGAAATCCTCGTCGACCTTCTCCTCTAAGTCGTTCTCGTAGTAGTCCTGCTGCTCGGTGGGGCCAGGGATCTGGTCGAGCGTGTGGATGTCCTGTTCCGTGCCCTCCATGCCTCCCATGCCGCCGGGTAGCTTCCAGAAGTCGAGCCACTCCTGCTTGCTCGGGTTCGCGGTCACGCTGGTCCAGTAGTCACGTTTTCTTGGGCCGTATCGCCCCCCTGCGATCAGTCTGGATAATCGGCCTACTCGTGCAAGGTCTCGTTGCTTCCACGCCTCGTGCAGCTCCTCGACCCTCGCGTCCGTCCTGACCTGGTGCTCCTGCTTGCGGAGTCTGGCGCAATGGTTCGTGATGTGTCGTAACTCCACTTCCAGTGCATGTAGTTCTTGTTCGTATTCTGCATGTTGGCGTTCCGCTGTGTCGTCGCATGGGTTGTCAGGTTGTAGGGCTTGAAGAAGTTCGTGCGGGGTGTCGTAGTTAATCTCGGAGTCGACGATGCGTAAAATATTCCCGCGGTCCCGTAGTGCTTGTCGTAAATCTCGGCGTCGTCGTAGTAGCGCCAGTCGTCGGTCTCGGAGTGCGGCGTATTCTGGATCTTCTCTGCGTTGTGTCTGTCCGTAGTATGGCTTGGCCGCGTCGATGATCATTCGGTTGATGTCTTGGAATAGCTGGTCGATGCCTTTGCCCTCTGCGTCGTAGTTTTCGACCTTAGTCTCCAGATGTTTGATGAACTCGTCTCGATTGTGTCCTTTGTGTACTGCCTGTACCAGTAGATCCTTGTCCCAGCGAGTCTGCGGCGTAGTCTGGCGTACTCGGTGTCGTAGCGGTATGCGTAGTGTAGTTTGAACTGGGACGTGGTTCCGATGAAATCGACTCGGTATGTGCTGGAGTCGTGTGCCCATCCGAAGGAGGGGGCCTTGGCTGATCATGTTGCCGATAAGGTCCTGGGGCGCCATGATGTAGTCGATGCAGCTGGCGTGCTTCTCTCCGAAGTAGGTTGGCCTCCAGCTGCTGGTAGTATTCGTCAGTGTCAAGCGGTGGCGTTCCGCATATTGTCTGGCTTTCTGTCCTGCGCCTCCTGGTAATCGTTCACGCGCGCGCCCAGGTCCCAGGGCATCTGAGATCGGGTGCTCGTTCTGCGGGGTGATGCCGACTCCGTCGTTGAGGTCGCCCGCCGTGAGGAGGATGCTGCTTCTCGGTCTGGTTTTGGCCATTTCGTCCATCCACTTGAACAGTCTGGCCACCGTCGCGTAGTACTGCTTGCGCTCCACGGTCTTCTTGGGCTGCGGTGGGCAGTAGTAGCCCATGAGGAACAGGTCTGTATCGTGATGTCGCAGGTGTAGTGCAAGTCCTCTGCCGCGAAGTTCGCTTGGCGGTTCGTGAATTCCGAGTATCTGTGCCCCTCGTAGTTTGCCCTGTACAGCGATGATAATGCCCGTGCTGCGGTTGGTGAGGGCGCCTGGCTGCGCCCGTGTGTCGTTATATCTGCGTTGTTCGGGGTGTGCTTCTCGTCGGAGTCTCTGGGTACCTGTAAGGATGATCGCGTCGAAGTTGCGGGCCTCCTCGTAAATCTCTCGTTGTCGGTCGGGCGGCGCCGTCAGCGGATTGAAAAGCAACAGAGCGAAGGAGGCCGTCCATGCCGTCGCCATGCGGGCCTCCGCCCAGCTTTGTGTGTCGCCACATACAGTGTAATAGCTGTGTGAGGTCCTGTGGCTGCCCTGACAATCTCTTAGGCCCAGATGGCAGCTGGAAGAGGAAGGAGGAAGAGGAGGAGGGGGAGGAGTAGGAGGCGGAGGAGGGGGCGGAGGAGGGAGGAGGAGGAGGAGCGAGGGGGAGGTGGAGGAGGGGGGGAGGAGGCGGGAGGGGGGAGGGGGAGGAAGAGAAGGGGGAGGGGGAGGCAGGGAGGTCGGGAGGGAGGAGCGGGAGGGGCGGCCCCTTCCCTGGGGGCTCTGGGTGCGGAGCCCCCCGCTTCGGCGTCGGGCTCCAGCCGAACAGCCCTCGGCCGCGGGGAAGGGCAGCATGCGGGCACAGCTCGCCGGCCTATGAGGGCCCGTGCCGCGCGGCCCGGCTGGGCGCGCGCCTCGACCTGGGGGTGGCGCCAAGCGGAGTGGAAGGAAGGAAGGAAGGAGCCTCCTCCTCTGGGAGTCGTGGCTGGTGTCAGGAGCGAAAGAAGGACGTAATCACACGTACATGAATCCACGCTGGTTTCGAGAGCTCGCATTGCGCGAAGGTTCATATCACGCGGCCGGCCTCGCGGGTCAAGGGGCCGTGTTCATGTGCATAGTTGGGCACGTACGTCTTTTGTGGGCTCCCTACGGTGGGGGTCCTCCACCCACCTCCAAGGTGTGAGCGGGCCGCATGTTGGCGGGCCGCGGGGTGTTCTGGGGCGCGTGGCGTTGACGCGCGTTTCCGCCGGCATGAATGAATGCATGGGGGGGGGGGAGAAGGAGGAGGTGCGAGAGGTGAAACGAGAGGTGAAGGGGGTGAGGGGGGAGAGAAGAGAGAGAGGACGGAGGTGGGAGGGGGAGGAGGGGGAGGACGAGCAGGAGGGGGAGGAGGGAAAGAGGAAGCTGACGAGGAGGAGGAAGAGGGGGGAGGAAGAGGTGGCAGAGCATGAGCTTTCGAATTTGGATACGCATTATATGTGCGTATATACGTAAGACTGCATAAGCTCTTCGCGCCATGCACCTTGGTCCCTGAAGTTTGGCATGCGTGCGGAAGTCGCGGCGGAAAGCAGGATGGCAAAACGGACCAGATAACGGAAACTCTTTGTTGCCTTGTCCAGAGTCGTCGTCATGATAATGTCACTTCGTTACCTTTTCTGGCATGTTTCCTCTTCTTCTTCTTCCTCGCCCTGCCCTGCGACGTCTTCCCCATCTTCCCCAGCTCTGTTTGCGGAGGCTCCTCCTTGGAGAGCTTTTCTTGGGGGGGTGCGGAGGAGGAGGAGGAGGAGGAGGAGGAGGAGGAGGAGGAGGAGGAGGGAGAGCGCGAGGACGACGAGGGGGAAGGAGGAGGAGGAGGGCGGAGGAGAAGGAGGAGGCGGAGAAGGAGGGATGGGACGACGACCCGCGACGACGAAGACGACGACCACGACGACGACGACGACGACCACGACGACGACGGCGACGACGACGACGACGACGACGACGACGACGACGACGTTTGCGTGGCCCAGCTGTCCTCGACGCCTCCCATGAAGGCAGCCTGTTCCGCCCAGAGCCCAGTCTTCGTGGCCGCCCCGTGAACCCTCCTCCTCCTCCTCCTCCTCCTCTCCTCCTCTCCTCCTCCTTCTCTTCCTCCTCCTCCTCCCCCCTCCTCCTCCTTCCCTCTCCTCCTCCTATCTCTCTCCCTCCTCCTCTCTCCTCCTCCTCCTTCCTCCTCTCCTCCTCCTCCTTCCTCCTCCCTCCTCCTCCTCCTCCTCCTCTCCGCCTCCTCCTCCTCCTCTCTCCTCTTCCTCCTCTCCTCCTCCTCCTCCTCCTCTTCCTCCTCCTCCTCCTTCTTCTCTCCTTTTTCCTTCTCCTCTCCTCCTCCTCCTCCTCCTCCTCCTCCTCCTCCTCCTCCAGAGGCCAGAACCAGAAACAGCAACGAACAACAGTTTGGCCGATCGCTCTTCCATCGACGAGGGCGAGTGACGACGAGGGCGACGACGACGACGACGAGCGGCGCCGGCGCCGAGCAGGAGCGGCGCCACGGCAAGAAGAAGCACCGGGACCGCGAGGTGCCCGAGGCCGAGGCGCCGTCGGACGCAGGCGGGCGTGCCCCCCGCGCGCGGGGGGGGGCCGACAGAGGATAAGCCCGCCGATCGAGGTCACGAGGATTCGAGGTCACGAGGATTCGAGGTCTCGAGGATCGAGGTCTCGAGGATGGAGGGATCGAGGTCACGAGGGTTCGAGGTCTCGAGGGTTCGAGGTCTCGAGGGTTCGAGGACTCGAGGATCGAGGAAAGACGAGGATCGAGGAAAGACGAGGATCGAGGGTTGGAGGTCTCGAGGATCGATGGCTCGAGGATCGATGGTCTCGAGGATCGACGTCACGAGGACTCGACGTCTCGAGGGTCGAGGTCTCTAGGGTCGACGTCTCGAGGATCGGGGCTTCGAGGCTTCGAGGATCGAGACTGCTTGTTATCGAGTCCGAAGACGCAGGTGGGCCTGCCCCCCTGACGGGGACCCGACAGAGAAGCCCCCTTCCTCCGCCGTCGTCGTCGTCGTCGTCGTCGTCGTCGTCGTCGTCGTCGTCGTCGTCGTCGTCGTCCTCGTCGTCCTCGTCGTCCTCGTCGTCCTCGTTGTCGTCCTCGTCGTCGTCGTCTTCGTCCTCGTCGTCGAAGTCGTCGTCGTCGTCGTCCTCGTCGTCGTCGTCGCCTTCGTCCTCGTCGTCGTCGTCGTCGTCGTTGTCGTCGTCGTCCTCGTCGTCCTCGTCGTCCTCGTTGTCGTCTTCGTCCTCGTCCTCGTCCTCGTCGTCGTCCTCGTCTTCGTCCTCGTCTTCGTCCTCGTCGTCGAAGTCGTCGTCGTCGTCGTCGTCGTCGTCGTCGTCGTCGTCGTTTTCGTCGTCGTCGTCGTTCGAAGTCGTTCGAAGTCGACGCCGACGACCTCGAACGACGAGGAAAGACGAGGACGACGAGGACGACGACGACAACGACGACGACG
>CAUYUJ010012466.1:0-16325 GCA_963575745.1 Prorocentrum cordatum | reverse complement strand
GTGTGAGTCGTTCGGGCTCTTCGTCCTGGTGTGAGTCGTTCGGGCTTCTCGTGGTGTGAGTTGTTCGGGCCCCTCGTCCTGGTGTGAGTCGTTCGGGCCCCTTCTCCTGGTGTGACTCGTTCGGGCATCTCGTGGTGTGAGTCGTTCGGGGCCTTCGTCGTGATGTGAATCGTTCGGGCGCCTCGTCCTGGTTTGAGTCGTTCGGGCCCCTACTTGTGGTGTTGAGTCGTTTTCGGGCTCTTAGTGGGGTGATTCGTGTTCGGGCCCCTCGTCCTGGTCTTTGTGAGTCGTTTCGGGCTCCTCCGTGGGGGGCCTCTGGGGGCCTCTTGGAGCCTCTTGGGGCCTCTTGGGGCCTCTTGGGGGCCTATTGGGGGCCTCCTTGCGGGCCTCTTGGGGCCTCTTGGGGCCTCTTGGGGGCCTCTTGGGGCCTCTTGGGGGGCATCATTGGGGCCTCTGGTGGGGCCTCTTGGGGGCTCTTGGAGGCCTCTTGGAGTCTCCTGGGGCATCTTGGGGCCATCTTGGGGCCTCTTGCGACCTCCTCAGAAGCGCAAATGAGCGCTGCCCCCTGAGAAGGACAAAATGAGCCCAAAACCTTCGTAAAATCAATGATTTTGCTATGGGGGAAGATGAGCGCGGCCCCCTCAGGAGGCCAAAATGGGGCCAAAACCGTAGTAAAATCAATGATTTTGGCTTCAAAGAAGAGGAGAGGGTTTTTTCTTCCCCCCCCCGTCGGGGCCAGAATCCTCGTGAGGGGTGTCGTTTTTTTAGCCCTCCCAGGAGTCGAAATTGACCCCCCTGGCGACCCGCGGCCCGCCCTCTCCAGGCCCAGGGGGAGGGGGTAGGGGGAGGGGTAAACCCCTCCCCGAAGGGGAAGAAGGGGGGTTGAGGACAGAGAGAGCTCGCTAAACCACTCACGCCCAAAGGGCTGGTGGGATTAAGTATGTGGGGTTCCTCGGCAGCGTAATTACGAAATCTGGAGTGCTGATCTCGCTCCTGCAGTGCGGGAGGCAGGCCCGCACCCCCGGCACGCCCGCGCCCCGAGAGGGCTTCGGCGGGAGGCTCTGTGGGCCACGTCCGGCGTCTGTCGGGCGGGGGCCACGCTGCGAACCCCACCCCTACCCCCTCCTCCCTCCTCCCTCCTCCCTCCTCCCTCCTCCCTCCTCCCTCCTCCCTCCTCCCTCCTCCCTCCTCCCTCCTCCCTCCCCCGTACCCCCCACGATTTCTGAGTGGGAGGGTGGGGTTCACTTCGCTCGGGACACCCCCCCCCTCAGAAATCGCCGTGGGGGGCAGGGTTCGCATCTGGCCCCCTAGTCTGGATGCCCAGATCCCAATACATATATATATATATATATATATATATATATAGATGTATGTATATATATATATATATATATAGTTCAGGCGCCTTCCTGCTTCACGAGCCGAGCTCCCTCCCCTCTGCCCTCCTCTCCGGGGGGGCGGGCGGAGGTCCGATGCTCTTCCAGCCTCGCCCTCGCGCTCTCGGGCCGCCTGTGGGGTTCGCACGTGGCCGCCCCCTTGGCCTGGGCCCCGGGAGGCCCTCGCCGCCACCGCCGGGCGCGCCCCGGAGCGCTGGCCAGGGCGCGCCCGCGGGCGAGGTCCGGGGAGCAGCGGCAGCGGCGCGCATCTCTCGCGATCCTTATGTCGGGCGTGTCCCCCTACAGGGGGATTTTTTCGACGACAAATAAACACAGTACCCCCAACATAGTCAAAAAGTAGTCCAGAAACAGTCTGGGGAGTACTGTTGGAGCATTTTTTGCTTATTTATGGGCATTTTTGGTGTATTTTTTGATTTGTCGTCGAAAATCCCCCTTTAAGGGGGACAGGCCCGACTTAATGCGATCCCCACGAGATCCTGTCGGACGGGGCCAGGGCGAGGACAGATCCGCTCCAGAGCCTCCCGGGACGCTCCGAGGAGGCCCCGGCGCCCGAGACATCCGCCGGGGCCGCCGGATCTCAGAGGTTCTCGGCTTCTGTCCTCACCCGAGGTTGTCCTCGTGCTGGCCACGTGGGTCTGCTGGCGTCGCGATTTTTTCCCGCAGCGGGCGATTCCTCCTCCTCCTCCTCCTCCTCGTTTTCCTCCTCCCTCCTCCTCCTCCCTCCCTCCTCTCCTCCTCTCCTCCTCCTCCACCTTCCTCATCCCTCCTCCTCCTCCTCCTCCTCCTCCTCCTGCTCCTCCTCCTCCCTCTCCCTCCTCCTCCTCCTCATCTCTCCTCTCCTCCTCCTCCTCCTCCTCCTCTCCTCCTCCCCCTCCGCCTCCTCCTCCTCCGGCGCCGCGGCCGTCGGCGTCGGGAGAGCGACATTGTCGCTGTCTGCGTCCTGCGTCCTCCTCGGCGGCGAGCGAGGTGGGGAAACGAGAAGGAGAAGACCTTCTCAGAAGGCGGCGGGGCTTCTCTCAGAAGGCCTCGGGGCTTCTCAGAAGTCTCTTCTGTGTCTTCGGGGAAGGCCCAGAGAGCTTCTCAGAAGGCTGGGGGACTTCCGAGCCTTCTGAGAAGGCCCGCCCCGTCTCACTTCTCCCCGGCGCTCGCCGCCGAGATCCGTGGACGATCCGATCCTTCCTCGCGATCCGATCCGGCCCAGGCTGGCCAGAGGAGGCCGAGTGCGCCCAGAATTTGCCCCGAGCCTCCTCGAGGTACCACCTCGGCGTGCTGAAGCGCCTGGTCGAGATGGGCGCGCTGCCCGACCACCTGTGCTGCACCTCGGTGGGCGCCATGTTCGGCGCCTTCGCCGCGGCTCACACGGACGCCGAGCTGCGCGCCGAGCTGGCCTCGCCGCGGGGCCTCTTCCGCAACCTCGGCCCAGAGCTGGACCCGTTCCCGCTGCCGTACTGGGTCGCGGCCTGGCGCTGGATGCGGCGGGGCCGCATGTACGACTACGGCCGCTACTACGACGTCCACGCCGCGCTGGTGTGCAGCGGCAAGCCGGGCCTGTCCCTCTGCAGGGGGACCATGCAAACATAGTCAAAAAGTCGTCTGGGGACGATCTTTCGACGATGTCTGACAAGATTTTGGGCATTTTTGGACTATGTCTCATTTTTCGTCCAGAATCCGCCGGCAGGGGGACACGCCCGACCTAAGTTCAGCGTCGTCGAGCCTATCCCTTGAGTCGGGCCCGAGGGTCAGAGAGCGCCTGCCCCTGCAGGACCACCGAGAGAAGTGGACGTCGAGGTGTGCCAGCGCCCCGCCGGTTCGGCCGAGGAAGGCGTGCAGAGTCCAACCAATCGCCTCTGTCTAGAGCTTACTCTTGGGCTTCTTAACAAGCGTGGAGGGGTACCCCCCCGACGGGGCTCAACCTCGTCTCGTCGTCGCGCCGCGACGGGGGTCGGAGCGCCTTCGGCGCGCGGTGGCTGCCCGCGACGGGGGTCGACGTGGGGCTGTCGGCGCGGGTGCCGCCCCCCCCCCCGACGCTTACCAAGAAACTCGGAGTAAGCTTGACGCCGGGTGTGGTGCAGCAGTTTCAGCTCGACCGAACAGGCTGGTTGCGCCCCTTGACGTCCGCTTGGGGTGTTCTGCAGACCTTGACCCCCCAGCCCCGCTCAGCCTACGGTAGGTTCGCGTCGTGTCGACTGGCGGCGACCCCGCCGGCGGCGTTCGATTTTGAACGCCGCGGGCGACCCAGAATCCTTCGATGTGGAACGACTTGGACGTTCCGGAAACGGCCGATCGTGCGAGGTGGAACGATCTCCGCGGTGTCAGAAGCCAACGCCGAAGTCGGCGCGACACGAGCCTGACGCATCCCCATTCCCACTGAGCCATGATGGGGGGCCACATGCGAACCCTACCCCTGCCCCCCACGATTTCTGAGGGCGGGGTGGCGTTCACTTCGCTCGGGAGCTCCCGAACGGAGTGAACCCCACCCTCCCCCTCAGAAACCGTGGGGGGTAGGGGTAGGGTTCGCATGTGGCCCCCTAGAGAAACCCTGCACACCAACGAGGCATGCGAACACGCGTGTTTCGTCGACACCAGAGAAGGCGTGCCTGGAGCGGGCTGCCCATCCTCCTCCTCCTCCTCCTCCTCCTCCTCCTCCTCCTCCTCCTCCTCTACATGATGCCTCGGCCCCACCGGCCCGCCCCCTCCCGCGGGGCGTCCGTGCCGGGGCGACGCGGCGGCGACCCATGGCGCAGAGGCGTCCAGTGGTCGAGCGCCGCAGGGGGGCCCGGAGTCGTCCGCTGTGGAGCGGTCTGCCGCATTTTCCCTGTGGGCGGAGGGCAAAGGCTTGGCATCGCTCGGACGTGTGCATTTTTCTTTCGGCGAGGACCATCGGGGAGCACCCCTGACCATTAGGCGAAAAAAACACGCACGAAGCCGAAAAAAAACCACAGGGAATGGACGTCCGAGCGATGGCCAGAAGGGTGAAATCTGAAGTGCTGTTTCGATGGATCTTCGAGGTCTGAGCCTGCAAAAGGGGCATCACGAGACGGGTGGGTTTTCGAAGTCTGAAAAAGCCCGTCTGGATTCCACCCTGAGCCCTCCAGCCCAAGAAAATGCGCAGGGCCTGGCACTTGAAAAGCCGTCGCTCGTTGAAGCTCACGACGACCCGCGTGGTGTCAGGAGCCCCAGGCCGGAGTCGCCACGACACCGCACCTCTGCCGCAGGTGGGGACGACCCCCCCGCGAAGCCCGACAGGACAGGTCTCTCGACCCTTCTACCAAGGAGGGCAAGTCGGCCAGGTGGGCCCCGAGGCCACGCGTGTGAGCGTTTTCTGAATGATCGGTTTGCCGATCGGCGCGGGCCCTCGCACCCCCCCCTTTGGAGCCCGTTTCGAGCAGGTGGAGCCTCCCCCACAGGACGCACGCTTGCAGACAGCTGCACTAAGCAGAGGTCCGGAGCCAGACCCCCCCCCCTCCCGCCCCCCTTCCGCCCCATGTCGAAGCGCAGAATACGAAAACGCTCACCGTACGGATCGGCGAATCGATGCCCAGGTGTCCCGGGGGCTCACGTTCGCGGAGGCCTTCGCCAGGACCGGGCGCACGCTGACCATCACCTGCGTCCCGGCAGGAGGGGGCCCCGCGCTGCTGCTGAACCGCCACACGGCCCCGCACGTCCTCATCAGGCCTGCCGGCAGGGCTTCGGGCTGCGCAGGGGCGCCCCCCTCGGGAAGTCTCGGCTGGCCTCGGCGGCCCCCCGAGGAGGAGGAGGAGGAGGAGGAGGAGGAGGAGGAGGAGGAGGAGGAGGAGGAGGAGGAGGAGGAGGAGGAGGAGGAGGAGGAGAGGAGGAGCCCCAGCTGGCTCGAGGCGCCCCCCTGCCTCGGGGGGCCTGTTTCGGGGGGGGGGGGGGGGGATGGGCACCGACACAGCGGTACGCCGGTTTCCAGGAGCGCATGGGAAAATCTGCGGGGTGGAGGGAAAGAGGGGCATCCAGAACATGTGGGCGAACGTGAATCTGTGCCCCCCTGGGCCGCTTTACCGCTGAGGCCAGCCTGGACCACCTGGGCACAGCTGTCTGTGCGCAGTCCGCAGCCATGCCTTGTTCAGTTCGATCACCCCCCCAGGGGCGACCGCCACTGGGGGGGGGGGGATGGCAGCGTCTGAACGGCATTGTCGCCACGAGGAACCAGGAGCAAGGATGAGGAGGGGGGGGGAGGAGGAGGAGAGGAGGAGGAGGAGGAGGAGGGGGGAGGAGGAGGAGGAGGAGGAGGAGGAGGAGGAGAAGGAGGAGGAGGAGGAGGAGGGGGAGGAGGAGGAGGCGGAGGAGGTCGATGACTCATGTTAATACTACGAATCAGAATAACACGACTAATAATAAAAGACTAACGATAATAACACGAGTAAGAAGAAGGCACGAACATAACATGAGTAATAATAATAGAACTAACGATGGTGAGGAATCGGATAAGCATACTACTAATAATAAGAAACTTAATGCTACGACTCGCAATAACATTAGACTAATCGTCATTACTAATAATAATACTAAGAAGACGAATAATAAAACTAATACGAATAAGACAACTCCTGATATTAATAAGAGGAACACTAATTCTAATAATAATGCGAATAAGAAATATGCGCATACTACGAGCAATACTGATACCCATCATACTAACACTAAAAGTACTACTACTAATGCTGATTGGAGTAAGAAGACAAGTCATACTAAGCATACTAAGAAAACCACACATGAGAAGAACACTACTAATATGAATACTACTATGAAGAATATTAGGACTCACAATACCAATGCGAATAATGATAATAAAACTAATACTATAAATAAGAAGAACAAGAGGAGGATGAAATGAGAAAGATGATGATGAGGAGGAGCGGGAGGAGGAGGAAGAGGAGGAGGAGGAAGGAAGGAGAGGAGGAGGAGGAGGAGGAGGAGTAGGTGAGGAGGAGGAGGGGTGAGGAGGGAGGTGGAGGAGGAGTAGGAGGAGGAAGAGGAGGAAGGATGAGGAGGGGAGGAGGAGGAGGATGAGTGGAGGAGGAGGAGGAGGTAGGAAGAGGAGGAGGAGGAGGAGGAGGAGGAGGAGGATGGAGGGGAGGTAGAGAGGAGGGGAGGAGGAGGTGGAGGAGGAGGAGGAGGAGGAGGAGGAGGGGGAGGAGGGAGGGGGATGAGGGGGGAGGTCGACGAGGAGGACGACGACAAGGTCCGCCATCTGCGCGTCCTGCAGCATGCCGTTCCTCATCGAGGCGGTCCCGCTCGTCGAGCGCGCCCCCGACGGCGCGCTGCGCCCGTGGGCCGCCGTGGCCCCCGGCGCGCTCTTCCGCGATGGCTCGCTGGGGCAGGAGTTTTGTTGTTGTTGTTGTTGTTGTTGTTGTTGTTGTTGTTGTTGTTGTTGTTGTTGTGGTTGTGGTTGTGGTTGTTGTTGAACATTATTTATTCTAAAGAATAATTATTGTTGGGCCCCCTGGTGCGCGCCCCCCCTGCGCCGCCTAGGCCGCAGCTACATTTTCATCATTTTCGTGAGGAAGCCTCAGAAAAGAGGGTGTGTACAGGATCCGGTTGTTTTGTTGTAATCCGCTTTCCCTTGCAAAAAACAATAGAAAATTGAATTTCTTGTTCTAATATAATCAAATTTCAAGAATCCCTTGCAAAAAATAAGGTAAAGTGGACATTCGCGCGCGCAAGACGAAATCCTTCCAAAAGCTTAGTGTTCGGAGCGATTTTAACATAAAAACATCCAAAAACCAATGGTTTTTCAACAAAAAAATGTCAAAATCTCATCCCGCGCGCTCTTGCGGATTCGTAGGAAAACCAACATTTTTAAAACATTTCTGTCAAACGGGCTTTTGCGAGCAACTTTTTCGAACTTCTGCGACAACGGTTGCGCACCTGCCAGGGCCATCATCCCTGTCAAATAATACCATGCGGGGACACACCGCTCCAAAAAACCGTGGGCTTTGACTTCTTGGAAGAATTTTTAGCATCGCGCATCGATTAAAATCACACGAATCGCACCGTAGGTCCTGGAAGGCTTACCAACTTCTGTGGGTTAACAAGGCTTAACAACTTCTGTGGGTGTACGAACGTAGGCTTAACAACGTCTGTGGGTGTGTACTCCACGCCAGTGTAGTAGCCACGGTCGTCCGCAGGCCACGAAGTGAAGTGTCCGAACGTCATAGGGCGGGAAGCTGGGTGTGGGTGGTGGCGAAGAGTCGTGTGGATATTTGGTAGAGCTTGCAGTGCCCCCCCACAAAGTGGGGGTATTGGCTGGCGTCGCATGAAAACCCTGGCACTGGTGAGAACACTGAGCGTTCGGGTAAAGTGATTGTTGTTGTTGTTGTTGTTGTTGTTGTTTTTGCCTTGCGATTCGGTCGGCAAGGACATTAAAGATGATCGATATTCCTCCTCCTCCTCTTCCTCCTCCTTCGTTTCCTCCTCCTCCTCCTCCTCCTCCCCCTTCCCGCCCTCCCTCGCACCCTCCCTTCCTCCCTCGCTCCTCTCTCCCTCCCTCTCCTCCTCCTCTGCTCCTCCTTTTCCCTCCTCTTCCCTCCCTCCCTCCCTCCCCTCCGCCTCTTCCTCCTCCTCCTCCTCCTCCTCCTCCTCCTTCCCTCTCGTCTTCCTCCTCCTCCTCCTCCTTCCCTCTCCTCCTCCTCCTCCCTCCCTCCCTCCCTCGCTCCCTCCCTCTCTCCTTCCCTCTCCCCCTCCTCCTCCTGCAAGGACAGTGAGGACGATCGTTTTCCCATTTGTTTTATGCCGCAGCGCGGCAGCGGCAGTCTGCACGCGCCTTCGGCAGGCCGGGAGTAATCAGCCCGGGTGCACGGGGAAGGAACAGAAAGGCGGCCGCGGAAGAGGGGGGAGGGGAAGAGGGAGAGCACCCACCCGGCGGGGACCGCCAGTCGACCTTCCGCAGTCAGAGGAGGAAGATGTGCCTCATCACTCACCAAACCGCCCCAGCCCAACCCGAAGGCCTCCACTTGCCCTCCATTTCCAGGGTGGGTGGGGGGGGGTCGGGGAACATCGAAACAACACATTTCGGGTTGGGGTGGTGACATGGTAGGTATCAGAGCGCGAATTACCTGCCCCGCTTTCGCTTCCAGGCAGAACCAAGTCATACTACGCGCCTCCTCGTCAAGCGGCCTGACCAGTACAGGCCGTAGCTTGGCATCGCTTGGTGTCTCTTGGAAGCGAGGGTGGTCAAAAACGAGGTAGGTTTGTTTGCCCCCTGAGGCGCAGTGCCGTTTTGAATACATGCTCCGCGTGCGGATCATGTATTAAATCATGCAGGGATTCAGTACTAAAAATAACGATGAGTTCATGCATACATTTATTCGTACATTAGTCTTTTTTAAAAATCCGATGTATCAAAAACTGCCCTGTAGTCATTCCCTACCTAGGCTCTGCCTAGAAGGGTTCTTACTCTCTTAGCTTAAAGGGGCCGGGCAATGTAAATCGCCCCGGGCGGTTCCCCCAGTCCCCGCCCCGCGGTTCCTCCAGTTGCGCCCCTTGGGCTCCCCTAGCTTAGCTTCCTTAGCTTACCTTAGCTTAGCTTAGCTTAGCTTAGCTTAGCTTAGCTTAGCTTAGCTTAGCTTAGCTTAGCTTAGCTTAGCTTAGCTTATCTCATCTTAGCTTAGTTTAGCTTAGCTTAGCTTAGCTTAGCTTAGCTTAGTTTAGCTTAGCTTAGCTTAGCTTTGCCTAGCCTAGCTTAGCTTAGCTTAGCTTAGTTTAGCTTAGCGTAGCTTAGCTTTGCTGGGCTTAGCTGTGCCTAGCCCAGCTTAGCTTAACTTAGCTTAGCATAGCATAGCTTAGCCTACCTTAGCTTATCACAGTGCAGCACAGCGCAGCGCAGCATTAGCACAGCACAGCATAGCATAGCATAACCAAACATAGCATAGCATGTCATATCATAGCTCAGCAAGCCATATCATACCATAGCATAGCATAGCGCAGCATAGCATATCATAGCATAGCATCGCTTACCATAGCATAGCACAGCATATCATAGCACAGCACATCACAGCACATCATATCATGGCATAGCATAGCGCAGCATAGCATATCATAGCATAGCATCGCTTACCATAGCATAGCATAGCGCATCATATCATATCATATCATAGCATAGCATAACGCATCATAGCATATCATAGCATAGCATAGCGCAGCATGGTATATCATGGCATAGCATAGCATAGCAAATCATATCATAGCATTGCATAGCATAGCCTAGCATAACACAACGCAGCCGAGCGTACCCTAGCATAGCATAGCATAGCATAGCACAGCATAGCACAGCATAGCATAGCATAGCATAGCATAGCATAGATGTAGTTGTTGCTTTCCGAAATGCTCCAACTCCTAGGTAGGGTCGCACTGGGATAATTTTAAAATCCTATGTATCAAAAACTGCCCTGTAGTCAGTACCCATGCCGCTGCCCTGCCCTCGCTCTCCCCTCCGGTTGGGCCTCTCTGGGAGGCCCGCCCCGCCGCCCCGGGGGACTCGCCTCGAGCCTCTGGGCCGTGGGGGCCTCCTTGGAACTCTTGGGGGCACCTCGGGCCAGGGCCACTCCTGGCCTCCTCCTCTTCGTCCTCCTCCTCCTCCTCCTCCTCCTCCTCCTCCTCCTCCTCCTCCTCCCCCTCCCCTCCCTCCTCCTCCCCCTCCCCTCCTTCCTCCTCCTCCTCCTCCTCCTCCTGGGATTGTCACTCGGTGCCAGCGCTGTGCTCTCCCTCGTGCCCGGTCGCGAACGCTGCGCCCCGAGCACGGCCAACGGGGCGCCCTGGAGCCAGCGGGATGAGCGACTTTCCGAGCTTACCTCAACGCGGGCCCGTCCCTCTGCAGGAGGAGTATTCAAGATAGTCAAGCATAGCCTGGGGGCGATTTATTTTGACTACTTTGGAGTACTTTGGTGGACTATTTTTTAATTTTTGTACATGCCCGACCTCAAGCTTACCCTTGCATCCTCCCCCTTCGGCCCATCCCTGGCCGCTTTCGCTGGCCGCGCCCCGCTCGCAGAGTGCCGGCATGGCCTCGGTGGCCCTATTGCTATTTTTTTTTTTTTTTGTTTGTTTTGTTTTATATTTTTTCTCTTTTGCTTTTTTGCTTTCTTTGCCTTTTTTTTTTATTTTTTTTGTTTTTTTTGTTTTTGTTTCTTTTTTTTCCTTTTTTTTGTGTTTTTGTTTTAGTTTTTTTTTGCTTTTTTTTTTTTTTTTTTTTTTATTTTTTTTTTTTTTTTTTTTGTGTTTTTCATTTTTTTCTGTTTCTGTTTTTTTTTTTTTTTTTTTTTGTTTGTTCTATTTTTTTTTAGTTTTTTTTGTATCTTTTTGTTTTTTTATGTGCATCCTTACCGTTGCGTCCGCCCCTCTTTTTTTTTTCTCTTTTTTTTTTTTTTTTGTTTTTTTTTATTTTTGTTTTTTTTTTATCTTTTTTTTTTTCTTCCCACACGAGCTGACTGTGACCCAGGCCGCGCCCCGCTCGCAGAGAGTCGGCATGGCCTTTCGCGGCCCTTGCATCCTCATCGTGCGTCCTTACAGTGCCGTTTTTAATACATGCTTCGCGTGCGGATCATATAAAATGCAGGGATCTAGTATTAAAACAACCATGAGCTCATGCACGAATTTATTCATAGATTAATCATGGATTACAGATCCTATGTTTTTGAACATCCCATGTATCAAAAACTGCCCTGTACTCTACGAGTTGGCTGTAGCCCAGGTTAGCGGGCCCGCCCGCCCCCCAAGGAGAGCCTGGCCCTGTCGGTTGCGCAGGTCCTACGGGGGGTGGGCAGTTGTCGGGGCGCGCGGGCACGCGAGGGGCTGCCCAAGGCGAAGAGGTTGGGCTGTCGGCCGGCACCCGCCTCGCCCGCCCAGATGATGATGATGATGATGATCATGATGATCATGATGATGATGATGATGATGATGATGATGATGATGACGATGATAATGCTGCTGATGATGATGATGATGAAGATGATGCTGATGCTGATGCTGATTCTGCTGATGATGATGATGATGCCGATGCTGATGCTGATGCTGATGCTGCTGATGATGATAATGCTGATGATGCTGATGCGGATGATGATGATGCTGCTGATGATGATGATGCTGATGCTGATGATGATGATGCTGCTGCTGATGATGATGATGATGATGATGATGCTGATGATGCTGATGCTGCTGATGATGATGATGATTCTGTTGATGATGCTGATGATGATGATGATGCTGATGCTGCTGATGATGACGATGATAATGCTGCTGATTATGATGATGATGATGATGCTGATGCTGATGCTGATTCTGCTGATGATGATGATGATGATGATGATGATGCCGATGCTGATGCTGATGCTGATGCTGCTGATGATGATAATACTGATGAATCTGATGCTGATGTTGATGATGATGCTGCGCTGCTGATGATGATGTGATGTTCATGATGATCATGATGATCATGATGATGATGATGATGATGATGATGATGATGATGTATGATGTGGATTATGCTGATGATGATGATGATGATGAATGGGGATGGTGAGTGGTTGATGGTTGTGATGATGTGATTGATGATTATGATGAAGAGGATGCTGATGCTGATTGATGATGATGCATGATGAGGATGATGATGATGATGATGCTGCTGCTGCTGATGCTGATGCTGATGCTGATGTGCTGTTTGCTGATGCTGTGCTGCTTGATGGTGGTGGTGGTGGTGTGGTGATGATGATGATGATGATGATGATGATGTGATGTCGATGATGATGATGATGATGGATTGATGATGATGATCAAGATGATGATGGATGATGATGTGATGATGATGGATGATGATGATGATGATGATGATGATGATGATGATGATGAGGAGAGGAGGAGGAGGAGGGGAGGAGGAGGAGGAGGAGAGGAGGAGGAGGAGGGGAGGAGGAGGAGGAGGAGCGGAGGAGGAGGAGGAGGAGGAGGAGGTGAGACGACGTGTGGTTGGGGGGGGGGGTAGAGGCGGCAGGCCTGTTAAGAAGGCGCCGTGGGGAGAAAAGCCCCTTGGTTCCTGCAGTCGCGCTCCTTGTGGTAGCACGATGGACTGTACGCCGCAGGCAGCCCGGAACAGTGGAGTTCGTGGCTGCGGGGGGCCCCGCAGGGTCCGCGGGCCCTACGGCCCCACGCGCCCCGCCCCGAGAGGGCCTGGGCTTCTGGAGCGCACGGCGTCTCCCTCGCTCGATCGCTCGCTCGCTCGGCTCTCACGATTCAGTCGGGCGTGTCCCACTGCAGGAGGGAGCTTGCAAAATAGTGCAACAAATGGTCTGGGGACGATTTTTCGACTGCTTCTGTTGTCATGTTTTCCTCGTCCCAAATCCGCCTGTAGGAGGACACGCCCGACCGAATCTCATGGGCGAAAAACATATCCGTATCGGCAGCTCCTCGCGGGCGGGAAGCAGATCCGCACCCCTGAGATCCCGGCGTCGCACTTTTTGTCACGACGGGCGTCTCTGCCCCGCTTCGGGCCCTGGGACCCTCACGGATCGATCCAGCTCGAGGAGTGACGCAGGACGACGGGGTCCAGGGGTCCGGTCGCGATTTTTTGGCCATGCTTTTTGGGGGGGGCAGCGCCAGGTCGGAGGGGGATGGCCGCGGCCTCGCGGGCCGGCCGCCCCGGGCCGCGACCCCGCGGCCAGGGCGCGTTTTTTTTTTTTTTTTTTTTTTTTTTTTTTTTTTTTTTTTTTTTTTTTTTTTTTTTTTTTTTTTTTTTTTTTTTTTTTTTTTTTTTTTTTTTTTTTTTTTTTTTTTTTTTTTTTTTTTTTTTTTTTTTTTTTTTTTTTTCTATTTTTTTTTTGTTGTTGTTTTCGCGCGGAGGCCCCGCGCGGAGCGCAGCCGTGCGGCCGCTCGTCCGCGGGAGGGCGCCCTGGAGTGCAGGCCGCGACCGCCGCTGGGAGCCCTGGCCCTATCAGCTTATTTACGTCACGGTTCGCTCTTGGGAGCCTTGGTGTGAAGAGCTTTTTGCGTTACCGATCGCTCTCTATTTGGCTTCTCTGGGCCTAGAGGTGGACACCAACATGAAGCGAAGCGAACTCTATATACACACCGACGCTTCGATTCCGACCCCGCGCTGAGATTCGCACAGGAGCGCGGATCCTGGTGCATACGGGATCCTGGTGTATACATTTTTCGTTGTTTCCCCTGAACACCGGGGGAACAGTATACACCACACCACCCCGACGTCGTTCCCGACCCTCAAGAAGTCGTGGGATTGTGCAAAACAACCCGCCACTGGTAATGTATATGTTCCAGTTTCCGACAACACCAAAATCGGCGGTGTGCTTCCACCGAGGGAAGATGATCCCGATCTCGGTGATGGTGGTAACATTCGGGCCTTCTAGGTGGCCGAAAGACTAGCACCAGCACCAAAATCCAGGGTCATCTTCCTCCCGTGGAGGCAACCCCCTGAGTTGGTGCTGGTGCCCATTTCCAGGGCTCCTGCGCGAGGGCGCGGATCCTCCCGATTTAGTAATAAAAGGAAGGGGGTCTGGACCCTCCAAGACAAGCCATTTCAGACCTCCCCCGTGGGAGAACCCTCCAAAACATCGTCCCCAGACCCCCCCAGGCCCTCCAGGATAGCCTGGACGAGACCCCCCCCCGAAATGAGACCCCCTCCCTTTATTACGAAATCTGGAGTACGGAGATATGTGCACCGCTCGTGAGAGCACCCCCCCCCGTCCAAGAAACCCTGACCCCCGTCGGTCGCGCAGGTCCGAAGGGCGTGCGCAGCACGTCACACGCCTTTCTCAAACCCCCCCCGGCCCCGCCCGAAGGGCCCGGACCCTCCCAGAGTTCGGGGGGGGAGGGGGGCGTGCGGGCTCCGTCGTGCTTCCTCCACGTCCTGGAGTGCGCCCCCACCGGAAACCGACGATCCCAGCGGTGACTTCGGCTTGGGTGGGGGTGTTCTGGTAGGTCGCCAGCATTGGTACGTGGGGCTGCCCAGAGCGAACAA
The DNA here is from genome assembly GCA_963575745.1 of Prorocentrum cordatum. Classification (NCBI taxonomy): domain Eukaryota; class Dinophyceae; order Prorocentrales; family Prorocentraceae; genus Prorocentrum; species Prorocentrum cordatum. Next base: position 1,940 of record CAUYUJ010012466.1, on the reverse strand, counting down.
GTCGGGTCATTGGCCAGCCCCTCCCTCCCCCCCCACCAGTGGATTACCCGGGTTATTACCGAAGAATGAGAAACGGTCTCCAGGAGGTGCCGCGGAGGCGGCTGGAGCAGCAGCTCAACTGCAGGTGGACGGTCGTCTCGCAGGTGATCGGAACGGAGGAGGAGGAGGAGGAGGAGGAGGAGGAGGAGGAGGAGGAGGAGGAGGAGGAGGAGGAGGAGGAGGAGGACGAGGACGCAGTCGCACGTCTGCGAAGCCCACTGCCCCGCTGCGGCCGCGGCCGCGGCCGTGCCGCCGTTTTTTGCTGCCGCCAGGGCTCCCCCTGGCCCTCCGCTGGGGGCGAGGAGGCGCCGCGGGCGGGCCTCTGCCTTCCCACAGCGCGCCTTGTGTGCCCGTGCGCAGCGCGAGTTGCAGGGAGCGGGATCGGACTCGGCACCCAGCGGAGCAGGGCCCTCCTCCTCCTCCTCCGCCTCCTCCTCCTCCTCCTCCTCCTCCTCCTCCTCCTCCTCCTCCTCTCTCTCTCTCTCGCTCCTCCTCCTCCTCCTCCTCCTCCTCTTCCCCAGCTGCGAGCAAGGGGGGGAAGTGAGAAGGAGAATGCCTTCTCAGAAGGCGGCGGGACTTCTCAGAGGCCCCTCGCGCCTTCCGAGCGGTGTTCCGTCTCTCCGGGGAAGGCCCAGAAAACTTCCCAGAAGGCCAGCGGACTTCCGAGCCTTCGGAGAAGGCCCGCCCCTTCTCGTTCCCCCCCCTTCGTTCGCCGCCGATCGAGCTCGATCCCCCCAGGCTCCTCCTGGGGGGTGCAGACGCACTAGTTTTCCGAGCCGCGTCTGGCCGTGGCGCCCGCCCCACCCCTCGCCCCCCTCGCCCTCCCCCGAAGACCAACTTATACCGTTGCTTCGGCTCGGCGCAGGCATGACCCTTCGGAGCTCCGGAGGTTGGTGCTCGTTCCGCTTCTCTTCCTTTCTCCAGGGCGGAGGCCCCAGTCCTCTCCTCCTCTCCAGCTTCTCCTGTGACCCTCGCCCTCGTCGGGACCGAGAGAGCGGGAGGAGGACGAGGGATGGGGGCAGGGAGGAGCTGAGCTGAGGAGGGGCGTGGAGACGCACATCTGGGGCTCTCCGCGTCGAGAGGCATTCTTCCTCCGAGGTGAACCCCCACGTGGTGCCGCTGGGGTGGCCGCGGCACTGCGCCCGCCGGGTGGGCGGCGCCAACAAGCGGGTTCGACCTTCGCCGACACTCGCGCGTGCGCTGCCCGCGTCAGGCCGCGCGTGAGCGCCGTCTTCTCCAATGTTCGGAGGCTTAGAGGTTGACACCACCACCACCACCAACATCGGCGGCGTGCCTCTACCGAGGGAAGCAGATGCCGATCTCGGTGATGGTGGTAGTATTCGGGCTTCCTAGGTGGCCGACAGGTTATTGCCACCAGCACCAGAATCTAGGATCGCCTTCCCCCGGTTGAGGCCCCCCCCACCCTGTGCTGGTGCTGGTGCTCATTTCCAGGCCTCCACAACGCCGCGTGCCACGCGGGTGGCCCGCGTAGGCCGCTGCCCGCGTGGGCCGCGGTGCAAGGTCCGCTATTCGGCGGCGCGCGGAGGGGGGGGGGGGGGGGAAGTGAGAGAAGGCCTTCTCCGAAGGCGGCGGGGCTTCTCGGAAGCCCTCGTGCCTTCCGAGACGTCTGCTGCGCCTTCGGGGAAGTCTCACAAACATCTTCCAGAAGGCCCAAAGGCCTCCCAAGCCTCTGAGCAGGCCCACGCCCTCTCTTTTTTTTTTTTTTTTTTTTTTTCTCTCTCTCTCTCTCTCTTTCTCTCTTTCTTTCTCTCTCTCTCTCTCTCCCCCCCGGGCTCGCAGCCGAATGCTACCTCGCGCGAGGCCCGTTTCATCGGGAGGAGGGGGAGGAGGAAGAGGAGGAGGAGGAGGAGGAGGAGGAGGAGGAGGAGGAGGAGGAGGCG
>CAUYUJ010012465.1:0-16326 GCA_963575745.1 Prorocentrum cordatum | reverse complement strand
CCCCAGAAGCGGGCGGAAGGCTGGGCGATGGCCCCGCCCCTGCTGCAAGGAAAGGGACTGGTGCAGGCACTGAAGCAGGAGGCTGAAGTCCGTCGGATTGGCCGCAAGGGGCGGCTCTAACCCGTCGGCGCCGCCCGCCTCGGCAAAGCCGTCGACCGCAGCGGGATGGGCTAGCCCAGGCGGCGGCGGGGGGCCCATCGGTCCGGAAGCGGACGAAGGGGCCCGAGGGACAGCAAGAGAGCGCGCCTTCTCCCACGCCGAGACAGCGCGGAGGTGGGTCCCTTGGGGCGCGCGGAGACCCGATGTGGGGCCACGGGCGCGTGGGACAAGACGGCCTCGATCCCCGCAGGATCCAGCCCGAGGCGCGCCGCCTCGTCGCTGAAACGCTGAGGCACCTCGGGCCGAGCGCTCCGGGCAGCCGGAGCGGGGCCCAGCGGTTCGGGTCCGCCGACCATCGTGGAGGCCGCGTGGGCTGCAAGCAAGGCGCGCATTTCGGCAGCTACCTCGGCGCGGGTCCTGGGAGCCCCGTCGTCCAGAGACGCCGCAGGAGCACCAGGAGCAATCGGAGCAGGACCCGCGACCCGTGGCGGCGCGGCGGCGCCAGCGCGCTTGGCGGGCGGGCCGCGCGGCGCTCCAGCGACCGCGGGGGATCGCGCACTTGGGGCCGCGCGGTCGGCTTCCCCGTCGGCCGCGAACCCCTCGGGCTCCTCCATCTCGTCGGCAGAGTGGTAGGGGGTAGCCCGATCGGCCCCTGGGAGAGGCTCTTCCCCCGCGGTAGGCGGGGCGCCGTGCAAACGAGCGTAGCCCTCGCGAAGCACCCGAACCCCCGAAGGATGCGGCCAATAGACGCGGCTGCGCACCTCGGCGAAGGGAACGATGCCTGCGTCGTCGCCGACCTCTAGAGGGTACAGCGACTCGAGCTCGAGCTCGGCAACCTCGATATCTATAACGAGGACGGATGCGGTAGTGGCGAGCGGCCGTGAAGCGACCCCCTGGAGCTGGACGTCCACTAGCTGGAAGGGGCCTATCATCCCAGCAAAGCCATCCGCCTCGGCAGCCTCGAGCTCCGCTGTAGAGCGAAAGGCACCCGGCAGGGCCAGCAGGATGCCCCCTTCTCGAGAGGCGAGGGGGATAGCCGCCCAGCTGGTGTCGCCGTCGTCTAGGCGCCATCGTGCGTAGTCGCGCGCCGTGGGCGCAGCGAAAGGGTAGAGCTCGGGCCAAAGGGGCCCTCCGCCAACTGGTGGCAGCTCCGCCATCAGCGGGCGCCGCCGTGGACGCCGCCGCCCGCACGCTGGGCGTCTGCCCGCTCGAGCGCTTGAGATCGAGGCGGAGCCCCGTAGGCCAGCGCTCGCGCCGCACGGCGGCCCTGCTCAGGTGAAGCAGAAACCGCGCCGCGCGGCCAGGCGGAGGGCCAGAGCCTCCGCCACACGTACGGGCCCAGCAGCCCGAGGCAGCAGCCCGCGCAGGCGCTGCAGGCGGCCGTCACCCAAAGGAGGGCGGCGACCGTGCTGAGCAGCCAGGGAGAGACCCCGCCGCTCAGGTCCACCGCCAGCCCGAGGCAGACGGTGGGGCAGGTGGAACCCGCCGACGGGAGAGGGCAGGAGGCCCCCTCACCCTCGGACGAGTCCGCCTGCAGGATGGACCAGGCAGGAGCTGGAGGCCCCTGGTCCTGAAGCACAGAGAGGGGGGCAGCCACGAGCCGCTCGTAGAGCGCGGCCCGCAGCCCCCTGAACAAAATCTCCCCAGCGCCCTGGAGAGCCGCTTGTGCGACCGCCTGCATAAGGCGCCCGCACGCGCGGCCGACGGGGGGCACTTGGGCAGAGAAGCTGCGGAGACAGCAGGAGCTTGCTCACAGAGAATAGAAGAGGCATGGGTACTATTTTTATTTGTGTGTATTTATTTGCGTGTGTCCTGGTGCCCCTTCAATGGGGGGGGGTGCCGTGCCGAAATAAAAGGGTCAGGGCGGAGGGGGCGGCGCCGCGCCGAAACAAAGGGGTCAGGGCGCAGGGGGCGTGCTGGCCGGCGGGTGGGGGGGTGCGGAGGGGCGCGGGCGGAGGGGGCGTGCTGGCTGGTGGGTGAGAGGATGCGGAGGGCATATCGTCGGGGCGGAAGTGGCGCTCTGGTTGGCGGGTGGGGGATGCGGAAGAGGCGCGCGGGATGCGGGGGGGGTCGGTGCCGTGCCGGAAATAAAGGGCCCGGGCGGAGGGGGCGCTCTATCTGGCGGGTGGGGGGGGATGCAGAAGGGGCGCGCGGGATGGGAGGGGGGGCGGTGCCGTGCCGAATCAACAGGGGTCGGGACGGAGGTGGCGCGCTGGCTGGTAGGTGTGGGGTGATGCAGGGGGGGGGGGGGGGCGGGATGGGGGGGGCGGTGCCGTGCCGAAATAAAGAAATCGGGGCGGAGGGGGTGCGCTGGCTGGTGGGTGGGGTGATGTGGAGGGGGCGTGCGTGCGGGATGGGAGGGGGGCAGTGCCGTGCCGAAATGAAAAGGTCGGGGAGGAGGGCGCGGTGCTGCGTCGAAATGAAAGGGTCGGGGCGGAGGGGGCGGAGGGGGCGTGCTGGCTGGCGGATGGGAAGATGCGGAGGGGGCGCGGGCCGGAGGGGGCGCGCTGGCTGGTAGGTGGGGGGATGCGGAGGGTCTATAGTACGAGGAGCGCGCGCTGGCTGGTGGTGCGGAAGATGCGCGCGGGATGGGGGTGGCGGTGCCGTGCCGAAAGAAAGGGGCCGGAGCGAAGGGAGCGCTCTGGCTAGTGGGTAGAGGAATGCGGCGGTGGCGCGCGGTATGGGAGGGGGGCGCTGCCGTGCCGAAATAAAAGGGTCGGGGCAGAGCGCGCTGGCTGGTGGATGGGCTGCTGGAGGTGGCGCTCGGGATGGGAGAGGCGGTGCTGTACCGAAATACAAGGGTCGGGCGGAGGGGGCGCGCTGGCTGGTGGGCGGGGTGATGCAGAGGGGACGTTCGGGATGGGGGGGGCGGTGCCGCGCCGAGGGGTTGGGGCGGAGGGGGGCGCGCTGGCTGATGATGCGGAGGGGGCGTGCGGGATGGGGGGGGCGGCGCCGTGCCGAAGTAAAAGGGTCGGGGCGGAGGGATTGCGCTGGCTGGTGGTCGGGGTGATGCGGAGGTGGAGCGCGGATGGGGGGGTAGGTGCCGTATGGATATACAGTGGTCGGAGCTCTACACACCCTGTACAAGAGAACAAGAATTATAAGACGTAGAATGATACTGATACTATGAATACTATAATCAGACTTAGCAGTACGACTATTACTGATAATATCAATCGCAAGATCAGTCATAAGAATACGAATACGAATGCTAATACTACTAATCATACGAATGATATGAAATATACTACAAATACTAATATTAATAACAATAATAATATTATTATTAATATTAATAATAATAATAAAAGTAATAATAATAATAATGATGATACTAATAATAATAATAATGATAATAATAATAATAATAATAATAACAATGATGATGATGATGATGCTAATAGTAATCATACAAATAATAACAACAATGATGAAAACAAGAACCATAAAAAACACTAACACTAATACTGGCAACAATAATAACAATAATGCTAATATTAATAATAAGTAATACGAATAATGATATGGATGAAATGAAAATAATGATGGTGGTGCGAAAAACGATAGCGATACGATCAATGCGAAGAGACAGAGAAGAGAGAGAGAGAGAGAGAGACGGCAGGAGGCGGAGGTGGAAGAAGAGGAGGAGAAGCATTGTCGGCGCCGCCACCGTTGCCGCCATCGCCAGAGGGAGGAAGAGGTGAAAGAAAGAGGGAAGAAGATGAGGAAGAAGAAGAGGAAGAGGACGAAAGGGAGGATGGGGAGGAGGAGGAGGAGGAGGAAGAATGAGAAGGAGGAAGAGAAAAAGAGAGAGAGAGAGAGAGCGCGACACCGAGGGGGAGTCAGCCAAAGGCTAGCCCCGCTCGAAGCAGGAGGGCCGCCCGACGAGACACCCTGGGCCTTCGGGCCGCGGCAGCACGGGACGAGCCCGATGAGGGAGGGCTGACCCTCCTTGTTTCCCGCGGTCAGAGCCAGAGCCTGACCCTGCCCCGCGACGCCGACGCGTCGCCGGGGCCCTGCTGCGGCGGCAGCAGCAGCTGCGTCGCTGGCAGCGGGGGTGCGGCTGCTGCGGCACCACCCAGCGCCTGCGGGTCTGGCGCTGGGCTCTGCTGCTGATGCTCCTTCTCCGCTTCCGGTTCCTCCTTCTGCTCTTCCTCTTCTTCCTCCTCTTCCTCCTCCTCCACTTCCTCCTCTGCTCATACTCCTCCTCCTCCTCCTCCTCCTCATCCTCCTCCTCATGTTCCTCCTCCTCATCATCCTCCTCATCCTCCTCCTCGTCCTCATCCTCCTTCTCCTCCTCCTCCTCCTCCTCCTCCTCCTCTCCTCCTCATCATTCATCATCATCATCATCATCATCATCATCATCATCATCCTCCTCTCCCTCCTACCTCCTCCTCCTCCTCCTCCTCCTCCTCCTCCTCCTCCTCCTCCTCCTCCTCCTCCTCTTCCACCTCCTCCTCCTCTCAAGCCACTTTGGCCCAAGCATTTTGCACGGGTGCAAAGCGCGTCCGCTTCACACGTGGTGCTTGAGTGAGAGTGGTACCAGCCACCGTCCAATACTTCTGCAGCAGCGCTGGGACTGTCAGAGCTGGTTGGCTCATCGGACGCAGTCATGGCCAAGGGCAAGAAGGCTGCGCCGCAGCAGACGTCAGCGGCTTCGTCGGCCACAGACCCTCGGCCTGAGTGCCACAGCTGTGGCAAGTGTGACTTGAATGATATTCTCACCAGCAGGGGTTGCAAATGTAGGGCGGCGCCAAAGTGACGCTCGTCCAGCCGAACGTCGCGGCGCCCAGGAACGCGGACCCGAGCGAGCTCCAGGGTGCGATGGCCGGCACGCCCGACGCCGCTGAGACCCCGGAGGCCGCGCTCAGCGCCGTTCGGGACCCCTCGTTGTGGGCGCCGCTGCAGCAGCATCTCGCCACGGCGCGAGCCGCAGCCTCCGCCCCAGCAGGCGCGTCAGTCGAGGAGGCGGCGCGCTTGGCGCCGGGCGCCTGGCGCGACGCCTTGGCGAAGTGGGAGCAGGCGCGGGCTCAGGAGGAGGAGGAGGAGGAGGAGGTGCGCCACCGACCTCCAGCGCGCTCGAGAGCACGAGGAGACGGCCAGCACGCCGGCGCCGGCGGGGAGCAACGAGCGCAGCGCGGCGGCGGCCCCGGTAGCGGCAACGGGGCCGACTCCAGCGAGCGCCGCCAACGGCACAAGCGAGGCCGCTGTCCCCAGAGGTGCCGCTCATCGATTTGTCGTGGGACATCGACAGCGTCGGCGAGCACGAGCGACGCGAAGGGCAGAAAAAGGAGTTGAAGAAAATGAAGCAGGAGCTGCGGGCCCCCAGGGAGAGCGCGCAGCCCAAGGCCCAGCAGGTTTCGCTCTGGCGCGCCAGGGCGCAGGAGCTGAGCTGCAGAAGCGCGCCCAGGAGCGCGCGGCGAAGAACAGGAGGAGGAGGAGGAGGAGGAGGAGGAGGAGGAGGAGGAGGAGGAGGCGCGAAGGGGCGCCAGGTGCCGACGGCGGCGGCAGGCGGAGGCGCCGCGGGTGGAGCGCCGCCCGCAGCCGCGCCAGCAGCCGCCGCCTCGGGCCCCAGCGCGCAGGCCAGCCCCAGGCGCGCCGACGGAGGAGGAGATCCGCATCGAGGGGGCAGGGGGCCACGTGCGAGCCCTACCCCCTACCCCCCACGACTTCTGAAGGGGCAGGGTGGGGTTCGCTTCGTTCGGGAGCTCCCGAGCGAGGTGAACCCCACCCTCCCCCTCAGAAATCGTGGGGGGCAGGGGGTAGGGCTCGCACGTGGCCCCCTAGGGGGGGGGCAGCGCAGGAAGGCGGCGGAGACGAGAGCGGACGCGGCGGCGCGGGCAGCGCCGCCGAGGAGCAGCAGCTCCGAGCGCGGGCGGCGGTCGAGGGCCTCGCGGCCCCCCTCGGCCGCCCAGCCGCCCGCGCTGCCTGCGGAGCCAGAGGCCGAGGCCCGCGCTGCGGGCTGCCCCGAGCAACAGCTCGGGTCCAGAGCTGCGCAGCATGTTCTTCGCGAGCGTGACTCCGAGGCGGGAATTGATCCATATCCACCGCCTAGAGGTTCAGTTTTCGGAGCCTCGGCAGGCGGCGGATATAAACATGTTCGGGCACCCGGACCCGAAATATATGCATATCCACCGCCCGCTGGGGCACCAGGACGTCGGCTCCCAGGCGGTGGATATGGATAAATCCCCGCCTCGCAGTGACGCGCTTGGAAGCATGGAAGCACGTCAGCGCCCCTGCTTTCCTCCAGAAGCACCAGCACAAAGGCCTCACGGAGTCTGGTTCATGCCGGCTGCCACGCTCGGTCGACGCGGGCGCAGAACGCCAGACGGATCAGGTGGAGGTTTGTGGATCACCCAGCCCGCGCGACGGGGAGAGGCGACTTCGTGGGCTTCAGAGGGTTAGGCCAACGAGGGCGGGGAGCTCTTCACGACGCAGGGCCATCGTCACACGCACAGAGTCTTCCCGAAGGCGTTCTCAGCGCCTAGTTTCCGCGCCGAGGGATCGGATGCTCTCGACGACTTTCTTCCACTCGTCAAGCACATGGCAGGTTTTTTATCCGATTATCGCGGTTATCTTCAGCGCTCGCCCGTCTGTCGGATCCACTGGAGAAATTCTCCAGCGCTTCGCCAAGCTCGGCGCCGCCCTCCAAAGTGCGCAGCGCCCTTGGCTCAGCGTCGGCGATTTCAGCGTAGACATCCGCGCGCTTCAGCGCTCGGCATCGCTGAAGCGAACCAAAGAGTTCACGAATCGGACAGACATAGAATTCACTTGGGTTGGGAGCGCAGGGATGTCCCGTGTCGGTCTTGCCTGACACAGCGCCTCTGCAGTGGCCGGCGCGCCATGGAGCCCGCGCCGCGGGTGAGAGTCGCTGGCGAGGCGTGGGCCAGCAGCTCATGATGCGCTCTCTGGAAGTCGCCCTCGCCTCCCTCGGGCCCCCTGGACCTCCTCTTGCCCCACTGACAGGTCCAGGAGCAGCGATGCCGAAGCCTGCCGGCAGGAGAGAGCATAGCAAACTCGCGAGCGCACGAAGGACGATTGCGGATACCCCTGGCCCCGACGCCGATTTCAACCGGCGGAGGGCAAGGGCCCCCCAGCAGCTGCAGTATGTAGTGAAGATGCATCTGGAGGGGGTGGTCGGGTTGGCGGCAGTTGGGGGGGGGCTCGGCCTCTGCCAGTGGTCCTCTTCCTCCTCCTCCTCCTCCTCATCATCATCATCATCATCATCATCAGCATCAGCATCAGCATCAGCATCAGCATTATCATCATCATCATCATCACCATCATCATCATCATCATAATCATCATCATCATCATCATCATCATCATCATCATCATCATCATCATCATCATCATCATCATCATCATCATCATCATCATCTTGGGGAGACAGGCCTCGGCGCGGGCGGAGAGCAGCATGACCTCGCCTCTGCTGGTGGTGCTGCCACTCCTGTTTCTCTCCCGACTTTCGCCATTCCAGCCTCCACGTGGATGGCCGCCTCTGCCCGAGCCCCAAGGCGCCCGCGCTCTTCTGCTGTACTGACGTTTGGTCACCCCCCATGACATAATCTCTCGCCCTTCAAGTTGGCAGGAAACCTGCCGAACCCATCAGCGACTGTTTCTCACGATGTATTGACGCGCTCGAGCGCACCATCACCAGCCACCTATGTTCAGGCAGCGCCGTGACGCTCGAGGCGCATCGGGCGCGATCTGCGCGCGGCGCCCGTGCGACGGGCCGAGCGCGCGAGGAGTCGGCCGCTCGAAGACGGAGTCGCGAGCTGGCGGGCGGAGGCTGCGCGCTGTCTTCCAGCGGGCACCGCGGCATATCTTTAGAAGATGGAAAGAGGTGTGGTGTAAAGGGGGGTGGTGTGGACGCCCTGCATGCCCATAGAAACAACGATATGGGCGACTTCACTGCGTCGCCATCTGCGACGCACGCTGCCGAATCCAAAGCAACGCCGGCACCGCTGCTCCAAGGGGCAGTGGGGAGAAGCAGGTCACTCTGCTGGCGGAAGCCGCGCTAGGCGGCCTGCTGATCAGCCTCGGGATGGCGCAGGTGCTGCGCCCTCCGCCGTCGCAGGATCCCCCGGGGCAACCCGCTTTGCAGCCGCGGGTCACCTCGGCGAGCCGGGCGTGGAACAGTTGGCAGATCGGGGCGGCGAAAGTTTTCGCGCAGCTCGGCGCGCCGAGAGCCGCAGCTGCTGCATCATCGCTGAGAGAGCTTCAGGATCGGATGAGTTCGGCTGCATCGCGCAGCGGCAGGTTTCGCCGCAGCAGAGAGGACGGAGACCCAGAGCCTGCTGAAGTTGACGCGCGACTTTGGACACTTGCGCACCCTATACGCATCGCGGACAAGACGATTGAGAAGTTGCAGGCAAAGTGGAGGGGCTCGGCTTCGCACGAGGACATCATGGGCACCGTCGCCTCTGTCAGGTCTCTCGCGGGGGTCGAGAGCCTCGAGCCCCTTGCGGTTGACGAAACCAAGTTGGCCCTGCGGGGCATGAAAACTCGAGCAGGTCTGAGGGCGGATCGTCTCTCCCCCGCCGACTTCGAGCGCCTGCCGCAGGCGGGGCCCCAGAAGATGTGCGACCTCGTTATGATCGAGGAGGGCCTATCCTGGCCGTGGCAAGCGATGCGCATGATAGACAGGCTGCTCGCTAAGAAGTCTGGTGGCGATCGAATCATCGGCCCGCTGCCGATGTCGCGCCGAGCTTGGCCCGTGGCCAGGGAGGCGCAGATGATGGAGTGGAAGCCCCTGCAGGACGACGGTCGGGACGCGGCCATCGCAGGCGACGGCGCTCTCAAGAAGGCGTTCGTGGCCGCGTTGCAGGGCGAGTCGCAGACGCAGCTCGGCATCGCGCGCGGCCGCGGGCTGACAAGCGCGGAGGCCTTCCACGACGGCATCGAGCGGGCGCCCTCGGCGCGGTGCGCGACGAAGAAAAGGCTTCCTCCAGCGATCCTCTTCTAGGAAGTTCAGTTGCGCCTCATCCAGGGGCCCCTGTCGCAAGTCGACTCCTTCTCGGAGTCGTTCCAGGCTGCATGCCTGGCGGCGCAGGGGTCGCTGCGCGGAACGACGCGCGGTTCGCTAAGTGCCTCGCCGCTTTCGCGCATGGTTGCGGGCGGGTGGGCGGGATGTTTGCAAGAGCCTGGGATGCGCCAACTCGCTGGTTCAAACCAATTGCACCGCATAGATAGCACCACGTAGATTGCACAACAGATGTTGCACAACCGCGTATATTGCACGACGGATAGATTGCGCAATACAATAATCATAGGATCTACCCCCCCCCTTGGAATCAGCGGTTCCCCATTTCGCATGGCAATTTTGCGAGGCGGGAATCTATCCATATCCACCGCCTGGGAATCGACGTCCCGGTGCCCCAGCGGGCGGCGGATGTGGATACATGTTGGCCCCCGAGGGCCCGAGTATATCCATATCCACCGCCTGTGAAGTCCGCGAGGATCGATCCCCCAGGCGGTTGATATGGGTAAAACCCCGCCCCGGATACATTATATATATATATACACACACATATATATATATATATATATATATATATATATGCAATTATGCACCGTGGCCCATCCGAAACATGAGTCCACGCCACCCCGCGCCGGCTGGCGTCGCCCCCCCCACTGATCACGCACAAAACTACGCCCGCACACGCGTTCATCAAAATCCATCAGCTTTCGAGACCCCCTTTGCAAAAAAAATAAAATGAAGTGCAAGCGCGCGTCGTCGCGGGCGCATACCGAAATACCTCGAAAACCATCGGCGTCGCATGGGTTTCAAAATCGGGCGCTCCGAAGACACGTAAACAACCGCTGGCATCGCAACAAGACCTTTCAGAACAAAAAAACATGCGCTCGCGCTCTTGTATATTTTCTGGTACATATGACAAACAAATGTTTTTGACATCCTCTTAACACGCTGCAAAACGAGCATATTGCGCACGCGTCGAAATCGCTCGAAAAGCCCTTGTGCGCGCTGTCGCAAGAACCCGTCGGGGGAGGGGGAAAAAGGTAAAATATACACTCGCGTCGTCGCGCGCACATGCGGGAATCCTTCGAAAATTGCGGGTTCCGTGTGGACTTCAAAACCGAAAACCCCGAAGACATATACAAACACATAGTCATGCAACACACGTTATCAAAACAAAGCGCTCGCGCTCATGAGAATTCCGAAGACAATTGTTGTTTCTGTCGCATTATAACCTGCAACAAAAGACCCCCGCGCCGCGCGACGAAATCATTTGAACGCCCTTGCGGGCGCGTTGGGGGTAGGGGGGCGCGATCCGCATCGAAAAACCACTACGCGGGCCACCCGCGCGCGTCGGTCACGCGCGCGTCAAGCTCCGTCCGAAACCTCATCGCCGACGCGAGGGCGCCCTCATCGTCGCTGGTTTGATCCGCATCGGCGCCGTCACTGGCCGCGCCGTCGTCGTTGCCAACATCGCCACCAGCACCGTTACTGACATCGTCGAATCTACCGTCGTCCACGTTGCCGTAATACCACGTCCGCCGAACTCGCCGACTCGCACTGAAGTGCCCGCTGGAAAGTGCCCAGATGTCAGCGCCGCCGCGGCCGCGTCGGTCGCGCCAAACTAGCCGGCCGCTTCGCGCGCGAGCATGCGCGGGCGAGCGCGGCCGCAGAGACGCACCAGCCAACGCCAAGCATTCACCGCAGTCGCCGCCGCACGGGTTTTGCAACTTAAGTTGCGCGCGGTCGGGCGGGATGGTTGCGCGACCAATGGACCTGGCAACGCAACACGAACAAAAAATCCTCCTTTTTAAAGAAAATGTAAGGACCTACCCCCCCTTTCCACCCCTGCCGTAACGGGCCACATTGCTCTCGCATTGTAATGTACGCAATTATGCCCCATCATCCATCCTCAACATAAGTTTATGCCATCCCATACCAGGCGATCCCGGCATCGACTCCCCCTTTCATCCGTGTTAAATAAAATTATCCCATTCATCCCTGTTCCATAAAATTATGCGCGCGCAATCGTTTATCAAAAACCAACAGTTTTCAAACATCCCTTGCGGGAAATGAAACGAAATGCAGGCGCGCGCGTCGTCGCGCGCGCATGCCGGAATATAGACATATATATATATATATACATATATATACATACATACATACATACATACATACATACACATATACATATACATATACATATACATATACATATACATATACATATACATATATAATTACATTTACATGTACATGTACATGTACATATACATATACATGTACATATACACCATCAGAAAATCAAACCGAACGCCCCGAAAACATACGAAAACACATGGTTTCGCAACAGGGATGTTAAAAATAAAGCTTGCGACCACGCTCTTGCGATTTCTTACGAGAACTAACAGCTCTGCATACATGTTCATAAAACGCGTTCAAATTGGCCTCTCGCGCGCGCGTCGAAATCGTTCGAACGCCCTTGCGCGCATGCTGTCGCAAGAAGCCCCCGTGCAAAAAAATGCACGCGCGCGTCGTCGCTCGCGCGTGCTGGAAATCTTCAACAACAATCGGTTTCGCAAGGATTTCAAAATCGACTGCCCCGGAAACACATTTAAAACATCAGTGTTTCAAAAAATCTTGCGGTCGCGCCCTTACAAATTATTCGGGACACCTTCGGTTTCCCAACATGTTCATCAAAGTATGCCAAACGGGCCTCGCGCGCGCGTCGAAATCGTTCGACAGCCCCTGCGCTCGCGCTGTGGCAAGAACAGATTGGAAAACATATACAGAATGCACGCGCGCGTCGTCGCGCCCGCATGCCAGAATCCTCCAAAAACCTTCGGCGTCGCACAAATGTCAGATTCGAGTTGCCCCAAAAACATATATACATATACAATATATAGAATATATAATATAATATTATATATGTATATATATATATAAAGAAAGGGAAAAGAAAGGAAACAAACAAAAAACGGTGCTGCAACATCGGTGTTTCAAAAAATCTTGCGGTCGCGCCCTTACAAATTATTTGGGACACCTTCGGTTTCCCAACACGTTCATCAAAATATGCCAAACGGGCCTCGCGCGCGCGCGTCGAAATCGTTCGACAGCAACTGCGCGCGTGCTGTCACGAGAACCCATTGGAAAATATTAAGAACGCACGCGCGCGCGTCGTCGCGCCCGCATGCAAGAATCCTCCAAAAACCTTCGGCGGCGCACAAATGTCAGATTCGAGCTGCCCCGAAAAAAACATATTTACCCCCAAAAAACACTGCTGCGCAACATCGATGTTCAGAAAATCCTGCGCTCGCGATCGTGGAGACTCTTCCGGAAACCATAGGTTTTCCCACATGTTCATCAAGTTCTGCCAAACGGATCTCGCGCCGCATGTAAAGCTCATTCGGACGCCCTTGCGCGCGTGCTCGGGGGGGGACACGATCCGCGTCAAATCATACCACGCGGGCCAATCGCGCGCGTCGGCCGCGCGCGCATGTCGAACTCCTTCAAAACCCTTCATCTCCAACGCGAGGACATCGTCATCGTCATCGTCATCGGCGGGCGTGCTCAATATCGGCGCCGTCATTGGCCTTGCCGCCGTCATCGCCACCATCGACACCATCATCGCTACTTCCATAATCGTGTCTACCGTTGTCGGCGTCGCCATGGTACCACGCCCGCCCCAGTCACCGACACACTGGAATGCCGGCTGGAAAGTGCCCAGCGGTCAGTGCCACCGCGGCCACGTCGGTCGCGCCAAACTAGCTGGCCACTGTGCGCGCGAGCATGCGCGGGCGAGCGCGGCCGCAGAGATGCACCAGCCAACGCCAAGCATGCATCGCAATCGCCACCGCATGGGTTTGGCAAACCAAGTTGCGGGTGGGTGGGTGGGATGTGTGCAAGAGCATGGGATGTGTCAACTCGTTTTTCAAAACTAATTGCACCACACAGACTGAGCCACGCAGATTGCAGCACCTTGATTGCCCGATGTGCTTCTGCGACTGCGGCACGCTTTTTGATCGTTCGCGACATAGATGGCACTACATATGATGCACAGCATGCGCTGCACATCATATGTTGCAAAACGTAAGGTGGATAGCATAGATAGCACCACACAAGGTTTACGATCTACACTGCACGATCTACACTGCTAGAATCAAACTGTGTGGGACCCACGCTGGCTAACCTGTAGGTACGCGCAACATTTTAGCAGGTGTGTGATCTACACTGCTAGAATCAAACTGTGTGGGACCCACGCTGGCTAACCTGTAGGTACGCGCAACATTTTAGCAGGTGTGTGCATACAGGTATATGTCTGTGTGTACATATCTATAATATAGATATATATTATATATATAATATATATATATATACATATATATGTATTACAATCTATTTTATCTTATATATATATATAATAATGAGAGAGAGAGAGAGAGAGAGAGAGAGAGAGAGAGAGCGTGATCCACCGCCGCTTTATTGTGGAAAATTCCCCCCTCTTCTTCCGGAACCTGGGGTTCCCCCCTCCGAAAATCCCCCCCCCCTGCTGGACCCCCCCCCCTTCCCCTTTTCCCTCGCAAAACCCCGCCCTCCCCTACTCCCCCCCCCCCTCCCCCCTCGAACTCGAAAACCGAAGGGGGGCGGCTACCGGTTCGAACCCCTCCCCCCCCCCTCGAAAACCGGAGGGGGGGTCACTACCGGTTCGAACCACTGAGCTGTCCCACTGTTCCCACCACTGTCCCCACTATCCCCACCACTGTTCCACTCCCCCTGTACCTTGTCTCCATTGTCCCACCGCCGTTCTCGCCACCGCCTTTCACGCACTGTCCCCAACCACCACGTACCCTCCACTGCCCCCTACTGTTTTCCACCAACAATTCCCACTGTCCCCACACCCACTGTCCCCCCCACCGACCGTCCCCAAACCACTGTCCGCCCAAACCACTGTCCCAGTCCCCACTGTTCCCACCATTGTCCTCACCATTGTCCCCCACCACTACCGTACTCCCACCACTGTCCACTGTCCCCACACCACTGTCCCGCTTTCTCCTCTCCCACTGTCCCCACCACCACCGTCCCCACCACTGTCTCGCACCCCCCCTCGGTTTTCGACGGGGGGGGGGTTCGAACCAGTAGTGACCCCCCCCCGGTTTTCGAGTTCGAGGGGGGGGGGGGTTCGAACCGGTAGTGACACCCCCCCCCTTTTCATGATGAACTGGGGGGGGGGGGGAACCGGTAGTAACCCCCCGGTTTTCCGTAGGGGGGGGAGGGGAGGGGTTCGAACCGGTAGTGACCCCCCCCCGGTTTTCCGCCAGCAGCGGTAGAACACACTCTGTCATATATATATATATATATATATATATAGGACGAAAGCGATCGAGAGAAAAAGGGAGCGAGAGATAACGAAATAACAGGGAGGGAGACAGAGAGGGAGAGAGAGAGAGAGAGCACAAACAACACGCATAAAACATAACAAATGTAAAGAGACAATGAGAAAGAAAGAAACACAGAGAGAGAGAGACAAAAACACACACACACACACACACACAAATCAAACAAAGGGAGAGAGAGAGAGAGAGAGAGAGAGAGAGAGAGAGAGATTGAGAGAGAGAGAGATTGAGAGAGAGAGAGAGAGAGCAAGAGCGCGCGCGGGCCTGGGCTGGCCAGCCAGGCCCCCTCGCCGCGGCAAGCTCCGAGGGGGGCGGCGCAGACCACGTCGCGCAGGGCCCTGCGGCGAAAGGCACCCCCACTGGGGCGGCCCCCGCGGCCAGGGGCGCCACCACAGCGCGCCCCAGCAGGGCGGCGTCGGGCGGCACCTTTTGGCCGAGCGCGGGTGGGAGGAGGTCTCGGGCGCGGCCTGACCGACCCCTCGCAAGCCGTTCCCTTCCCTGGCGTCACCCTCATCTCTCCACCTGCCCCTCCGGCCGCAGACCTCCGTCTCGACGCGAGGCGAGGGGGACGCCACGGAAGGGGGAGGGTTTGCGAGGGGTCGTTTCGGCCGCCCCTGGAGGTCGTTGTTCGCTGTTCGGTAATGATCCAAGTTATCCGGGGGGGGGAAGGGTGAGAGGCCGGCTGGTACCCTAACCTTGGTGTTTCCTGCACCCCCCCCCCACGTCTGCCCGCGCGAATCAATACCGACCCCGCCCTTTCGGACCTGTGCAACCGACAAGGTCAGGTTATCCAGGGGGGGGGCGGGCCCGATTAACCCGGGCTATCGCTGGACACTTGACAAACACTCTCGGGGTAAGGCTGGGGCCGCCAGCCCTACAAATGATCCGTAAGGTGGAAACGATGGGCAGTGTCTCCTCTCGCGATGAGGGTGCGGACGCGTCAATCTGGGACGTCACAACCTACCTGTGCCGCAAGGGCAGCGGAAGAAGGCGGCAGAAACACAACACAGGGCACACACACACACACACACACACACACACACACACACACACACACACACACACACACACACACACGCCCCCTCCCCCTCCCCCTCCCCCTCCCCCTCCTCCTCCTCCTCCTCCTCCTCCTCCTCCTCCTCCACTCCTCCTTCTCCTCCTCCTCCTTCTCCTCCTCCTCCTCCTCCTCCTCCTCCTCCTCCTCTCCTCCTCCTCCTCCTCCTCCTCTCCTTCTCCTTCTTCTCTTCCTCACACACACACACAGACACACACACACACACACACACACACACACACACACACACACACACACACACACACGCGCACACACAGGCCGAGGGCCCCTCCCCTGCCGTTCCAGCCAGCGGCCCCCGAGACCACCCGCAGGCCGCGAAGCCCGTCGCCCTCAGGCCCCCGACGCGCCCCGCGAGGGCCCCGAGGAGGCCCCCCCGCACGGCCTCGGGTTCCCGAGGGCCCCGCCGCGCCCAGGGCGACCGCGGGGCCTGCCCCGGCCCCGGCCGCACCGCGGCGGCGCGGGGGGCCCCCGCTGAAGGGGCCCCAGGACACACAAATAAACAAGTGGCACGCGTGCCCTGGCTCTTGCACAAAGGAGCTGCGAAGGACAGGAGGCCCTCGCCTCCTTCCTCCAGGAGGGGTTTAGGAGGATCCAGGAAGAAAGCGGAGGAGGAGGACGACGACGACGACGATTTCTGGACCTGGCCTGGTTTTGTTTCTAGGCCTCGGCCAAGAGTGCCTCAGTGGTTCCCCAGGAGCCGGGGGGCTACCCTGGGAAGCGCGGACAGGGGGGGGGGCCACGGGGACGGGGAGGGGGCGAGGGGGACGAACGACGCGACG
>CAUYUJ010012464.1:12500-16338 GCA_963575745.1 Prorocentrum cordatum | reverse complement strand
GTGTGCGCGTGTGCGTGTGTGCGTGTGTGCGTGTGTGCGTGTGTGCGTGTGTGCGCGTGTGCGGGTGTGCGCGTGCGCGTGTGCGCGTGTGCGCGTGTGCGCGTGTGCGCGTCTGCGCGTGTGCGCGTGTGCGCTTGTGCGTGTGCGCGTGTGCGCGTGTGCGCGTGTGTGCGTGTGCGCGTGTGCGCGCGTGTGCGCGTGTGTGCGCGTGTGTGCGTGTGTGCGTGTGTGCGTGTGCGCGAGTGAGCGTGTGCGCGCGTGCGCGCGTGCGCGTGTGCGTGTGCGTGTGCGTGTGCGTGCGTGTATGTGTGTGGTGTGTGTGTGTGTGCGGGGCCACGCTGCTTGCCTATTCGGTACGGCGTCACGGGTTTGCCTCCGGGCGCCGCAAGGGGGCTCATGGCCCCCTGGGAGGGTGGGAAAGCGGTCAGGAGCTTTTGAATACCGTTAGGTCGGGCATGTCCTCCTAAAGGCGGATTTTGGAGGAAGAATGTAAAAATAGTCAAAAAGATTCAAAAGTAGTTAAAGTAGTCCAAACATAGTCTTCCGCCTATTTTTGCTATGTTTGGATACTCCTCCTGTAGAGGGACATGCCCGACTTAAGCATACCGTGACACGCTGTGCTCTGCAAGCGGATGGCGTGCCGTTCCGCTCCGCGGGGCGGGCTGCTCGAGAAAGCTCGGGGCGGTGACGCTCGGGGACAAGGGCCGTGGATCACGTGCCGCGCCGAAGCGCGGTGGGCCAGAACCGGCGGCTCGGCACGCTGAGCCGAATTTCCCGACCTTGGGGTTAGGGTAGGTCGGGCATGTCCCCCTACAAGCGGAGTTTGGACGAACAAAAACCAACTAGCCAAGACATGTTCAAACAGAGTCCGAACAAATGATAGAAAAATCGTTCCCTCACTCATTTGTATTTATTATTTGTTCGGAATAGTCCTCCTGTAGAGGGACATGCCCGCCTTAACCATGGGGGGTGGGCGGAAGAGATGAAGGCACTTCGAGGGCTGGTCCAGTTCGGAGCTTCAACTCTCACGAGGACCCCGCGAGTGGATGCGCATGCAGGGCAGAGAGTGCGGAGGAGGAGGAGGAGGAGCATGAGGAAGAGGAGGAGGAGGAAAAGGGAGGAAAAGGGAGGAAGGAGAAGATGGGGTCAGAAGGGGGGGACCATGGAGGAGAAGAGGAAAGGGGGCACGAGGAGAGAGGAGAGGCGGAGAGGCGGGGGGCGGGGGCTAGGACGTGGCGCACCAGTCTCCTGAAGCGTGACCGTCAGAGGGAATGGACGATTGCCCACAATCTCGGGGGCGGCCAAGAGGGGGGTGTCCAAGAGGGGGGGGGCGCAAATCATGGTTGGCGGAATGTGCGCGGCCCAGGGGGGGGACCAGGGACGTATTGAAATAAGAGGAGGCGCCATGAAATCTGGGGAGATATCGTGGCCCCCGCCATGATATCCACCCCCCCTAGTCATCACCCCCCTCTCCGCCCCCGACAATCCAGGCGGCATTGGTGGGAGGCGCATCGGCCGGGACGACGACGAAACGTATCCGATCGGAGCTACTTACCGCATCCCCACATCCAACATGAACCGCCTCAACGTCTCACCTGAGCTTGTCGAGCGCACACTAGACTTCGTTCGGGATCGGGCACGGGTCGGGGACGATCGTCGATGAAGACGGTGGCGGCGGAGTAGAACGGGGAACCCGAGGAGGAGGATGAGGAGGAGGTGGTTGTGGTGGTGGCGGCGGCGGCGAAGGAGGACGGGGACGAGGAGGACGATGAGGAGGAGGAGGGGGAGGAGGGGGAGGAGGAGGAGGAGGAGAGGGGAGGAGGAGGAGAGGAGGAGGAGGAGGAGGGAGGAGGAGGAGGAGCTAGAATGCCATCTCGTTCGGGATCGGGCACGGGCTGACCCGGGTCAGCGCTGACCCGGGCCAGGAAGGGCCATGTCGCAGGCCCGGGCCAGCAACGCAGAAGCTCTCCGGCCTGTGTCAGCACAGGGGGGGGAAGGAAGAGGAGGAGGGGGAGGAGGAGGAGGAGGAGGAGGAGGAGGAGGAGGAGGAGGAGGAGGAGGAGGAGGAGGAGGGGAGGAGGGAGGAGGAGGAGGAGGAAGGAGGGGGGGGAAGCGGGGGTGGGCCCCACGGGGCTCCTAAACAAACCTGGGCCCAGAGGGGATCGGAGGGGACTGGCTGACCTCCGTGAAAGCCGACCCCCGCCACCTGGGCACCAACGGGACGCTGGTGATCCCACACAGGCACCGGCATGTTGCTGCCTCCGCCCTGTGGAGCTCTGGTCCCGTGGCCCTGACCGCAGCACCATCAACTGCCACCGCATGCGCTCGCCACCAGACGCGCCCGGATAGCTGGGCACGAACACGATGCCGCGGTGGCCAGAGGCGCGCAGTACATCATCGGCAGCTGCGGGAGCAGCCCCGAAACAGAGCAGCCGCTTGCCGCTGCGGGGCCCAGAAGCGAATCGGAACGGGAACGGGCAGCGGCAACAGAAACGACGGCAACAAAAGCGAGCGGCAGGTGGCTGTCAACATATGTTGACAGACACCAGTTGACACCTGTCAACACATGTTGGCACCAGTTGGAACCATACCAGTCATGCGCAAGTCATTGCCCACTGCTGCAGGACAGACCTGGAGCGAGGAGCCGAGGGTGCGGACGGAGAGGGGCGGAGCAGACACCGTCGCCGCCAGCATTCTCATCCGCATCGTCCCCGCTGCTGCCCCCGGCATCTGGCTGGACTGCGTCGCTCCAGCCGCGGGCCCGCTCTCTGCCCGGGAGGTCGCTCGTCGTCCCCGTAGCTGCCCCGAGGCGCCACACGCAACACGTAGCGTGTCAATAGGGAGCTCAGCACGCAGACTGAAAACGTAGGTCTGACGCGAGGCGCTCGCCAAAACGCGGGCCAAAACGTTGAGCCAACACGCAGCGTAGTGGCACGGACGTTTTGAGCGCGGTACGTGTTGCGTCCCAACGCGGGCGTATCGAGGCAGCCGAGTGCGTCCCGGATCACATGTCTGATGGCCTTGGGGCCCGAAGCGGGCACCCAGTGGCCGTAGTCTAAGGGAAAACACATCCGCCCGAGGTCCGGGGCCGCCGCCGTCGCCGTCCTCCTCGCCGTCGTCGTTCTCACCCGTCGCCCTCGCCATCCTCGTATGGGTGACCACCATGTGAACCCTACCCCCACCACCCCTTAGAAATCGTGGGGGTGGAGGTAGGGTTCACATGTGGTCGCGGATCGTAGTCGAACCGTATCAGAAGGATGCGAGGTAAGGATGCAAGGGCCTCTGAGGGCCATGTTCCCATTATTCGAACGAAGTTGGCCAGCGAGAGTCGCTAAGATGGGCCGAGGGGCAAGGATGCAAGGGCACCCTTGGGAAGGTTGCACAACCTTACTATGCGGGTTGACTGTAGTCCCCGCTGCCGCTGCCGTCGCCAGGACAGCCGAGCCCCGCCGCCCCAAGTCCTCGTCCATGTGCGGCCACCAGTGGGACTCCATCGAGGCCGACGCCTGCGAAGCGATGCCCCTCTTCGCTATCCTCACCCTCCTCATCACACGCCTCGTCCTCGTCCTCGTCCTCGTCACCTTCCTCGGCATTCCCACGTTCCCCCATCGTTCTGGTTGCAAGGGTCAGATTCCCGGCCCTGCTCATCATCCTCCTGCCTCCTGCTCCTGACCGTCATCCTGCAACCTCGTCGTCTTCCTCACCCCCTCTGCCCCATCCAAAAGCTCCTCCTCGCCCGTTTCGGATTCGTTCTAATAATCCCTCCTTTTACTCCGACTGTTTCTGCACCTGCTCCTCCTCCTCCTCCTCCTCCTCCGCCGCCTCGTCCTCCTCCTCC
>CAUYUJ010012464.1:2500-7500 GCA_963575745.1 Prorocentrum cordatum | reverse complement strand
TTGACTCCTACTCCTACCCTCAATCCTTATCAGAATCTCAATCAATACAAAGTCTTCGTTGTTCCTCTCAACATGGCGTGTCTTGTCGTCGACGATGCGAAATGCGTAGCAGGAACGGGACGCGGCGCACATCGCGCGCGGGCGTCTGGGGTAACCCCAAGCGGGAGCGGCCATCCGACCTATCAAAAACTCATACAAAGTCGACATGTTCCCTCTCAGCGAAGACTTCCTTGTCGTCGGTTTTGCGAAATGACTGGCAGGAATGGGGCACGGTGCACATCGCGCGCGAGTGGGCAAAATGTCGCTCCCCCTTCGGCGCTGCGCGTAAGTTTTCTGAAAGTTGCGCTCCCGCTAAAAGGCGGCGCACATTGTTCGCTCGCCAACTCGTCGAGCGCCTGGGGCCCCCTGGGGCCTCCCACGGTCTCCTGGAACATCCTGAAGCTTCCCGGGGCTTCCCCAGGGCCTCGTGGATCCACCCTGGGCCTCATGAGGCATCCTGGGGGTACCTGGGAGTCCATGGGGCTCCCTGACATCTCCGAAGGCATCCTGGAGCCTCCTGGAACCTCCTGGGGCTTCCTGGGCCTCCTGAAGCCTCCTGGCTTCCTGGGCTTCGCTCGGGTTTCCTACAATCTCCCAAAGCCTCCTGAGGCCTCCTGGGGCCTCCTGAGGCTTCCTGGGGCCTCCTCGGCTCGTGCTGGAATGCCAGGGCAGTCTTTGAGACGCGCCTGGAATTTCCCAGCGGTAAGCACCATCGCGGCTGCATCAGCTGTGGCAAACCACTTTGCCGATCTGACTTCGGTCCCAAGTTGCGCCGGCACTGTTTCTTATCTTGTGGGGGGGCGGGTGGGAGTGGGCATGCCATGTTTGACTCGCTCGAGCTGGCTAGCTTGATTCCTACTCCTGCTCCTCCCCCTCCTCCGCCAACTCCTACTCCTACTCCTACTCCTACTCCTATTCCTACTCCTACTCCTACTCCTACTACTCCTACTCCCACTCGTATTCCTACTCTTACTCCTACTCCTACTCCTACTCCTCCTCCTCCTCCTCCCCCTCTACCTCCTCCTCCTCCACCTCCTCCTCCTGCTGCACCTCCTTCTCCTCCCTGTCGCACCCCCAGACGCGTCTGTAGGACGGACCGCGCATTTCGCCTAAGAATTCCTCACCACTTATGATCCCGAAGCTTATAGAACTTGGAAAAGCCTCGAGGATGGAGGGTTGGTGGTTTTCAAAAGTTGGCTCTCGCCCCGGCACCGCGCACAATCGTTTCGAAGTTTGTTACAGCTTCAACCACGTCCATTCACGGTGTTGAAGTCCCAGGCACCGCGTCCTGGCACGACTAAAAATTGAGAGGACGCAACAATCACGATGATTCCCGGCGTTGAGGTCCCGGAGAATTGTGTTTTGGCACAACTGAAAATTCTCAAACGGTTGCCTTCCAATAGGGCATTTCCTTGTAAAGGCCTAGGAGGAGGAACTCTGGAAGGAGAGATTATTGCAAAGTCGTTGACGCGTCGTGGGTTTACACTGGTCCTCCTCCTCCTCGTCGTCGTCGTCCTCCTCCTCCTCATCATCACTATCATCCTCAACGTCACCACCATCATCATCAACATCCTCATCAGATTCAGCATCATCATCATCATCATCATCATCATCATCATCATCATCATCAGCCTCATCATCATCAGCCTCATCAGCATCATCATCATCAGCATCATCAGCATTCTCAATATCATCGTCAGAATCATCATAATCCACAACAGCATCATCAGCATCATCATCACCCTCGCCATCACCATCATCACCATCATTATCAGCAGCAGTAACATCACCAGTACCATCATCAACATCATCATCATCAATATCAGCATCAACATCAGCATGCCCATCATCAGCAGCATCATGATCGCCTCCTCCTTCACGCTCTCCTCCTCCGCCTCCTCCTCAACCCTCTGCCAACTCGAAACGGAAACCCGTATCAGAGGAACAGCTAGCTGCATGAGTAGAAACTTTCTTAGGTCCAAGCGGATTTGTTTGATCGGCGCTGGGACCCCCTCCCTGGCGCGCGGAGCGCGCAAGGGGCGGCACCAGAGGCGCCGCCAGGGACGCCCAGCGCCGGTCCAAGAAATCCGCGCGCAGCCCCGAAGTTGCATGTGTATGTCGTGTATGCCCTTCTTTCTTTCTCAACATACAGTCAGAACTGATGGCAAGAATGCGCGATAAGGATGCAAACCCCTTGGACGCCAAGATCGAGGCTCTTCGAGCGGGGCTGACAACCGAAGGAGGCTCAGGGTGGGCCAAAGAGGTAGGGACGCAATGGTTCCCATTGGAAGGCTACACCCTGCTTATGGCTATGAACATCGTAAGATCAAACATTGACTTCAATCGAAGCGCTTCCTAACACAGCAGTCCAGGTCCAGATGTGGGGAAGATCAACGAAACAAACAAACGCCTCAAGAAAACGCCCAGGGCCCAGTTCGAGTTCGTGATTTCCTTGAGCGGTCTCTGGAGGTCACGACTGTTGCTGTTTTTTCTTCGGACTTCTGATGGGTGCCACCATCCCTGTCATCGACTTCGACATCACGCGGTCGAAGCCCACGCCGGCCCTCCTCCCCGAGGCGTCGGGAAACCGCGCGGCGGCGGGCGCGGGGCGGCGCTGGTGGCCTCCGCCGCGGGCGCCGCGGCGGAGGGGTCGGCCCGCGCACGTCTCGGCGGGCGGCTCGCGGCTGCGCCTCGGTGACCCGCCGGAGGGGGGCCGCCTCCTCGTAGGCGTCACCGTCATCGTTGTCAGCAGCGTCGCAATCGTCAGCAGAGTCGCCATTGCCATCATCCTGCTCGCTGGGGCTCTGGCCTCCTCCTCCTCCTCCTCCTCCTCCCCCTCCTCCTCCTTCCCCTCCTCCTCCTCAGCCACCCCCTCCTCCTCCTCCTCCTCCTCCTCCTCCTCCTCCTCCTCCTCCTCCTCCTCCCTTCCTCCTCCTCCCTTCCTCCTCCTCCCTCCTCCTCCTCCTCCTCCTCCGCCTCCACCTCCTCCTCCTTCTCCTCCTCATCATCTCATCATCATCATCATCATCATCATCATCATCATCATCATCATCATCATCATCATCATCATCCATCTCATCATCATCTCATCATCATCATCCTTCCCTCTCCTCTCCTCCTCCTCCTCCCCCCTCCTCTACATCGAATCCTCCTCCTCCTCCTCCTCCTCCTCCCTCCGCTCCTCCTCCTCCGCCTCCTTATCCTCCTTATCCCCTTACCCCTCCCTCCTCCTCCTCCTCCTCCTCCCTCCTCCTCTCTCCTCCTCCTCCTCCTCCTCCCTCCTCCTCTTACCCCTCTCCTCCTTCTCCTCCTCCGCCTTCTCCTCCTTCTCGTCCTCCTCCTCCTCATCCTCCTTGTCCTTCTTATCCTCCTTATCCTACTCCTTAACCTCCTCCTCCTCCACTTCCTCCTCCTCCTCCTCCACCTCCTCCTTCTCCTTTCCCTCCTCCTCCTCCTCCTCCTCCTCCTCCTCCTCCTCCCGCACGGGCTCCCTCCCGCACGCGCTCCCCCGCGCGCGGGAGCCCGCCGCGGGTGGAAGGATAAAAGAAGAGGCCAAGAAGCATTTGTCTTGAGGAGCGCAAGTGGCATGGAGCAGAAACGGGGAGGAGGAGGAGACAGAGGAGGAGACAGAGGAGGAGGACGAGGAGGAGGAGGAGTAGGAGGAGGAGTAGGAGGAGAAGGAGGACCAGTGGAAACCCAAGCGTCATCAATGATACTGGAATAAACCCACCCTCCAAGCTCCCTTTTCATGCGACCCTACAACCGTTCATCCCCACTGGGGGAACTGCCTCGTTGTAAGACAACCTGTTGGAGACCCTGAAGCATGCCAAAACATGGTTCTCGGGATTCCAACGCCACGGATCAACCTGACTGTTGCGTCTTGACGATCTTGAACCGTGCCAGAACACCGTTCCTGGGGCTTCAACACTGCGAATCGGGCGTAACTGCTGCACCCTCATATTCCTTAATCCTTCCAAACACAATTTCTGGTTTGTTGATCATGGGGATCCGTACAACACTTTCGAGACTTATGACCTAATGTGCGCGGCGCTAAGGCGAGCCGTGAAACTCTCGCAACTTTTTGAAACGAATATGCACGGCGCTAAAGCGAGAACCACATGTTGAACACACCCCGCCCTCATCCCGTGGAGCTCTTGCAAATCTATGAAACGAATGTGCGGGGCGCTGAGGCTAGAACCACATTTTGAAAACGACCCACCCTCATCCCATGAAACTCTTGGAATATGTACAACGAATCTGCGCGGCGCTCAGGCGAGAACCGCATTTTGAAAACAATCCGCCCTCAATCCGTGAAGCTCTTGCAACTTGTTGAAGCGCGGCGCTAGGGCGAGAGCCACATTTTGAAAACGACCCGCCCTCAACCCGTGAAACTCTTGGAATGTTGAAAACGAATGTGCGCGGCGCTAAGGCAAGAGCCACATTTTGAAAACGACCCGCCCTCCATCTGCGAAAACTGTTTTCAATGTGTAAGCTTCAGGGTCATGAATGGTCTGAAAGTCTCAAGCGAGACGCCCGGCCCGCCAGAACAACTGGCTTCGGGATGCGACCGGGAGAAGTTAGTTATAAGGAAAAGGAATGGAGGAGGAGGGGGAGGGGGAGGAGGAGGAGGAGGAGGAGGAGGAGGAGAAGGAGCAAGAGGAGGAGGAGGAAGAGGAGGAGGAGAAGAAGGAGAAGGGAAGGAGGAGGAGGAGGAGGAGGAGGAGAAGGAGAGGAGGAGGAGGAGGAGGAGGAGGAGCAGCAGCAGCAGCAGCAGGAGGAGGGGGAGGGGGAGGAGGACCATCTCCGCACACAGAGCGAGGTGGGGGAGCCGAGAAGCTGCAGACCGCACACTGAGCGAGGTGGGGGAGCCGAGAAGCTGCAGACGCCTGGCAGAACCCGTGCTGCGGGGATAGAAAGGTCGTCCGCGCGAGCGGCGCTTGCAAGCAGTCGTCTCAGGGCGA
>CAUYUJ010012463.1:0-16354 GCA_963575745.1 Prorocentrum cordatum | reverse complement strand
CTCTCTCTCCCTCTCTCGCGCTTCCTCTCTCTCTCTCTCTCTTCTCTTCTCTTGCTTTTTTTCACTCTCTTCTCTCTCTCTCTCTCTCTCACTCTCGCTCGTAAAGGGCTCGTGGGATCAGCCAGGGTGGCTCCCCCTTGGGGCTCCCAAATGATGCCCGTGGCAGCGTTTTGTGACCATGAGGCTCTCAAGAGATACATGTTGGGGGCGCCAAACGGCAATTCTAGCTGAGACGTCCCACCAAAATCGGCGCGAACGGGCTCGTGAGATCAGCCAGGGTGGCTCCCCATTGGGGCTCCCAAATGATGCCCCTGGCAGCGTTTTGTGACCATGAGGCTCTCAAGAGATACATGTTGGGGACGCCAAACGGCAATCTTAGCTGAGACGTCCCACCAAAATCGGCGCGAACGGGCTCGTGAGATCAGCCAGGGTGGCTCCCCCTTGGGGTTCCCAAATGATGCCCCTGGCAGCGTTTTGCGACCATGAGGCTCTCAAGAGATACATGTTTGGGGCGCCAAACGGCAATTCTAGCTGAGACGTCCCACCAAAATCGGCGCGAACGGGCTCGTGAGATCAGCCAGGGTGGCTCCCCCTTGGGGCTCCCAAATGATGCCCCAGGCAGCGTTTTGTGACCATGAGGCTCTCAAGAGATACATGTTGGGGACGCCAAACGGCAATTTAGCTGAGACGTCCCACCAAAATCGGCGCGAACGGGCTCGTGAGATCAGCCAGGGTGGCTCCCCCTTGGGGCTCCCAAATGATGCCCCTGGCAGCGTTTTGTGACCATGAGGCTCTCAAGAGAGACATGTTGGGGAGGCCAAACGGCAATTTTAGCTGAGACGTCCCACCAAAATCGGCGCGAACGGGCTCGTGAGATCAGCCAGGGTGGCTCCCCCTTGGGGCTCCCAAATGATGCCCCTGGCAGCGTTTTGTGACCATGAGGCTCTCAAGAGAGACATGTTGGGGAGGCCAAACGGCAATTTTAGCTGAGACGTCCCACCAAAATCGGCGCGAACGGGCTCGTGAGATCAGCCAGGGTGGCTCCCCCTTGGGGCTCCCAAATGATGCCCCTGGCAGCGTTTTGCGACCATGAGGCTCTCAAGAGAGACATGTTGGGGAGGCCAAACGGCAATTTTAGCTGAGACGTCCACCAAAATCGGCGCGAACGGGCTCGTGAGATCAGCCAGGGTGGCTCCCCCTTGGGGCTCCCAAATGATGCCCCTGGCAGCGTTTTGTGACCATGAGCCCCTCAAGAGATACATGTTCGGGGCGCCAAACGGCAATTCTCGCTGAGACGTCCCACCAAAATCGGCGCGAACGGGCTCGTGAGAACAGCCAGGGTGGCTCCCCCTTGGGGCTCCCAAGTGATGCCCCTGGCAGCGTTTTGTGATCATGAGAGAGTGCGAGTGTGAGCTTAACTTATCTTATATTATCTTGAAATCTCTTCTTATCATACCTTGTGCTATCTTATCTTATCTTGTAGTATATTATCTTGTCTTGTCTTATCTGGTGATTATCATTGGGAGGAGGGAGGCGCGAGCGGGAGGAAGAAGGAGGAGGAGGAGTGGGAGGCGTCAGAATAATAACAAGAACCCCAATCCTTAGGATATGGGGAACAAGAACCCCAATCCTTAGGATATGGGGAACAAGAACCCCAATCCTTAGGATATGGGGAATAACATGGTGTGCGAATACCCTGCTCGCTCAGGCGGGGCCCCTCTGGAGGGGTGGGAGGGGCGCAAAACCTGATAAATAACATGGTGTGCGAATACCCTGCTCGCTCAGGCGGGGCCTCCCTGGAGGGGTGGGAGGGGCACGAAACCTGATACATAACATGGTGTGAGGAAAGGCATGGTATGGTATGGGATGGTGGATGCATGGTATGGTATGGTAAGGTATGGTATGGAGTGGCATGGTATTGGTATGGTGTGATACAGTATGGGATGGTGGAGGAAGCGGGAGGAGGAGGAGGAGGAGGAGGAGGAGGAGGAGGAGGAGGAGAGGATGTTCTGGGAAAACAAGAACCCCACTCAGGATGTGGGGAAAAAGAGAGGAAATGAGAAACAAAGAAAGGAGGGAAGAGCGAGACTACGATCAAGAAGGACGGAGGACGGACAGAGAAAGGAGGACGGAGGGAGCAGGGAGAGGGCGAGCAGGAAGAAGGGAGTGATGAGGGTGGGCGCATGCAGGGATGGGGGGGGAGAGAGAGAGGCGGGAGCAGGAAGGAGGCTAGGAAGATGCAGGAGAAGACCCCCGCTGCGACCTCGAAAATGAGCACAGAAAACAGCCCAATGTGGACTACGAGTAAGGAGAGTGAGAAAGAAGAGGAGGATGAGGAAGAGGAGGAGGAGGAGGAGGAGGAGGAGGAGGAGGAAGAGGAGGAGGAGGAGAGGAGCCGAGGAGGAGGGGGAAGAGAGGAGCCGATGAGGAGGGGGGATGAGGGAGGAAGATGGTCGCGAGGGGCGGGGCAGAGAGAGGTGGCGAAGAGGAGGCGGAGGGGGCCAGCCGGCTGGCGGCGGCGGCGGAATGAGACGGCGAGCGGCGGCGGCGGCGGCCAGCGGCGGTGGCAAGCAGTGGCGCGCGCCAGCCCAATGGCCCGCCCCCTGCCGCGCGTCTCCGGCTGGGGGTGGCCTCCGTCCGTCGGCTGGGATCCTCCCTCCCTTGTCCCCGACACCCCACCCCATGCGTTCCCCAATCCTCCTCCTCCTCCTCCTCCTCCTCCTCACTCCACCGCCTCCTCCTCCTTCCTCCTCCTCCCTCCTCTTCCTCCTCCTCTCTCCTCCTCCTTCTCCTCTTGCCACCACGGCCTCCTCCTCCTCGTCCATCCTTCTCTTCCCTTTCCACCTGTCCTCCTCCTCCTCCTCCTCCTCCTCCTCCTCCTCCCCTTCCAACTTCGCCACTCTCTACTCTCACTGCTACTCCTCTCCGCCTCCTCCACCTTCTGCTCCTCTTGCTCCTGCCCGGTCGGGGACGAACCACGGCCCTCAAGTTTATCTTGAGGCCAAGTGTCGCCCGCGCACAGGGGCCCCCCCTGAGCGGTGACACCCCACGCGGCAAAGGGCGTGCCGCGTCTTTCTTATCTACCTCTTGGCGCCCTGGTTACTTCGGCGGAGCTCATTGGGCTTGCGTCGCCTGCTCCTCCCACCTTCCTCCCTCCCTATTCCCCCTCCCCTCCCCCTTCTCTTTCCCTCACTCCTCCCCTCCCTCTCCCCCTCCTCTCTCCCTCCTCTCACCCTCCTCTTTCCCTCCTCTCCCTCCCTCCCCCCCTGCCCCGCGTCTCCTGCTCCTCCCACCCTTCCTCCCTCCCTCCTCCCCCTCCCCCTCCCCCTCCTCCTTTCCTCCTTCCTCGACTACACGCAGAAGTGGCCCTGGGTAAGAGTGGCCCGTTGGTGCACGATTTCTTGGGGGCCGCGCGGGGGCCAAACACGAGCGCGCATAACACTGCTGCCGCATCGGGCTCGGCGATCGGGGGACCCCATTGGACAAGCACCAAAGGTTACTCCGGCGAAAGGCCATTTTTACGTGTAGTCGACTTCGCTCCTCTCCCTCACCGTTCTTGATCAGATATGAAAGGACCCGAACTCTTTGGGAGGGGACACAAGTTAGGATAGCCAAACTATCACGGGTAGGGGGTCTTTTTCTGCTGATGTATTCAACCAGACCGCTCATAATTATTACCCCGAATGCAACGACGGGGACCTGAGTGAGTTACTCCACATTTCGTGATATAGTGTGGGGGGTCGCATTGGGGGGGTCTGATTTGAGCGGTCTGAGGGGTTCCAGGGGGCGCAAAATGCCGCCTGTTCGTGGCTGGTTTGGAGAGGGGTCTAAAACTGCCCGAATGGCAGGGTTGTGACCCCCTCCCTTTCATTACGACATGGCGGATTCCAGAAACCGAGAACCCGCAAATGTTTTCATCTCGTGGGGGCGCATCTTTTACGTCCGCCGCCTTCCGCCAGCCTTTCGCCGGCGGAGCCTCCCTCGTTTTACTTCCGCCGACCTTCCGCCGCCCTTCCGCCGCCTCCCGCCGAGGAAGAGACGACATCTTCTTCGATCCTCGCAGGCAGGGCCATGTCTGGAACGCCTCAGATGTGAAGTAACTATTAGGAGGCGTGCGGCCTCCTTTTAATTCAACAGTAATTCTACCACAAGAAACCGTCCACGAGAAACCCAACCCTGAGACCCAAGGGCGTCCATTGGTTTTTGGTGTGGGAACGTCACGCCTTGCATTAGCAGAACCCTCGAAGCCCATGAAGTCCAGGGTACCCTGGAGGCAAGCTGGGTGTCTCTTGGCGTGGGCCTCCACTGTAGTGGTATGCTTGTGATCCCCCCCCGCTTGATTCACGAAGTGTGGAGCCGGGGTTCTTCCTATCCTCGCCAGGTTTTCGTCCCCGTCTGGAGGAGGAGGAGCGAGGAGGAGGAGGCGCAGGAGGAGGAGGAGGAGGAGGAAAAGGAGGAGGAGGAGGAGGAGGAGGGAAAGGAGGAGGAGCAGGAGGAGGAGGAGGAGGACGAAAAAGGAGGAGGAGAGGAGGAGAGGAGGACGAAGGAGAGGAGGAGGAGGAGGAGGAGGACGAAGGAGGCGGGGAGGAGGAGGAGGAGAGGAGGAGGAGGAGCGGAGGAGGAGGAGGAGGGGCCACCGGTCTGCGCACCCCTCGTCGGGGGCGCGGCGCCCCGCCCGCCCCCCCCCAGGGGAACAAAACAGAGGCCCCCTCGCGGCGCGGCGTGTGCTCGGTCGATGCGCGCCGCCCGAGCGGGAGGAAGCGCGAGGGAGCGAGCGTCGGAGAGCGGAGGAGGGAGAGGGAGGGGGAGGGGAGAGGAGGGGGAGGGGAAAGGAGGGGGAGGGGAAGAGGGGAGGGAGAGGGAGAGGGAGGGGGAGAGGGAGGGGAGCAGGGGGAGGGAGGGAGAGGGGGGGGGGAGGGGGAGGGAGAGGGGAGAGGAGGGAGAGAGGAAGAAGGGGGGGAGAGGGCAGAGGAGGGGATTTTTTCTTGGGGCCTCGGCCTGGCGGTACAGCACTTGTATGCCGCCATTGCGCTGGCGGCAGCGTGAGAGGGTGCCACGCGCCTCTGGCTACCGGGACAAGGCTGCACGTGTGCGTCCTCGCCTGCGGAGACCAATGTGGAACATCCTCCAGCAAGCGGTGTGAAGAGGAGAGAGAGGGGAGGGAGAGGAGGTGGAGAGAGTAGTAAAAGGACTAGGAGGAGGAGGGGGGAGGGATGAGGAGGAGGAGGAGGAGGAGGAGGAGGAGGAGGAGGAGGAGGAGGGAGATGAGGTGGAGGAAGGGGAGGGAGAGAGGAGGGAGAGAAGACGAGGTAGAGGGAGTACTAAGAGGACCAGCGCCAGGCTAAGAAGTCGTGCAACCGAGGGGCGGGAGCACGGGCCCAAAGCATTACCACATCCAGTCGGGCCTCAAAGACTTGCCCGACCTGGGGTGGCAACTCGCCAAAATAGAAACTACAGCGTATGCCTGCATATATCGGGTAGGCCCGTGCTCCGAGGGCTCACGCAGGAGGAGGCGGAGGGCGGAGGGGTGAGGATTATGATGGGGAAACGAGGAGGAGGAGAAAGAGAAACAAAAAACGAGGAGGAGGAGAAGGAGGAGGGGGTATCGATAATGACGGGGCGGAGGGTACAGTGCGGTGGATGGAGAAGCAGCATGGAGGGGAACGGTGATGACGATGATCATGATGATGATGAAGAAGAAGATGACGATGATGATGATGACGCTGATGCTGATGAAGATGATAATGCTGATGATCATCATGGTGGTGATGATGACGATGATGACGAAGATGAAGATGATGATGGTGGTGGTGGTGGTGATGATGAAGACGTTGATGATGCTGATGATGCTGATGATGATGACAGGGAGGATGAAAAGGTGTATGATGAAGAGGATGATAACAACGAGTATGATGGTCATGCTGATGATTATGATGATGATGCTGATGATGATGATGATGATGATGATGATGATGATGCAGTTGGTGATGAAGGCGATGATGATGATGCTGAGGCTGATGATGCTGATGAGATTGATGATGATGCTAAGGGCTGACAATGCTGATGCTGCGAATGAGGAGGAGGCGACGACAGCTGATGAGGTCGCTGATGATGATGCTGATGATGATAATGATGCTGATGAGGATGAGGGTGATGATGAGGATGATGATAACGACGAGGAGGAGGATTGGAAATATGATGCTGATGCTGATGATGCTGATGATGCTGATGATACTGATGAACATGATGACGATGCTGATTATGATGATGATGATGGTGATGATGATGATGATGATGTTGATGATGATGATGATGGTGATGCTGAGGATGAGGAAGAGGAAGATGGGGCGAGGAAGAAGGGCAGGAAGGCGAACGAGGATGGAGGCGGGAACGGAAGCAGAAGAGAATAGAGAAGAGACATGAATCAGGATGAAGATGAGTAGGTACGCATCGATCGTACAATCCCCGCCCCGTATCCTCCTGTCCTTTCTTCCCCTCCCCCATCATCCTCCTCATTCGCGTCCTCCTGAGCCTCCTCATCCGTCTCATCCTCTTTATCCTGCACCTCGTCCTCCTCCTCGTCATCATCATCATCATCGTCATCAGCATCGTCATCATCATCATCATCATCATCATCATCATCAGCATCATCATCATCATCATCATCATCATCATCATTAGCATCAGCATCACCATCATCATCCCCATCCCTATCATCATCAATATCGTCATCAGCGTCATTAGTGTCATCAGTGTCGTCATCATCATCGTCATCACCATCATCATAATCAGAATCACCATTATCATCATCAACATCATCATCATCATCATCGTCAGCATCATCATCATCATCATCATCATCATCGTCAGCGCCATGATCATCATCCCCATTATCAGCAGCAGACTCAGCATCAGCATCAGCATCAGCATCATCATCATAATCATCATCATCGTCCATTCTCATCCGAATCCTCATAATCATCATCATCATCATCATCATCATGATCAGTATCATCATCATCATTATCAGCATCACCATCACGATCATAAGGATCGTCGTCAAATTCATCAGCATCATCATCCTCATGATCATCATCGAAATTATCATCATCATCCTCATCATCATTGTCATCATCATCTTCATAGTGGTCGTCACCATCTTCTTCATCAACATCATCGTCAACGTCGTCATCAACATGATAAGGATCATCCGAGAGATCAGCATCCTCCTCCTCCTAATCATCATCATCATCATCATCATCATCATCACCACCATCATCATCATCATCATCATCATCATCAACAGCGTCATCATCATATTCATCATCAACATCACATTCATCACCAGCGTCATCGTCATCATCGTCATCATCGTCATCATCATCATCATTATCATCATCCTTCTCATCCTCATCATCACCATCTGTTTCATCATCCTCATCATAACCATCGCCATTATCATCATGATCAGCATTCATCAAACCCGTCGTCACCATCATCAGCACCATGATAATCGCCGACGTCGTCATCATCATCATCATCATCATCATCACCATCATCATCATCATCATCATCATCATCATGATCATCATCATCATGATCATCATCATCATCATCATCATCATCATCATCACAATCATCACCAATCTCACCATCATTCGCATCATCTTCACCATCCCATGGCATCCATCATTATAATCATCACCAGGGTCATCCTCCTCCTCATCATAATCAGCAGCATCATCATCACCTCCCCACTACCACCTCCCCCTCCCTGCCGAGCCCTCAGCACACGTACGCGTCTCCTCCTCCTCCTCCTTCTCCCCCTCCTCCTCCTCCTCCTCCTCCTCCTCCTCCCCCTCCTCCTCCTCCTCCTCCTCCTCCTCCTCCTCCTCCTCCTCCTCACCCTCTCGCTTGCCTCGCCCCCCTCCCTGGCGCCGCGGCGGCGGCCGGCGCGGGCGCCTTGGACTCGGGCGCGCACCGCCCCGCAGCGCGCGCGGCGCCGGCGCCGGCGGCGCCACCACGGACGACGACGACGACGACGACGACGATGATGTTGACGGCGGCGGCGGCGGCAGCAAACGCCGCCCTTCTTGTCTTCGCCCGTCTTCGCCGCCCCCCGCTACGGACGCGCTCAGCTCCCCAGCTCGAGCGCCCAGCGCCGCGCCGCGGCCGGCGAGAAGACGGCGCCGCCCTCCGCCAGCAGGCCGCTCTCGGCCCTCGCGGTGGCGTTCGCGCTGGTGGCGTTGGGCGCGGCGGACTGCGCGGGCGCGGCGAGGACCCTGCTGGCCACCTCCTCGGATCGGCCATGGCGACAAGGGCCTCCTCCTCCTCCTCCTGGTCCTGCTCCTGCTCCTCCTCCTCCTCCTCCTCCTCTTCCTCGCCACCCGCCTCCTCCTCCTCCTCCTCCTCCTCCTCCTCCTCCTCCTCCTCCTCCCTCTTCTTGGCCTCCTCCTCCTCCTCCTCCTCCTCCTCCTCCTCCTCCTCCTCCCCCTCCAGCTCCAGCTTCTCCGCCTCCTCCTCCTCCACCTCCTCCTCCTCCTCCTCCTTCTCCTGCACCCCCGTTCTCCTGCCCATCCTGCGCAGCTCGCCAAAACTTGCCCTGGCAGACTCTGGCACGGCGCACGCGAAAGCAAGGTAAGGGTAGTATCACCAGGTGAGTCTTTTTGGAAGCTCATTCTAACATCTACTGCCTTTAGTCGCCTTTCAGCAGCTTTTTGTGACCTCCAGCGGTCTTTAGCAACATTTGGTGGCCTTCAGCGGCCTCGAATAGCCTCTACACAAGTATGAAGAAATGCATTCTGCATGTTACAACGAGCTTCCCAGAATACCCACTTGATCGGAGCAGCTGTGACGACGAGGGCCTCCCAAGAGGCCAACAGAGGCGAAAGCGAGGGAAGGGTGACACGGCAGGCTCGTACGGCGATGACGTCGACGTTGGTTTCTGACACCGCGTGGATGAAGGGGCCCTGGGACACACAAATAAATACACGCAAATAAAACGATTCTCAATATTTCCCCATATTTTCTGGGTTTCTGTCTTCCCCCCCACTGCCCATATGTTCACATATTTTCTGGGTAAGCGACGATTAATTGTGCCTGTGCGTTTCTTCTCCTCCTGAGTGGATCGTTCAACCTTGAACGATCGCGGCTTCCCGACGGGGCAACAAATAGTTGGCCATCGGCCGGGACTGGGCCCCTGGCGGCGTTCCACCTGAAACGCCACAGCCGGTCTCGCCGCCGCGTCAGCGCGGCGCGAAGCTGCCGCAACACACACAGGAACCCAGCATCGCTGCCCTTTCGGCGCGTGGTGGCACGCTCGCCTTGGCACGAACAGCCGCAGGGCCTCCCTGATGGGGTCCAAGGAGATGGGGCCGGAGGATCGTGACGCATCGTCGATGCATCGCCTCGATCCCCCGACCCCGCCTGCTCGAATCCCATCTGGGAAGCCTAAGGCAGGCACCGAGACATCTTCACTCAACACGCTCACTCAGTAGACGCACGCGCGCCTGCATGCACGCCTGCGGCTGCTCGTGCACAGTGTGTGCCATGACGCGCTGCAGTGGCAACGATGCCCGGCTCAAGCGTGATACCACCCTTCCCTCGCTTTCGCCTTTGTTGGCCTCCCGGGAGGCCCTTGTCGCCATGGCTGGATTCGCCTCCGTATCTGCAGGTTTCCACGAGGTAGGGCGTTCTGAAAGAGCGGGGTGGCTGGGCCCACCGAGAGCCACCTGCCGATCTCTCAACACACCCTCCTCTGATTGACTTCCTTCGAACCCAGATCTCCACCGTCTCGATTTTTCGAGACACGGGCCCCCGACCTCTCGACCATTTCCCCAGGACCAGGTTGTCGTCCTGGGTCGTTCATCGACGGTCCCGAAACCCCAGAAACGGCCCTAAGAGGCCGAAAACAAGAAAGAATCCCCGTCTCGATTGTTCTGAGACTCCAGATGTCTCGGAAGCATCTCCCCCTCGAGTAGGAGACCGGCCACGACATTGACTTACCCCAAACTTGTTCTTCACCGAGCCAACAAAGAAGAATACATCAAATGTTCGTAGATTCACCAAACACTTCAACGTATTTTGTGGAAGCTACAACAATCCAATGTGGGACCCCCTCCTCCTCCTCCTCCTCCCTCCTCCTCCTCCTCCTCCTCCTCTCCTCCTCCTCCTCCTCCTCCTCTCCTCCCCCTCCTCTCCTCCTGCCCCCCTCCTCCTCCTCCTCCTCCTCCTCCCTCCGCCCTCCCCTCCTCCTCCTCCTCCTCCTCCTCCTCCCCCTCCTCCCTCCTCCTCCCCCTCCTCCTTCCTCCTCCTCCGTCCTCCTCCTCCTCCTCCTCCTCCTCCTCCTCCTCCTCCTCTCCCTCCCTCCCCTCCTCCTCCTCCTCCTTCCTCCTCCTCCTCCTCCCTCCTCCTCCTCCTCCTCCTCCTCCTCCTCCTCCGGTCATGCAGCCGACCTTTTACAGTCCTCGTGCGACCATACGGAACGCACAGTGAGGGGGGGCTCTTTTGGCCACGGCGGGCCGGCGGCCACAGACGGGTGCCACGACGCAGCAGGGCGAAGGAGCGGCCCGAGAACCCGAGCCCCCCCCCCCCCGAACACCGAGGCGGGGGGCCCCCTTTTTTTGAGTGTCACTGCCTCTTCGTGCCATGACTGCGGAAGAGGAGGAGGAGGAGGAGGAGGAGGAGGAGGAGGAGGACGAGGAAGAGGAGGACGCAGAGGAGGAGGCGGAGGGGAGGGAGGAAGAGGGGGAGGAGGAGGAGGAGGAAGAGAGGGAGGAGGAGTCGCATCCGCATCGGTGTCCCAATTCGGAGATGAACGGCCCGAACAACTCGTGGGCACCGAAAACCTGGGTTGAAATACCAGGGGGGCCTTATATAGTGTTGGGGACGCTGGGCCTGGTGCAACTGTCTGTGCGCGCGCAGCGCAGACAGTGGTATCATGGCGCAGGTGCGCTACAACACTTTATTTGCGATAGCCTTCTCAAATTAGGACCCACTGACCTAAAACTGCCAGCCTATCCAGCCAGGGACGGGTGCTCAGAGACCTGCGGTACCGAAGCGAAGGAGGAGGGTCCGAGCGAACCGGGGGAGGCTCCGACGAGGGGCGAGACGATGGAAGTCCCTGGGCGAGGCTGCTGGCGGTTGGATCCTGTGCTGTTATTAAACTCCGGAAAAAAAAACACTCCTGATCAAAAAGTTCCCTTCCGCTGGTTGACTCATGCTGCTCGCTTCCCGCTGCTTGCCCCAGATGCTATACGCGAACCCCCCGATCGGTTCCCTGCCAAGCAACTTCTGGATCCTTGCCGCACGCGGGCACCGGCCAATGAGTTGGTTGACCTCGACCCATGTGAAATCCGTGGCCGTCTTGAGTTCCTGCGGGTGATGCTTCGCTGCCGCCATGGCCGTCTCCTGCTCGGGATTCGCACCCGCGGTCCAGCTGTCGTCGAAGTTGCATGAGAGCCGGGCCGTTGGAGGTACCCCATGTTTCTGCTGCATGCCGCTAACAAGGCATGTGATGCACCAGCCCTCGATATCCGCGAGCGCGGCCGCCTCTCGAGCCTCGTTCCATCGTCGCATGGCGGCGGATATGCGCTGCATTTCATCGTGCGCGCCGTCCACGTTGGTTCCCGCAAGGGATGTCAGCAGTGTTCCTCCCGCGTGCAGATGGGGGGATCCGAACGCGTGGCCCGCCCCCATCTCCTTGATCTGCCTCTCGTAGGTGGTCGTCGCCGCCTTGGTGGCGGAAAACACAGGGTGGCCTGTTGAGCCTTTGTAATGGTTGTCGGTGGCACCCATCCCCCTCGCCCAGGACTCGAGCTGTAGCAGCAACTTGGTGTCCTGACCAGGTCCTTTGCCACACAGTCCGTGGCCTTCTTGGATGGCTGCTGGCTCTCGCCTGTCTCCATCTGCGCTGCCCTGAGCCGCTGGGGCATCGACAGTGATGGCGCGATTCGCGATGCTCGGCGACGCGCGTCGCAGCTAAATGAAGCTCTAAATGATCAGGAGTCTGAGCAGCAAGAAGGCACAACGGACACTGCGTCGTAGCGCGGGCCTGTCTCTGCGGGGGCCCCACTCAGAAATCCGAGACACGCGCCGTTCGTGCAAGCAGATGCTGCAAGGTGCCGCTGGACGGTGGCGCGATCTGAGAAGTTACTATTACACACTGTACAGTACATAGAAAGCGCATCGACGCGAGGGATCTGATCCGCGGCGCGCGCCCGCCGAAGGATCTGCTCTGCGCCCTCGCGCCCCCGCGCTCAAACTCTCACGCAGCGCGCAGTCATGCTCTTCTCGTCGGGGAACTCTTCTTCGCAAACTGGGCGTGCAGCAGGCCCTTGTCTACCTCCTTGCGGGGGGGCGGGGGTCGCGGCGCCCCGGGCGACGCCCGGGCCCGCGGGGGGGGGAGGGGCGCCGGGGGCGCGCGCGCGCGAGCTCGTAGGATCTCTATTCGGTCGCGCCGACGCTGAAATCAATATCTCTAGCAACGCCCTGGAATAAGCTCGACGAGCTGTCCTGGGTGAGCTCGAGCAGCTCGGGGCCCTCCGAGGCCCCTCTGCCCCCTGAAAGCCTCGATGCCCTGCCAGAACTGCTTCGGCCAAGGATTGGCCGTGGGAAGGGCCTGCCCTAACCCGCCGATGTCCAGACTCCGCCGACAGGCGCCGCGATTGCCTGCTCGCGATCCTTCTGGTGCACAGACGTGTCCCGCGGCCATTCCGGCCTCCGACTGCGGGGCTCCGCGACCAGCGGTCCGAACCTGAGGTGTCTCCTCGCCGCCTGATTCGATGGCGCCCTGATCCTATCGTTGCGTTCGATTGCGCGCCGTCCTCGCGGCGCTGCTCTGACATCTGTCGACGACCAGATGGGAGGGGCCCCGAGGATCTCTCCGCAACGGGGTCCCCCACGTCGAGCACGAAGGCCCCGAACCCCAATGGGCGCCGCGTTGATTGTGGGCTCCGAGAAGAAAGCCCCTTCGAATAGAATGGAGATCTTGGGGGCGGCCCAGGACTTTAAAGGGGCCCAAGGACACACAAATAAATGCACACAAATAAAAAGATTCACCATCTTTTCCCATATTTTCTGGGTTCCTGTCTCCCCCCCCCCCACTTCCCATATCTTCCCATATTGTCTGGGGAATCGAGGATGAATTGTGGCTGTGTGTGTTTTTTTTCCCTCCTGAGACTTGCCCATCCTGCGCCAGGCAGTCTTCCGCGCCTGCGCCCTAGAGACTGTTTTTTTTCAGCCGAGACACCCTTTTGTCGCAGCGTCCACGCCCCCCTTAAGATGTCTCGCCCCCGATGAGCCCGAGCCTCGAGGGGAGGCCCGCTTCTCGTGGCAACTTTTGCCGGGCACCTCCTCCTCCTCCTCCTCCTCCTCCTCCTCCTCCTCCTCCTCCACGTCTTCCTCCTCCCTCCTGCACGTCTTCCTCCTCCTCCTCTTCCTCCTCCTCCTCCTCCTCCTCCTCCTCCTCCTCCTCCCCGTTTCTCGTGAAAATTGTTGCCGGGCACTCCCGAGGTAGGCCCCTGCCCCGTGGACTATGCGAATTTGCTCGTGCATCTTCCGGGCTCCCGCGACCTCGTGAGGGGCCGAATCGACGACGCAGTTCTCCAGGTCTGCGACGTCGGACCGGCGCTGGCCGCTCGCGCCCGCGACCTGGCGGGCGATGACATCTACGCGGACGGGCGCGGCAAGGTCCGCGACGGAGTCGTCGCGCGCTGCTCGCAGAGGGACTGGCAGTCGCACGCGCAGGGCCCGCTGCTGCGGATCCACGTTCGCGGCGTCGATCACGCCCCGGGCCCCGCCGCCGCGGGCCTCGGCGAAGAGCTCGGTTGCAGCGTGATCGCTAGGTGGCGCGCCGCTCTGGTTCGCCGGGCGCCCGCTGCAGACGCCGTCGTCAACCGCGGAAGTGCTGTTCTGGATGCGTTACTTGAACACATATTCGCGCTGGTCTCGCGCGCTTGTACATCAGCAGCGCCTTCGGCGTGCGATTTGCGAATGCAGCGAGACGCGTTGCCAGCATCATGAAACCTGGTGATGCGATGTATCCCTGCACGGCGAAGTCGCGCATATCCGCGTATTTCTACTATCGTTGCGCCCTCCCCCCCGCGCCTCGCGAAGCCTCCGTGAGCCCAGATTGGAAACGTAACTCGTGTGTCCATATTCGATATGCAGTATGGACTGCACAGTCCACAACGTTTCATGATCGGCCGCTCCCCTGCTGCGTTGGCTTTGTCGCGGTGCGTTGGCTGCCTCGTACATTGCGCCTGAGGCCAGACTGCCTGCGCTCGTCCAACCCCTGTTTATGCGGAAGAGTAGGCGCATGCATCTGTTAAGGTGCGACACAATGAGCTTGTCCTATTCTCGGGCATCGTCCTCATCATCATCTGATGTCGGTAGTCCTGGCGGTGGTTGTGTTGTGGGTCGCCATGGTCCAGAGTGATGCGACTCGGCTGCAAGAGCGTATTCATGTAGCCCATGGTTGTTGTTCCCTGCGTCGCGTCCATACTTTTGTGACAACCGCCTGATCGTTATCCTGTCCTGCACTGTCCCTAGGCATGGGTTCATCTGGTCCTCGGAGCCCACTTCTTCGCGGTCTCATGCAATGCCAGTTGGGGCCAGAAAGTACACGACTGAGGTCGTCGCCTACTACACTCCGCGCTGGCGATGCCCCCCACGACGGTAGCTTCTTGATCGCTTGCTTCATCGCGGCCACGTCCATCCATTCATGCTCGCGTGCAGCTTGGAAGTATACCGCGTCATCCTCGTTTGGGTTGGGCCACCTCAGGTGTGACTGAAGATGGTGTGCTCGATGTTTCTGCTGCCCATCATTGAAAGTATGTCTCCGAACCCACTTGTTATATGTGGGGCGTGGCACCGATGAGGTACTCGTGCTCGTGCTCCTCCCATGGTGCCATCATGTTGGACTTGACTGCTCCACTCCACTGCCGATGCTCGTGATGTCGGCGTGCGGCGGAAGTGTCTTCCTTTGGGGCCTCGGCACGTACCTGCCAGCAGCCTGGCGATGCGGCGCGCGTCGTAGAAATTGCGCCCCCACCGCGCCTCCCAAAATGCCTTAACCGTTCTTGAATCAATCAGGTCGCGCTCCTTGACCTTGAGCTTGCGGCTGGTAAGTTGATGTGATCAACATGTTCTTCCCCTTTCTATGGTGTCGCGTCGTTGCTGGAGTACTGCTCCCACTACCTTACTCAGGTTGAATGCGTCCTTCGCGTGCTCAGCGTATCCTGGCACATGGGTAAGAAACTGAAAAATACGTCACTGAATCACTGCTTGATGCCTGCGCTGATCTGGTGTACGTTCCCTTCGCACTCCCACTTTTCGGTTTATTTCATGTGCTCGGATCGTTGCGCCTCTTCGCCTGAGCAGAAAATTCTCGAACGCGTCCGTTGAAGATCATGGCATTGCAGGCTTCCGTATTGGGCTTCCTCAGATGCTGCTTCGCATGGTCGACATGTTCATACGAGTGACGGAGGAGAGCAATGAACGGGTAGTGATCCTTGGGCGCCACAAGTCTACATGTTGTAATATCTTGCCCTTCACCCATGGCACCATGCATTCTTGTATGTTGTCCAGAATGGCGATCGGCAGGATGATATTGTCTAGCCTACGCCGTACACGGTGGTCGACTCCATGATATGTGACTCCTGCGTCGACGTACGCGCTGATAAGCGCCAACTCGTGTGCCTTCATAATACATCTGATAATGCCGAAAGTGGCTCCATCCTTGTCACCCTCGTTGGGTCCTGAAACGTATGGCGCCTCCGAAACACCCTTGTCACAAGTACTGTTTATACTTGTTCCCATCATAGGTATGCATCTCGAAGGGAGTTTGGACAATTGTTCGTCGAGCCACTGCGTTCATTAATTTGCACGGGTGCGCTGATACGAAGCTGCTCCTTTTCCTTGGCCAAGCGTCGGGTAGTAGAGCGAAAACGCTGAAATGTCCTGCCGCCTTAGTATGCGGTATCCGACCACGATGCCACGACCCTGTAGACGACCACAAGCTGAGGAGATACGGGTGATGTAGTGCGGGCGAAAACTGCGATAATGAAGTCCGATGGCTACACCACAAGACGGGTTGCTGCCTTTCCCGTTTCTCGCATTCCAAAAAAATGCTCAGCCGCGGCCATCTCATACGGTCCGTCACCTCTGAGCGCACGAAGACCTGTGCCTTGGAGGAAGATCGCATCGTGGTGCGCGCACTCTGCGGAGATGTCGCTGAGTCTGCTTGTGGGCGGATCGAATCAGACCGCTCGCAAGAATCGCCAACCA
This sequence comes from Prorocentrum cordatum, assembly GCA_963575745.1. Lineage (NCBI taxonomy): Eukaryota > Dinophyceae > Prorocentrales > Prorocentraceae > Prorocentrum > Prorocentrum cordatum. Next base: position 67 of record CAUYUJ010012463.1, on the reverse strand, counting down.
CCGCCGCTCCCGCTCCTGGGCCCCGCCGCCATCACTAGACATGAACGTGAGAGGAACAGGGGGGGCT
>CAUYUJ010012462.1:15000-16386 GCA_963575745.1 Prorocentrum cordatum | reverse complement strand
TTATGCTGGGAAGTGGTTTGCGGTCGGCGCCGTGAGGACCTGGGGGGCACGACGGTGTCCGCGTCGGGCCTCCTCGGGGCGCGGCGGAGAACTCTGTCGAGGTCCCCGCCCGTCCCCCAGGGTGCCCCCCAGGGCGCCGGTTGCGAACCACACCCTCTGCAAACCACACCCTTCGGAGTCGCCGAACCATCGAAGACCGGTCTGGTTAACAAAGATAGCGCAGAAAGACGGGTTCCAGTGCTCTGGCATGCGTTTCTTCATGTCTTTGCAGTTCTTTTCGTCACGTCGGGTCTCAAGGTTGAGCGATGCCATCAGATCAAGGGGCGTCAACTGCTCACCTCATCGATCCTAGCGGGGCCAAACCTGGGCGCGGGATCGGTGTTTGCGCCTTATAGGCTTAGCTGGGGGGGGGGGCATGTACGACGTGTGGGGAAAAGGGCGCAGGGATGCAAACAGAGCTCGAGCCGCGTCGTCCGTGGTCTTCGATTGGGGGTTCGTAGGGTGTCGCCAGTCAAGGCGGGGTGGGTGGGCGGCCGTGTCTTCCTCCCTCCAGGGGGAGGGAAAGAAAGAGAAGGGAAACCATGGGGGGGAAGGATGCGGATGATGATGATGATGATGATGATGATGATGATGATGATGATGATGATGATGATGATGATGATGATGATGATGATGATGATGATGATGGTGATGCTGATGTGATGATGATGGTGATGCTGATGTGATGGTGATGGTGATGGTGATGGTGATAGTGATGATGATGATGATGATGGTGATGATGGTTGATGGTGATGGTGCTGGTGATCGTGATGGTGATGGTGTTGATGATGATGATGATGATGTTGATGATGATGAGATGATGATGATGATGATGATGGTGGTGGTGGTGTGGTGGTTGGTGGTGGTTGTGATGCACTTTTTGGGGGGGGGATGCCATCAGATCAAGGGGCGTCAACTGCTCACCTCATCGATCCTAGCGAGGCCAAACCTGGGCGCGGGATCGGTGTTTGCGCCATATAGGCTTAGCTGGGGGGGGGGGGGGGGGGGGCATGTCGACTTGTGGGAAAAGAAGGGCGCAGGGATGCAAACAGAGCTCGAGCCCGCTTGTTCCGACGGAGGGTCTGTGGGGTTCGTAGGGTGTGCAGGGTCAGGGTGTGGTGGGGGGGCGCTCGTGTCTACTCCTGCAGGGGGGGAGGGAAAGAAAGCAAGAGGAAAGGTGAAAACCATGGAGGGAACGGATGCGGAATGATGATGATGATGATGATGATGAGATGATGATGATGTGATGATGATGATGATGTGATGATGATGATGATGTATGTTGATGATGATGATGATCGATGATGATGATGATGATGTGATGATGATGATTATGGATGATGATGA
>CAUYUJ010012462.1:0-10000 GCA_963575745.1 Prorocentrum cordatum | reverse complement strand
TGACGACGATGATGCTGATGCGGATGACGAGGATAATGATCATGCTGATGACGATGGTCATGATGATTATGATACTTATGATGATGCTGATGATGATGCTGCTGCTGCTGATGATGATGATGATGATACTGCCAGTAGTGATGATGAGGATCGACTGTGTTGCTGCTGATGCTGGTGCTGCTGCTGCTGCTGCTGATGATGATGATGATGATGATGATGATGCTGATGATGATGATGATGATGATGATGATGATGATGATGATGATGATGATGATATGATGATGATTAGGACGGCGTTCAAGACGGCCCACTATGCTGCAGTATGTCCGGCTCCGAGCTCCGCGCATGGCGGCTTCGGCCGGCGCGGGCGCGGTAGCGGGCAGTGCCGCTCCCAGCGGCAGGATCGCCGCCCCTCCTCCGACCGCAGTCGCTTGGAAGAAGGATCGGCGGGGGTAGCTGCTGAGGGACCTCGAAGGTGATCAAACTGCATGCGTACATGTCCCCAAACGGTGCTTGCACTTGGGGGTTCTCATTTCTTTTCCCAGGGAAGTGGGCCCGGGTGGCGGTCTGGCGGCTCCGTGCTTGCCGTCGCCGCCCTGTCGCCGGCCGTGGTCCGGGCCTGGGTGTCGATCTGGCTGCTCCATGCTCGCCGTCGCCGCATCGTCGCCGCCTCGTCGCCGCCCGTGGTCTGGGCCTGGTGGCGGTTTGGCGGCTCCGTGCTCGCCGTCGCCGCCCCGTCGCCGCCTCGTCGCCGCCCGTCGTCTGGGCCTGGGTGGCGGTCTGGGTGGTCCGTGCTCGCCGTCGCCACCCCGTCGTCGCCGTCGCCGTTTCGTCGCCGCCTCACATGAGCTGCGCAGCATAGATTCCCCAGGTTAGAAACAAGTAATAGATTCGACCCCCCCGAACGTGTCCGTCATTGGTTTCGCTTGTGAGTTCATATATGATCCTGACCCGTCGTCTACCCTAAATATGAGTTCGTATCATCCCAGCCAAGCTGGTATCGAACCCCCTTCTGCCACCCTCTGCAACAAATATTATGCGCGCATTCTCGTTTATCAAAAACCATCAGTTTCAGTAGTCCCCCTTGCACAAAAAAACGAAGTGCACACGCACGCGTCGTCGCGCGCGCATATTGAAACACTTTTAGGTTTCGTAATGAACTCGAAATCGAAAGTCACGAAAGCATGTAAACACATAGGTTTTGCAACACGCATGTTCAAACAAGTTTGCGCCCGCGTTCTTGCGAGTCCTTAAGGAAGCCATCGGCTTTCAACTTTCTCATAACATGCTTCCAAGTTTGCCTGTCATGCGCGCGTGTCGACATCGTTCGTGCGCCCTTCCGCGCGTGTTGTCGCAATAATCCTTTGCACAAGACGGGACGACGTGCACACGCGCTCGTCGTCGCGCGCGCATGCCGAAGTTTTAGAATCACATTTGAGGTTTCGTAAGGATTTCAAAATCGGGTGCCCCGAAGACAGAACACCACACGGTTTCCCAACATCAGTTTTCAAATGAACTTACATTCGCTTGCGTACGAACTTTCAAGAAAACCATCGATTTTCTAACATTTGTGACACATTGTGCGAAGCGGGCCTTGCGCGCGTGCTGGGAGGGGGCACGAGCCGTTTCAAAAAATGCCACGCGGGCCACTCGCGCGCGTCGGCTGCGCGCGCATGTCGAACTTCTAAAACTTCCATCGCCGACTCGAGAACATCGTGTTTGTAATCGGCAGGCGTCATCAACGGCGGCGCCGTCATTGGTCTTGCCGTTGTCATCGCCACCATCGTCAACATCTTCTCTGCTTTCATAATCGTGTCTACCGTTGACGGCGTCACCATGATACCGCGACCGCCCCAGTCACCGACTCGCACCTGAGTGCCCGCTCGGAGGTGCCCAGCGGTCAGCGCCACCGCGGCCGCGTCGGTGGCGCCAAACTAGCCGGCCGCTGCGCGCGCGAGCATGCGTGGGCTAGCCCGGCCGCAGAATTTCACCAGCCAGCGCCAAACACTCACCGCAATCGGCGCCGCATGGGTTTTGCAAACCAAGCTGCGGGTTGGTGGGTGGGGTGTTTGCAAGAGCTTGGAAGTTGTTAATTCGTTTGGCAAAATTAGTTGCGCTGTGTTTATATATATGTATGTGTGTATATGTGTATATATATATGTATATGTTGCAGAACGTCGACTGCACAACATAGATCGAACCACGTACATGAACACTCATGAATGACGTTACATATATATTTTTTCTTAAGGAAGAATAGACTTACCCCCCCGGATTATCGGATTATCGGTTCCCTTTTTCGAATTGCACTTTGCATATGGTTCTGCCCCATCGTCCATCGTAAATGTGTATTCGTACCATCCCAGCCCCACCGATATCGGGCCCCCCGTCATCCTCTGGGAATTTTTTATGCACGCGCATTGGTTTATCACAAGTCGTAAGTTTTGAAGCATCCCGTACAACAGGTAGAACGAAGTGCACGCGTGCGCGCCGTCGCTCGCGCATGCCGAAATGCTTATCCTTTTCCAGGTGTCGTACGGATTTCAAAATCGAGTGTCCAAACACACGATAGGACACATGGATCCGCAACACAGTTTTTCAAAACAAATGTGCGCTCGCGTTCTTGCGAACTCTCAAGAAAAAAACCATTTTGAATATATATATATATATATATATATATATATATATATACAGATTGGACCAAGTGCACGCGCGCGCGTCGTCGCGCGCGTGCCGGCTGCGTGGCAATTCCAAAACCGAATGTCCAAAGCACATGCAACACATGTTTTCGCAGCATCAGTTTGCCAAAGTGCGTGCGCTCGCGCTCTTGCGCGCTCTTGAGATTCTGTTCAACGTTATCATTGGGTTCTGCCAAGCGGGCCTCTGGTGCCGCATGCCGACATCATTCGCGCGCCCTTGCGCGCGTGCTGGGGGGGGGGGGCGCGATCCGTGTCGAAGAATGCCATGCGGGACACCCTGGCGCGCCTGCCGCGCGCGCATGTCGAACTCTTTCCAAAACGTTCATCGCCGACGCGAGGGCGCTGTCGTCGTCGTCGGCGTGATCAGCATCGGCGCCCGCGCTGGCCGCGCCTCCGTCGGTGTCAACATCGTCACCAGCGTCGCTACTATCATTGCTGTGTCTACCGTTGTCGACGTTGCCATGATATCGCGCCCGCCCGAGTCGCCGGCTCGCAGTGAATGAAGTGCCCGCTGGGACGCGCCCGGCGGTCAGTGCCGCCGTCGCCCGCGTCGGTGACGCCGAACTAGCTGGCCGCTGCGCGCGCGTGCCAGGGTTGGCGCGGCCGCAGAGATGCACCGGCCAACGCCAAGCACTCATCGCAATCGGCGCCGCATGGAGTTTTCAAACCAAGATCGCGGGTGGGTGGGTGGGGTGGTTGCAAGAGCATGGGATGCGTCGTTTGTTAAAATCAATCGCGCGCCGCAGGTTTCACCGCGCATATAGTCTCTTTCCCAAAACGAAAACAGAGTATTTCCCCCGGGATTATCCGCCCCTTTTCGCATGTGGTTCTGCCCCGTCGTCCATCCGAAATGAATTCATGCCATCCCAGCCGAGCCAGTGCCCCCCCCCTCCGCCATCCTCTACAAAACATTTTATGCGCGCTCGCTCGTTGATAAAAAGACAGCAGCTAGTGCGCGCGCTCGTCGTCGCGTGCGCATGACCAAATCCTTCGAGCACTTTTGGTTTCGCAAGGATTCCAATATCTAGTGTCCAAAACAACATGCACAACGGTTTCGCAGCGCGGATCTTCAAGCGCAAACTTTGCGCGCGCACTTGTGAATTCGGAAGAAAGCCATTTATTTTGCACATTTCAAGACGTGCTACCAAGCGGGCATCGCGCGCGCACGTCGAAATTGTTTGAATGCCCTTGCGCGCGTGCCGTCGCGGGAATTCTTCTTGCGAGCAAGTGGGGCGAAGTGCGCGCGCACGCGTTGTCGCGCGCGCGCCGACATCCGTCAATCACTTTTTCGCAACGATGTGAAACATGAGTGTCCAAACAACGCATAAAACACAAGGTTCCGCAGAGTTAGTTCTCAAAAAGGGCGCGCTCGCGCTCTCGCGAATTCTGCAGAAAACCATGGCTCGACATTTTCACATAATTCTGCCAAACAGGCCTCTGGCGCCGCATGTCGACATCATTCGCGCGCCCTTGCGCGCGTGCTGGGGAGGGGTCACGATCCTTGTCGAGGGATGCTATGCGGGCCACCCTGGCGCGTCTGCCGCGCGCGCATGTCGAACTCTTTTCGAAACCTTCATCACCGACGCGAGGGCGCCGTCGTCGTCGTCGTCGCGATCAGCATCGGCGCCCGCGCTGGCCGCGCCGTCGTCGTTGTCGAAATCGCCGCGAGCATCGCTACTAGTGTCGTCGTGTCTACAGTTGTCGACGTTGCCATGTCGCCGCGCTCGCCCAAGTCGCGAGTCGCAGTGATGGGCCCGGTGAGATGCGCCCGGCGGTCAGCGCTGCCGCGGCCGCGTCGGTGGCGCCGAACTAGCTGGCCGCTGCGCGCGCGTGCCAGGGTTGGCGCGACCGCAGAGATGGACCGGCCAACGTCAAGCACTCATCGCAGTCGCTGCCGCGTGGGTTTTGCAGACCAAGTTGCGGGTGGGTGGGCGCGCGATCAGTGGAGGTGGTCGAGCGCGGCGCATGGAAATCAGTGTTATTATCTGAGAAGAAAGTAGATTCTACCCTCCCTGGGATTATCCACCCCCCTCTCTCGTAGCGTAATTTGATTCTTCCCCGTCGCCCATCTGCAATGTGAAATTTCGCCGCGCCAGGGGGGCCGGTATTCCGCCCCGCCCCCCCGCTATCCCCTGCAACGTTCATCGTGCGCGCGCGCTCGTTTATCAGAAATCATCAATTTCAAGAACCCCTCGCAACAGATGGGGCGAGCGCACGCGCGCGCAAGCCGAAATCTTTCGAAAACCTCAGGTTTTCCTAGGAATTCAAAAGCGAGTGTCCAACAACGTAAAGAACACAGGGTTTCGCCACGCGGGTTTTCAAAACAAAGGTTGAGCGCGCGCTTTTTCGAAGCCTTCAGGAAACCATAGTTTTATGTTATATTCCAATATATGATATAATAATGTTTAGAGTGTATATATACACATATATGTAGATATGTATTTGTATATGTATATGTACATGTATATGTATATGTATATGTATATGCATATGTATATGTATATGTATATGTATATGCATAGGTATATGTATATGTATATGTATATGTAGATGTACATGTTTGTGTATATGTATATGTTTATGTATGTATGTATGCATGTGTATACATATATAGTTAATACCCGGTTCCCAACATTTTCTGAACATGCTACCAAACGGGCTTCTCGCGCGCGCGTCGAAATCGTTCGAACGCCCTTGCGCGCGTGCCGTCGCAAGAATCCTTTGCAACAGGTGGGGCGGAGTGCACGCGTGCGCGTCGCCGCGCGCGCGTGTCGAAATCCGTTCAAAACCAGTTGGTTTCGCCAGGATTTCAAACCGAGTGTCCCAAAATCATGCGACAACACGTGGTTTCGCAACATTAGTTTTGAAAGAAGCGTGCGCTCGAGCTCTGCAGCGCGTGCCACGCTGGCCCGGACTGCGCGTCCAGCGTGTACGAGCGCAAGGTGGCCTACTGCGCCCCCCACAACGATGTTCTGGACCGTCAGAACATCATGTGCCAACCGCTCGTTGGGTCAGCGCACGGCCGATTCCGCCCCCGGACGACGCCCATCCTCCGCGCACTCGCGACCCGCCTTTCCCGGCGGAGGGGATGCTCGGACGGGGCGTGGCGGTGCCGCCGCTCGGCAATCGCGGCTGGCGTAGCGCTGTGGCGGCGGGCGGCCGCCCGCGTCTGGGCGTGCTGGCCGGGCGAGGGCGCCGACGACTGGGCGCCCCCCTCCCCTCCCCCGCCCGCCCTGCACGGTCTGTGCCCCCCGTTCCGCCCTGCCCCCCCCCCCTCTGCTCGCTTGCCTGCCTGCCTGCCGTCCTCCCTCTTCTCCGGGGCCCGCAGGCCGCGCGCAGGTGCTCAGAAGACCTGGCGCTAGTGAAGCCGCCTTTTTTCCCCTCCCCCTCCCTCGTCGTCGTCGTCGTCGTCGTCGTCGTCGTCGTCGTCGTCGTCGTCGTCGTCGTCCTCCTCCTCCTCTTCCTCCTCCTCCTCCTCGTCCTCCTCCTCCTCCTCCTCCTCCACCTCCTCTTCCTCCTCCTCCTCCTCCTCCTCGTCGTCGTCGTCGTCGGCGTGTCGTCGTCGTCTCCTCCTCCTCCTCCTCCTCCTCCTCCCTCCTCCTCCTCCTCCTCCTCCTCCTCCTCCTCCTCCTCCTCCTCCTCCTCCTCCCTCCTCCTCCTCCTCCTCCTCCTCCTCCCCCCCCCCCTTCCTGGGGCCGGTGGCCGCGTGTCCGCGCGCGCAGAGGCCCCGCAGTCTGCTTTGCGACCTCGGGCGGCGTGTGGTGGTCGGGCGGGCGGCGCCCCAGTGGCGCGGAAGCTGCCGCCGGCTGCTCTGCCCCCTCCTCTTCTTCCTCTCCCCCCCCTCTCGTCTCCCCTCTCTCGCCCGAATCGGTGGCCCGAGTTTCGGCCGCGCTCGCCGGACAGATCCTGGTTTCATGCCGCCGCGCTGCCCGCTGGAGGCCGGAGCGTGCGGCCAGTCGCTGTCTAGACGGGCCAGGGTGCCGAAGCTGCTCCTGGCTGTTCTTTCCCTCCTCCCCTGCCTCCTCTCCTCCTCTGTCCGGTCGCGTTTCATGATTTTAGTTTTTGTGCGCGTGCCCGTGGACAGCCGCGGGTGCTCGAAGGCCCGTCGCTGCGGGGCCACCGTGCCTGGGCTGTGGGCCTCCTGCTCGACCCTTGCTCCTCCTCTTCGTGTTCCTGCTCCTCCCTCCTCGTGCCGGTCCCGTCTCGCGATTTTAGTGGCAGTGCGAATGGTCTCGGCGCCGTGCTTTTTGCTCATTCGCTTGGGTCAGGGGCGCTCGCCTGCAATCGTTTGAGTTTTTACGCGGGGTTGGGGCGGAAAACCGTTTGTGGCTTGCAGTGTTTGCAGAAAACCATCGGTTCTTAACGCTGTCGTGGCATTCTGCCGAGCGGGCCTCTGGCGCCGCATGCCGGCATCATTCGCGCGCCCTCGCTCGCGTGCTGGGGGGGGGCGCGATCCATGTCAGATAATGTCATGCGGGCCACTCTCGCGCATCGGCCGTGCGCGCAGGTCGAATTCCGACGCGAGGGCGCAGTCTTCGTCATCGGCGTGATCAGCATCTGCGCCAACATCTGCTTTGCCGTCGTCGCTGTCAGCATCCGCGCCAGCGTCGCTACTGCCATCGCCGTGTCTACCGTTGTCGCCGTCGCCATGATGCCTCGCCCGCCCTGGTCGCCGACTCGCGTCGAAGTGCCCGTTGGGATGCGCCCAGCGGTCAGCGCCACCGCGGCCGCGTCGGCGGCGCCAAACTAACTGGCCGTTGCGCGCGCGAGCATGCGCGGGCTGTCGCGGCCGCAGAGATGCACCTGCCAGCGCCGAGCACTCGTCGCAATCGCCGCCGCATCAAACCAAATTGCGGGTGGGTGGGTGGGATGTTTGCGCGAGCAGAGGGGTGGGCAATTTCAAATTGAGCGTTGGTGGATTGCACCGCGTAGATCGCGCCGCAATTATTAGACCACATAGCTCGCGCCACAAACATTTTCCTTTTGTACCAAGCTATTCGGATCTACCTTCCCCGCCAAACTGAACTGCGCGTTTTTTGCGTTTTGCAGTTTGCATCTGATTGTGCCCTCTGGTCCATCTTAAAGTGGAACTCGTGCCATCCCGGGCAGTTCCGTGTCGCCCCCCCCCCCATCACCTCTAGCAGGAATACTATGCGCGCGTTCGTTTTTCAAACACATCACTTTTCAAGAATCCCTTGCAACCAGAGGGGCGACGTGCACGCACGCGTTGTCACGCGCGCTTGCCGAAATCTTTCGGTAACCGTAGGTTTCGTCAGGATTTCAAAATCGAGTGTCCCGGAACATATCAATCACCAGTTGTTTGGCAACGTACGTTTTCAAACAACATGCGCTCGCTCTCTTGCTAATCCTTACACCGTCCGTTGTTTTTTCCAGCAGGTTCATCACGTGCTACCACGCGTTCCTCTCGCGGGCGCATGTCCAAATCGTTCGACCCCCCTGCGCGCGGGCTGCCGCAAAAAAACCCAGCAAACAATGGGGCGGTGTGCGCGCGCGCGTGTCGTCGCGCGCGCATGGTTGAATCCGTCAAACATCTTAGGTCCCATAGGGATCTCAGAATCGAATGTTCCGATATATATATATATATATTATATATATATATATATATATATATATGTATATGTATATGTATATGTATGTGTATATATAAACACGCATGGGTTCGCAACATCCGTTTCCAACGAACAAGTTTTGCGTGCTCATCAAATTCGACCAAATGGGTCTTTCGTGCCGCATGTGGACTTCATCCGCGCGCCCTTGCGAGCGTGCGGGGGGGTGGGGGTGGCGCGACCATCTTCAAGAAAACCATGCGGGCAACTCGCGCGCGTCAGCCGCGCGCGCATGTCGAGTTCGTTCCAAAACGTTCGTCACCATCGCGGGGACACACTCATCCTCATTGGCGTGATCAGCATCGGCGCCATTATATGCTTTGCCGTCGTCATCGTCATCATCGTTCCTATCTTCGCTACTATCATCTTCGTGTCTACCGTTGTCGACGGTGCCATGATACTGCGCCCGCCCCAGTCACCGACTCGCATTCAGGTGCCGGGTGGGAAGTGTCCAGTGGTCAGCTCCACCGCGGTCGCGCCTTTCGCGCCAAACTAGATGGCCGCTGTGCGCGCGAGCGTGCGCGGGGTAGCGCGTCCGCAGAGATGCACCAGCCAACACCAAGCACTCATTGCAATCGCCGCCGCATGGGTTTCGCAAACCCATTTGCGGGTGGGTGGGTAGGATGGTCGCGGGCAGTGGAGTTGACAATTCCAAAGGTTTCATAATAAATTGCGCCACGGACACTGCGCAACATGTATTTCCTAACGTCCGTTGCACCACGTAGACCGTACCGCGTACATTGCACCACGTCGATTGCACCACATAGGTTGCACAACATAGAGCACAATCTATAGCAGGTTCGCGTAGCCCCACCAGCTCATCCAGAAACGATGCCCACACGAGTTGCCCTGATCAGGGATGTGGGAGAGAATGCAGTGGAATAGAGGATTGGGTAAGATGTCGTACCCCCAGAGGGGACGGATGGAAGAGGAGTCGGAAGAGGAACGCGTGGACGAATATTGATATGAAGAGGGGGAGGGGAATGAGGGAGGAGGAAGGCAAAAGGAACATGTTGATGAGGAAGGTGCTGCTGCTGATGATGATGATGATGGTGATGCTGCTGATGCTGATGCTGATGCTGATGCTGTTGACGTTTGGAGGCGAGCCCAGGGGGCAGTGAGAAGGAAAAGGCCTTCTCAGAAGCTCGGAAGTCCCCCGACCTGAGAAGCTTTCTGAGCCCTCCCACGAGGGCACAGAAAGCTTCTCGCAAGGGATGTGAGGCCTTGTGAGAAGCCTCGCCGCCTTCTCAGAAGGCCTTCTCCTTCTCACTTCCCTCCTGGGCGCGCCGCCGAAGGTGTTTTGTTTTTTTGGTGATAACTCGGGCCTCTGGCGGTCGTTCGGGACGATCTGGGCACCCCCAGAGCGCCCTCGGCGAAGCGCAGCTGCTGGCAAGCATCCCGAGGCTGGAAAAAGCAGCCGCCCAAAGAAAAGCGGCGCCGTCGAACGTCAGTATCGTTTCACCGACCCCATATCCCCATCCTCATCCCCGCGCCGTCGAATGTCAGTATCGTTTCACCGACCCCACATCCCCGTCCTCATCCCCGCGCCGTCGAATGTCAGTATCGTTTCACCGACCCCACATCCCCGTCCTCATCCCCGCGCCGTCGAATGTATCGTTTCACCGACCCCACATCCCCGTCCTCATCCCCGCGCCGTCGAATGTATCGTTTCAC